>CM076852.1:33234523-33592963 GCA_039519185.1 Astragalus membranaceus | reverse complement strand
TAAATACAATTGTTTTGAGAACTTTGTCTTGCATCTTGGACAATTAAATCTCTTGATTATATTGGCATGCTTAATCTTAATTGATGATCAACATGTTTATGATTGCTTGATTAGTTGAATATGTTTGAATTTCATTCATTCATTTTGCATTTGGTTTTGGACATAGAGTTCGATTAAAAATGATTTACTTATTTTCTAAAACTCTTTTCCAAACCAATTAATTTTCAAAGCATTTTCAATAAACAAAAATAAGCGAATAGTGGAGGTCACCCATAACCTTTGTTAGTTTGATCTCTATGAACGCTCTTCAATTTCACATGAGTACTTAGCAATGATTACCCATAACCTTTGTTAGTTTAATCATTCGCTAACGCTCGCCCTACTTCTAAAACCTTTTCAAAAAAAACATTTTTACAAGAACTACGTTGCTTTGATTCCCACTTGGGATACGTAGGAGCGAGACATGTTCTCGTCAAGCGCATCAAAAAAATCTTCACTTTCACAACAATAAAAAACCTCCATTTTCAAAACAAACAAAAATTGTTTTCAAACCCATTGTCGTTAGTAGCTAATCAGAACCGTAGTTCGTCTAGCTATTGACATCAATGTCCTTTCTCCAAAAAGAACAATAAGTGATGACCACCCATAGCCTTTGCTAGTTTGGTCATCAAACAAATCAATCCTTTTCAAAAAGCTTTCAAAAAGAGAATAAAAACAAGTTGTTACCAACGGTCACCCAGAACCTTAGTTCGTTTGACTAGTGGTAGCGACTCCTTTTGAGTACTTAGCGGTGATTACCCATAGCCTTAGCTAGTTTAGTCACTCGCCAGTACTCGTCCTATTTCGAAAACTCACCTAAAAAGTTAAAAAACAAAAACCAAGGCAGAACTACGTAGCTCTGAGTTCTCCATTGTACCAGGAGATACGTAGGAGCGGGTCGTTACCCCCGTCGAGCTCTTTTCTAAAAAACTCTCTTTTTCCCCCTCTTTACATAAGTTTTCCATTAATTTCCCATCCATCTTCAAATAAGAATAAAATAGGCAAATCTAAGTATTCTTCAAATCAAACATTGAAACCATACAATTTAATTAGAGGTTCCCTTTCAGTAGAAAGGAGGAATGGGGTGCTAATACCTTCCTCATTCCTAACCGACCCCCGAACCCATATCTCTATTTTTCAAAAGACCACCCGCCTTTTTGTAAAAGACTTTTTTCTAATGTTTTGGTCTAAAAACTAAAATATTGGTGGCGGCTTCACAATTTTCTACGTTGTACATTGAAGAACCCTAAACGGGATTTTTCGGGGTACAACAAGTAGCAAGACCATTCTAACCGTTGTTGTTCGGTCTTTGCAAAAGCTCTATCCCATTTTCGAAAACTATTTCATTTCTCAAAAATAAACCAATTGTCATTAAACACCAATCGCGCCGTTGCCGATTAGATTGTTAATGATGATGTTGTTTTCAAAAGGAGTTAGTAGGAGACCATTCTAACCGTTGTTGTTCGGTCTTCGCGAAAGCTCAATCCTTTTTCAAAACCAAAAGCCAAGAACTACGTAGCTTTGATCCCTCTTCCAGTGAGGGTACGTAGGAACGGGGTCCTGTCCCGCCAAGCACCCTTTTAAAAAAAACTTTGTTTTGTCCTGATTTTCAAAGATAACCCGAGAACTACGTAGCTTTGATCCCTCTTCCAGTGAGGGTACGTAGGAACGGGGTCCTGTCCCGCCAAGCACCCTTTTAAAAAAAATCTTTGTTTTGTTCCGCTTTTCAAAGATAACCAAAAATATTCTTCTTCCCTCCTGTTTTCAGCAAAACAAATCAAAAAAAAAAGAAAAGAAAAGAAGTAGAATAAACCGCTTTCAAACTCAAACTTTTGTCCAAACCACACATCAAGTTAATGGTTCCCTTTCGGTAGAAAGGAGGTGCGGGGTGCTAATACCTTCCCCGTACCTAACCGACCCCCGAACCTACATCTCTAGTTTTCAAAAGACAATCTGCCTTGTTTAAAAGACCTTTTTTCAATGTTTTGGTCTTAAAATTAAAATATTGGTGGCGGCTCCAAACTTTTTCCACGTTGTCAAACGAAAAGTCCCAAACCGGATTTTTCGGGCGCAACACCCACACCCTTCAAAGAAAATATTTAACAACATCTCACAATACTCTAAAACAAGAGTATAAGAGAAACGAAAAAGTCAAATACAAACTTAAGGTGTTTTTAACTGGTGCATTTTATAAAGGAGAAAGTGAGCCCATTATATAGCCTTGGTGTCCCTCTTCCTTCACAAAACTAAGCAATGTGAGACTTTCCAAGATGCTCAATTCCAATCAACTCCAACAATCTCCACATTGATTGTAATTGATACCTTAGACGTCTTCTGCTTTCATTGTCTACACAGACAATCATAGTTCAAAAAAACTATCATACTCCACCATAAAGAGTATACTTCACTTGAAGCTAAACCACTTCAAGAATTTCTCCATGCCGAAAGCCATCGACATAACTTCTAAAAGATGCTCAATTCCAATCAACTCCAACAATCCATTCTTGTGAATGCTTTTCCGATGAGGTATTTTCACTACTCTAGAGGAGTGAGACTAGGAGACCCTTATTTTCGAGTTCTATTTTGTGTTGCTGAAGTTATCCTCAATAGAAGCCTTTTCATCTTGTCATTTTTGCAAGATTGCTTCCTATGTTCAGTCCTTGAGGGTTTCCAACTTCCAGTCACTTGTTATATGTTGATAAGGTGTTGATCTTTTGCAAATGTACTGTTAAAAATTTGAAAGGGGTAATTTCCCTTTTTAAGAGAAAATATTATACTCGCTAAGTTAGCTTAAGTAGGCTTCCATCAGTATCTACCATTTTGGGTTCCAGTGTTGGTTCTATTCTTTTTGTGTATTTGGGCGTGCCAATCTTCAAAGGCAAACATAAGACTATGCACTTGCAGCCTATTGCTGACAAAATACCACACGGTTACGGTCTTAAATGATCAAAATAATGTCATAAATGGATTTAGTAGGTTTTGTATAAAAATGTAAAGTTTTGTAATTTTTGTGTGAAATAAGAGAACGAGAACACATAAGACAATAGAATATTGTGTGACACAAGAGCAGCAACGTCGCAACTTGTAGGGAAGCAGAGATTTAAAGACCCCGGGTTGCACCCCAATAAATAGGAGGTGTGATGAGTAAAATGCTGGATTAAAAATTGAAGCATTCAAATAAAAAACCCAATTGTTATTTTAATCCATCGTAAAAGCCCAATTCATCAAAACAATTGCAAAACCGTTCCCTAGGCTCTCCGATAGGGTTTCGTTGGGTAACCGCAGCGACGCCCCTTCGTTGCCGTCTAGGCTCCGGTTGTTGCTCTCTTGCAGCCCTCTCCAAGATGACAAAGCTCCTTGACCGCCTGGCTCTGCGTTTCTGTTCTCCTTCCTCACGTCCTCCACCCCTTCCCCCAGATCTAACCATGAACCCCACCACCGACTTGACTTCATCTCGCCCTCCCCCTGAACCACCGCCTGACCCTCCTTCACAATAGCTCCTTTCCAATTTCGTTCCATGGTCCTCCCTGATGGGAACCACGTTATTGGATCCTACTAGTACTTTCACGTTATGGTAAGCGGATTCTCCTATGTTTGAGGAAATAAACATTTCAAGAAGAAAGCACCAAAACATTTTTCTAGATAACTTCGTATAGTGTTTTCAAAAAGGAATATTCTAACATAGTGTTGTGCCAAATATGAGAAATTGCTCTGATACAGGAAAAACGAGAAATCCATGTTTTACAAAGGAGTCTCACTTATGTTACTAAGTTGCTAATTTAGTAACGGTTATTAAAGAGTCATAGATATAAATTCCATTTTAATTAAAAAAAAAGCCAAAAAAAATTAAGGAATCTATATTAATGACTAACCCAAAAATCACGCGCTTATTCCTAAAATATTGGAATCGTTTTAATTGTAATTGTTTCTTTATTTTTGTGAAACAACGTCTCTCTTCACCATCGTTTCATCTCTCTTTCTCATTTCATTCAAACAAAATTAAAACATTTTCATCTCCGTCGACTACGCCGTCACACAAATTTGCAACCACCGTCACCACGATACCTAACCAAAGTAAAGTGTTTTGCTGGTTATTATTCCACTAACCAAACATTTCAATAATTTGGTTAGTACAATAATAACCATTCTAAACTATTTCTACGGTTATTATTCCACTAACCAAACCTTTCAATAGTTTGGTTAGTACAATAATAACCAATCTAAACTATTTCTATGGTTATTATTGCACTACACTATTTTTCGATATCCATGATAATGTGTTTCAATGCGACTTACATCAATGGTGATGGCCACTGGATAGATGATGACCTTGCCTTAAAATATTTGGTCAATCATCATTTCAAGGATCGTTTCATCTCTCTTTCCCATTTCATTCAAACAAAAATAAAACGCTTTCATCTTCGTCGACTACACCATCACACAGATATACAACCACCATCACCATGACACCTAACCAAAGTACAGTGTTTTCCTGGTTATTATTGCACTAACCAAACATTTCAATAGTTTGGTTAGTACAATAATAACCACTCTAAACTATTCCTATGTATATTATTCACCTAACCAAACCTTTCAATTGTTTGGTTAGTCCAATAATAATCAATCTAAACTATTTCTTTGGTTATTATTGCACTACACTATTTTTCGGTATCCATGATAATGTGTTTCAATGGCGTGGATTAATGGCGTAAAGGAATAGCGTACTTCAATGACATGGATCAACAGAATCCGTTTTCTAAACACCCGTGGGCGTCTTATTTTTTTTTGTGAGTACGGTTCTTCTTCTTCTTCTTCTTCTTTATTTTTAGCAGCGTAATTAACACAGCCTAAGAACCTTTGTAACTGGGTTTTATCTCTTAATTCATCTGGGAATTTATCTCCAAATTCTATGGCCCTACTGATGGGAGTAATCATTCCTTGATAAATGTTAAATCCTAAGAATCTAACATTAACTTGGAATAATTTCATCTTTTTAGCAGATATGACCAATCCACTTTCTTTAATCATTCTGAAGAATTTATCTAGGTGTTCAAAGTGTTGGTTAATTGAGTTTGAATAAACCAAGACATCATCTAGATAAACTATAGTAAACTGTTGGTAATTGTTAAAGATGTCGTTCATAATATGTTGAAATTCACTAGGGGCATTTTTCAACCCCTGGGCCATGACATTCCATTCGTAATGACCAAATGGTACTACGAAAGCGGTTTTATACTTATCTTTCTCTTCTACCTGTATTTGGTAGTAACCTGATTTCATATCAAACTTAGAGAAGATGGATGACTTGTGTAACCTGCCAATAAGGTCCTTCTTGTTTGGCATAGGATACCTAATCCATTGTAAAACTTTGTTTAGGGGTTTATAGTTAATCACTAATCTAGGGGCTCCTCTTTCTAATTCAGAAGAGTTTACTACATAGAATCCAGCGCAGCTCCAAGGAGACTTGCTGACTCTGATTAACCCCTTTTTCCAGATATTCCTGGATCTCCTTTTTACAATAATTCAAATTGTCCGGATTCATTTGAATAGGCCTTGCTTTAGTAGGGATGTCCTTTTCGTTAAAGCCTGGCTCATAGGGTAGGGACACTACATGTCGATTCCTTTCCCAAAAGGCATTTGGGTGGTCCGCACATATGTCTCTTTCGAATTTGGCTTGTAGCTCTTTGACCCTATCTTGAATAGCTTTGTTGGCTAACTGTTCTTCTATTTTTTTATAATGGATTTCTTTGTTAATCGTATTAATCTGTTTTTGTTTTTGAGATATAAGATTTATTCTAGAGGTGGAGGCCTCCTTTAAGACATTTAATTCTCTGGCCTTGGGTGGTTCTATGAAATCAAAACTAATTTCTTCTCCTAAAGCTTCTGTGGTTATTGCTGTGTGGGAGACCCTGAATGGATATAATAAGGCTAAAAAGGGTGTTCCTAATATAGCCGAGTCATGGAGGTTTTTGACTAATAAAAATGGAGTACGGTAACATACTCCTGATTTGCAGATCTTGGCATCTGTTAATTTGTATGATACAGATAGCCTATGACCTCCTGCTCCACTTAATCCTTCTAAGGTTTTTTCATAATACTTAATGGGGACTAGTCCCTCTTGGATGCAGTTTGAATCTGCTCCTGAATCTATCAAGGCTGTGAATTCAAACCTTTGTTCCTTTATGACTATAGTTATTGGACAGTGCCATTTATGAACTATCATCTTATTTAATAAAGATATATAGTGAGTGTCTTCACTAGTTTCTGTTTTTTCCTCCTGGTGGGTTGCTAACAGGCTTTTTCCTCTGAGCTATAAGTATTTAATGTCTAATTCTGAATCCTTTTGTTATAGGGACTGGATTTCCTGCTTAATGAGAGTTATCTCATTTTGCAAATCCTTAACAGAGACGGTTTTAGTACTTATAGGTTTAAACCTATTTAATATTTCCTTATATTCTATCTTATGGACTAATTCTTTTTCATCTTGTTCTTTTTCTATGATCCCTCTAATCTGCCTCATGAAGTCGTTTTTCTGTTCTGACCCGGGCATTTCTTTTAGAATTCCTATGAGGGTGTCAGCCTGATCTGAAGTAATGATACTTATTGTTTTCGCATAGTTTTCACAAGTGCATAACTCAGGCCCTAGACAACAGTCTTCGTCAGAGCTTTGCTCTGATTCAGAGTCGTTTATTACCTGATTGACATAGTCTTCTTCCTCATAAGAGGATTCTTCTGAAGAACTGGAAGACTCATCAACTATCATAATACCCTCTAATATATTAATAAGACTTTCCATTAAGTCTTCTTGTATTTCTAAATTGTTAATCTCGTTAATCTTTTGACTAACTCTGTAGTTATTTGCATAATGACCTAGTCTACCACATTTATAACATTTAATATCTTTGGTATTGTTGCTACCGTATCCCTTTTTGACTTTATTTTTCCCAGCGAACTTCTTATGGGGTTCTTTGCTTTTCTGGATTTGACTATGATTCTTTTGATGGGGATAGTTCTTTGAGTAATGTTTAGGGTATTTTCGCCCTTTACCCAAATGTTTTTTCCTTTTTCTTTACTGGGGGCCCTAATGGTTTCTACCCCAAATTGTTCACAGAATGAACCTAATTCCTTCCTACTCTGGGTTACATCGTTTCTAATTTTGTTCTGTATCTTAAAATCTGTGCAGATATTAATTCCTGTTTCTACCACATAATTAGAAATCTGACCTAAAGTTAGTAATCCATAAGGGATTTGACCATTAAATTTATCTTTAATTTTCATTTTAACCTTTTCCCCAAATAACCTGGGTAATCCAGCTATAAATCGTTCCTTCCAATAATCTGCGTTCCCATCGGGTCGCATATAAAGCTTGGAGATAAACATGTCCTTATACCAACGGTAATTAGACATGGTTGGACAGTAAAGGTTAGCTACTTGGTTTGCAGCCCTTTCCTGTAGTTGTAATGGGTCACCTATGAAAGCTTTAGTGATGGCATAGAGAAGGGTATTTATGACATCTTCTCCTGCTTCTAATCCTGTAGCGGGATCTAACTTTTTTGCATTTATTATTACTAGCTTTTCTTCTTCTGTCAGTATGTTGTCCCACCAACCTTTTAACTGACCTGTAAAGCCTGTGACTATTAATAAAGCTGCTTTTTTGTCGGTATTGCCTCCACTTGTCATGAAGGCTGTAGCCGCCATAGTCATTTCTTGAATGGTGTTTAATATGTTTTGCTCACTATGACCATCTATATTCCATTCTATAATGGAACTTCCATTATAGGAACTGGATGTCATGTAGGAGCTTTCTTCAAACTGAAGATCTGGGTAACTAGGCCTAGGGTAGTAATTTCTAGTTTTACCTAACTACCATGTGTTCTTCATTTTAGACCTTCCCATCTTATTTAATTCTAATTCTTGGGATAACATATTAATTTGAAGAGATTTTTCTTTGATAGAAGAAGAAGAAGAAGAAGAAGAAGAAGAAGAAGAAGAAGAAGAAGAAGAAGAAGAAGAAGAAGAAGAAGAAGAAGAAGAAGAAGAAGAAGAAGAAGAAGAAGAAGAAGAAGAAGAAGAAGAAGAAGAAGAAGAAGAAGAAGAAGAAGAAGAAGAAGAAGAAGAAGAAGAAGAAGAAGAAGAAGAAGAAGAAGAAGAAGAAGAAGAAGAAGAAGAAGAAGAAGAAGAAGAAGAAGAAGAAGAAGAAGAAGAAGAAGAAGAAGAAGAAGAAGAAGAAGAAGAAGAAGAAGAAGAAGAAGAAGAAGAAGAAGAAGAAGAAGAAGAAGAAGAAGAAGAAGAAGAAGCAGAAGAAGAAGGAGGAGGAGGAGGAGGAGGAGGAGGAGGAGGAGGAGGAGGAGGAGGAGGAGGAGGAGGAGGAGGAGGAGGAGGAGGAAAAGCAGAAGAAGGAGGAGCAGAAGAAGAAGAAGAAGAAGAAGAAGAAGAAGAAGAAGAAGAAGAAGAAGAAGAAGAAGGAGAAGAAGGAGAAGAAGGAGAAGAAGAAGAAGAAGAAGAAGAAGAAGAAGAAGAAGAAGAAGAAGAAGAAGAAGAAGAAGAAGAAGAAGAAGAAGAAGAAGAAGAAGAAGAAGAAGAAGAAGAAGAAGAAGAAGAAGAAGAAGAAGAAGAAGAAGAAGAAGAAGAAGAAGAAGAAGAAGAAGAAGAAGAAGAAGAAGAAGAAGAAGAAGAAGAAGAAGAAGAAGAAGAAGAAGAAGAAGAAGAAGAAGAAGAAGAAGAAGAAGAAGAAGAAGAAGAAGAAGAAGAAGAAGAAGAAGAAGAAGAAGAAGAAGAAGAAGAAGAAGAAGAAGAAGAAGAAGAAGAAGAAGAAGAAGAAGAAGAAGAAGGATGTGACACAAATACCCTTATTAAATACTAGCCATTAGATTGAATTTCATTGAAATTTTGTTGGCTAGTAATGATTTAGTAACTATTACTAAGCAAATGGCTTAGTACTACAAACCGTTGCCTTTACAAAGCACGCATCGCATTAATTGCCGGTATCATTTGAAAGAACTTTGACAACTCTCCTAGCGGATATATCTTATTAACCTTTAGTCCTTCAATGGTAACATTCAACTCTCGGTTATAACAGGAGAAGCTTACAAACTTCTCATGTGTGAATCCAGCAAGGAAGAACTTTAAGAAAAATACAAGTGAATGCATGCATAAGAAAAGACGAGAATGTGTATTCACCAAGTGTACAAAAAAAACTTTTAGATATTGATATTCTGGTTTAAGGAAGAATATCGAGCATGAAAAAGTATCAAAAGAGAATACATCAAAAATACTCGATATGCATATGAAAGGGAAGGAAATTCCAAATGAATTCCACTGAGATGGCTACCAAGTTTTGTATTAGAGATCTATGTTACCGCAACGTGACTATCTCATTTTTAGTAGTAGTAGGCTATTTAGGAAAAAAGCATGTTCAAGAAAAAGATACATACGAAGAAAAATCCTTTAAACAAGTTAAATTTAGTTTGCTTATCCTCTCCTGTGAGAGATGATGATAGACTACACTAAGCTAATCACTAGATCTAGGATTGCAAGAGAAGGAAAAACATAAAACAACTTCTGATATTTCATATCCCCCAAAGGAGGCAGCAAATACATTTAAATACTTAGGGTTTTTTCAAAAGCTAATAGATCAGACATAATTGGGCCACGGGCCACTTAAGGCAAACATAAACTAAATAAAAACAGCATAAGGCTTATTACTAATTTCACCCCCAGAATTATTGAACAAAGCCTTTCAACCATCCAGGTTTTTGGGCCAAGCGAATGGGCCTGCTGGTTGCCACCCCCAAATTACTAACATTATTCCCGGATTCCATGAGAACCTTGTCCCCAAGGTTCAAAACGCCACGTGGCAGAGGGGTATTGGTTGCGGAGGGATCCACGGTTGGCGCATGAGAAACGGAACCGTGAGAGAGAGATTTTTCTTTGAGATCCGTTTTTGAATTCAACGGACGAGATTCACGTAGCAGAGAATCGTTGGGATCTAACGGAGGAGAGGGAAGGGCGTTGGCACATGGCAGGGCGTATGCTGTTGGGGAACGTGTCTGAGCTGGAATGGAATTGGGGTTGAAATCCGGAACTTCATCCAACGGTGTGGATTGGTTGTGCAGGGGACCGTTGGGATCGTGTGGCCTAGAATGAGGCGCGTTGTTCCGAGGCATCAGAGCAGGCATGCGTGACGCGGCTTGCACAGGCGTGGTCAGCGCCTTTCCAGGCGCGTGTGTCAACCGCTGGACAGACTTTGGGGAGCGCGCGAGATCAGATGGTGAGAAGGGCTTGCGTGAATCGAGAGCAGGATCGCACGGTGCAGATTGGTTGGCTTGTGTTGGGTGCTGGGCTGCGCCTTTTACTCCACCTTGAGGGTATCCAATGTATTTCAACGGATCTGATTTACTTTTAAAACTCAATGGTCCAGATTCAAGTGTCGTTGAGGTGTTCAACGAGCCAGTATAAATAACTCCCTTAGGCGTCCCTGTGTCTGCACTGTCATTTAACTCCATTGTAACTGTACTTGAACTTCTCACTTTAGCTTCCTTTTTCTCAGAAACTTCAACCAAATCTATCTGTTTGTCTTTAGAGTCCCTCGAATTTCCAGATAAGAATGCCTCTTCCTCAGTTAAACATGTCACTTTACTTCCTTCAGTTAAAGAACTTAGCCGTTCTTCTGTCTTCTCATTCATGCCCAACTCATTTCTTTCTCTGTCTGCTTCAGGCGTCCCTTCTTTTTCTTCTAAGTCCGTAATATCCAAACCATCTCCCTTATCTTCAAGCTCCTCAAGATTATGAGCTTGAAAATCACCTCCAAAATAAGGACGCAACTGAGAAACGTGAACCACTGGGTGCATACGAGATTCAGAGGGAAGTTCCAGTTCATATGCTACCTTCCCAATGCGCCGAAGAACCTTAAATGGGCCGTAGTAACGTTTGGCCAGTGTCTCTGAAGATCTGCGTGCAACAGTTTGCTGGCGGTAAGGTTGTAGACGCAGAAGAGCCAGATCTCCAATGTTGAAGGTATAGTCTCTCCTTTTTTTGTTAGCTTGGTCTACCATTCTTTGTCTGCTTCTTTTTAGGTTCTCTTTCAACGCTTTCAGTATCTCTTGTCTGTGTTTCAGAGTGGACTCCAATTTGTCAAGATCTGTTGCATCTGTAACATAATCTGGAACTGCTGGGGGGTGGTCGGCCGTAGAGAGCCTGGAAGGGGGACATCTGAATGGCCGAATGAAAAGAGGAGTTATGCCAATACTCTGCAAGATGCAAGAACTTTAACCATTTACAAGGGTGATCACTCGTGAAACAGCGAAGATACGTCTCTAGGGAGTGGTTGACGACCTCAGTCTGGCCATCGGTCTCAGGGTGGTAAGTCGTGCTGTACTTTAGAGTTGTTCCCTGCACGCGGAAAAGTTCTTTCCAGAAGTTGCTTAAAAATAAGGGATCTCTGTCAGATATGATGGATTTAGGGATGCCATGAAGGCGGCAGATCTCGACTGAGAATCTAGTGGCCAGATTTACTGCAGAGTATCTGGTTGGTAGTGCTATGAAGTGAACAAACTTTGTGAGTCTGTCGCAAATCACCCTGATGGCAGTGTGTCCAAAAGAGTTTGGAAGGTGAGTTATTAAGTCCATTGTAAGTTCTTCCCAAACCTGATTTGGTGATGGCAATGGTTGAAGTAACCCTTGTTTTCTCTGTGGTAGGTGTCGCACCCCGAAAAATCCTTGGTGGGATTTTTCTTCGCACAACGGGTTTTTTGAGTCGCCACCAATATTTTTTAAAGGTAAAACATCGGAAAAACCTTTTTTGGAAGGCAATGGTCTTTGGAACCATTAGATTTGGGTTTGGGGGTCTAATTACGTATGGGGAAGGTGTTAGCACCCCACAACGTCCCTTCAAAGAAGGGTTACCTTAATTAAATGTGTGATTTGCAAAGTTGATTCGGAAAAATGCTTTGTTTTTACCTCTTTTGAAAAAATGTTTTATTTTGGAAAAGTGTTTGGTTTTTGAAAGGAAAAATGTTTTTGGTTTATTGTGCTTGACAGAGAGTATCCGCTCCTACGTATCTCCCGGTGCAATGGAGAATTCAAAGCTACGTAGTTCTGGGTTGTCTAGAAAAAGGTTTTTGTTTTTTATCTTGTTTAATTGTGAAAATTGAGCTTTCATGATGATCAATGGAGCGAAGGCTCCAAGTCCATTGTTAATAATCATGCAAGCAAAGGCTTCGCAAAACTACTAACAAAGTTTTTGATTTAATGAAGATCTTTTAGGAAAATTAGGCATTCATGATGATCAATTGAGCAAGGGCTCCAAGTGATCGCCACTAGTGCCCCATTGTTAATACTCATGCAAGCAAAGGTTTCGCAAGACTACTAACAAAGTTTTTGGTTTAGTGTAAATCTTTAGGAAAATTAGGCATTCATGATGACCAATTGAGCAAAGGCTCCAAGTGATCGCCACTAGTACCTCATTATTGATAATCATGCAAGCAAAGGCTTCGCAAGACTACTAACAAAGTTTGATTTTGAAGAGATTTCGCAATTGGATTGACTCTTGTTTAGGGAAAAGAAAATCTGTTATTTGGGGAAAAAAAGGGTTGGTGAAAAAAAAGGGTGCATTTAGCAGCAGCCCAGCCCACTATAAGGCTGGCTAGCCCACGAAATTGTGGGCTTTCCTAGGGGGGCGCAGAATGGAATTGGTGGGTGCAAACAATAATCTGAAAAATTAAAATTAAAATTAACTAAATCCTCCATATATAAAGCAAAACCTAAATCTAAACCTAATTCGCAACTTCCCAGCGCCGCACTCCAACCTAAAATGGCCAAACCCGATTTTTCTCTCTCTCTCGCCGTTTCTCGCCTCCCTACCCTGATCTCCTCTCTTCTCTCCACCGCGCCGTTCAACCCTCACCGTCCCTTCACCCAAACTTCGCCCTCTTCGCCTCCCAGCCGATCGGCCTCTCCTCCCTCTCTAACCTAAGTTCGCCTTTTTCCTCTCCTCCTCACCGATCGATACCCTTCTCACCAAAACCGTAGTGCTCTCCCTTCTCCGCTCATCGCTTTAAGTCGCGGGGTGGTGGGTTGGTGGTGTATGGTGACGCGTTGGCTCGGTGGTTGTCGCGAAGGGAGGGGGTGGTCCGATGGTTGGTGTAGGTGGCTGGGGGTGTTTGGTGATGGCTGTTTGGGGGGGTGATTGGTTCTGGGTGATTTGGTGGTCGTTTGGGATGGTTGTTTGTAGGAGTACAGCGGCGGCGGCGCTTGGCGGGTCAGCCACGGTGGCGTGGCTGACGACGCGGAGGTTGCGAAGAGGAGGGGAGGTGTGGCTGTTGGTGGTGGTTGTTGGTGAGGGTGGACGCCGTGGTGACAGTTTCGGGTGGAGGATGGTGACGTTTTTCTTTTTTGGGTGGACGATGGCGGTGGAAGGTGGCTCCGGTGGTGGTCTATATGGCGGTATTTCTCTGTGATTTCATCCTTTTTTATTCTCTCGTTCTCTCATTTTTCGGTACTAAAACTTACTTCTATGGCCTAGATGTGAATCTGACTTTGATATTGTGACTTTGATATTGTTTGCTATTTCTTCAACCTCACTTCTATATGCATTTTTTTTTATGACTACTCAAATCACATACTCCATTTTGCTTCTAGTTTCCTTTCGACAGTAAACAATTCAAAGGAAAAAAAACAACTTTAAATTTTTCTTTTTTCTACACATAGTATATCTGTCACGTATGCAAACACAACAAAAGAAAACAAAAAAAAAAACTTCTTTCTCTATTTTGCTACACATTAGTAAATATTCACATTTCAGAATAAAAAAACAAGTCATGAATGAACCAACCTTCTTCTCCAGCTTCTGTAAAAAGAAGGACCCTTAGCACTAGTTCTTCCACTCGACCCTTATATCAACACGACAACTAACAAGACTTCTTTCTATTAGTTTGTGCGTTTCTGTGATTGTGTGTTCTGTTTTTTCTGTGTGTATTTTGCTGTCTGTGTGCATATGGTTCTGTTTGTTATTGTTTGGTCTCTGTGTTGTTTTTCAGAATTCTCCCCCCCTAACACTGCTTCTGTTCATTGTATTTATAGGCAGGAAATTATGGTGTAGGGGTGGTGTTGGAGCAGGGAATCAAAACCCCCAGGAGACCAAGCTGTTGGCAGCAGTGACACAGAGTGGAACAGTGGAGCAGCGGCTTGCAGGGTGGTGCCTGCCAAAGCTGCTTTGTTGGAGCAAAAATGGAAAGGATCAAAGAGGATGAAGAAAATAGCATTGGCTTCATTCTTCAAATGGCAGCAGCAGTGCTGCCCCTAGCAGCAGGGCGCTCCTGCCCCTTTTTATTTTATTTTGTACTGTTTTTTCAATTAATTTTTTTGAAAAATTTTTGAACTATTCTGCCTTTTTTTGGTTTTTTGCTTATATATGTAACAAATTTTTACTTTGATTATTTTGTATATATATAAAAATACTGGACAGCTAATTATCTATAGATTCCTTTATTTCTTTGCACTTGTTCTTTAAAAACAATATCATTAGTAGTAAAATAATGATAACAATAAACAACGGGCACCGAAAAATGCGTACACGACGAGAGGCGAACACGCACGCGCAAAGAGAGTAACGACACGCACACGATTAGGAATCACACGTGTGTGTGGTTAGAAATAACATGTGCACGCAACAATGCAAAAACGTTAAGACTAACGCGTGTACGCGACTAAAAATAATACGTGTGCACCATAGACCATGTTTTTTGGGATTTTTCGATTAGTCGGACAAAATTAGGGTATGACAGCTGCCCCTCTTTATTTGGATTTTACCAAGAAATATGAATTGGCCGAGACATATTTCGAAGATAAAATATGAATAAAGAATTCAGAGATTATACCAATTTTGTCTACTTGGAGAAACCCGAATTTTCTTTTTCTGTTTCTTCTTTTTTTGAATCAACACTTGGAGCGTTGATGAGGAAACGATAAACGAAATGCTTAACAACATGCACGCTAACTGCAAAAGGCAAGGAAAGCGCTAAATGAAGAAAACGATAAAGAAAGCGGTAAAATTCCAGGCTGCCTAAAACCTGTAAACGAACCCTTGCGAATCCGAGTTTGCACGTGGCTTTGAGGAGCACGCATCCTGAGAATCTCTGGTCTTTCAAGCGACCGGGGGGATCGTTATCAGCTCCGGAACTGATATACTGATCAATGCACGACGTCCACTGTATCTTAGGCTGATACAACTATTCCGTTGAACCTCACATGGGGCTGCGGTCCATCGCGTTGCTCGTACACGATGTGAGACCATGAACAGGAGGGAGCACTGAACTCTGATAAGAGCGATTTGAACTCCAAACTGCAATGCACGCTTGAGCGCCGAACTGAAAAGCATTTGAACCCTGAACTAAGAGGGCATTTTCTGGGAACTGAGTGCGAGGATTAGCATCGAAGTACTTATCCGTCCTTGTACCTGCAAGTGAGATGAACAAATGCATGCAATGCAAATGCCATGATTGCTTTTTGATGGGATGAATGTGATGTGATGCAGGAGTTTCTTTTTGCTTGCATGAAATTTTTTTTTGTCTATGTTTGATGAATGCAATGCATGAATTTTATTTGCTTTATTGCTCTTTTGCTCTTCTCTCATTTTTTTTTCTTTTGCTGTTTCGACCAAATCGTAGGACTTGGGTTATGAGGCACGATGGTCGTCCATAATGGTGCGAGGGTCATGCTTCAACCTTTTGAGAATTTTTTTGACGCGATCAGTGCTTTTGTTTGATTCTTGTGAATTTTCCTGATTGAGAGATCATTTCTTTTCTCATGATTTTCAAAAGTTTCGCAATGATTTTAATGCTTTGATTTATGCACATTTTCACAATTCATTTATCATCTATCATAAAACATCATTTTAAAGCACAAATGAAAAGGAAGCAATGATAAAAACAATAAGCAGACGGAGTGGAAAATTTGGACTTTTTATTCATATGGAAACCGAACGCGCAAAAGGTCGCGTCGACTGAAAAGAGTACATTGAGAATTTTTGAAACTAAAAAAACAAGAAAAATGGACGCAACAGATCTTATGAGTGCTCTCTGTCTTTGGAGTGTTGATGCCAATCACCCATACTTATATCCTTGATCACCCTTTTATCCAAGCTTTTGGAGGCGCTGCTTGCCTCTTTTATTTTTAAGTCCAACCTTTCTGACCCTAATTTTTGCCTGGACCGCTCTTTGCGAGTTTTCAGTCCACCGGGTCGCTCTTTTTTTTTTGCCTAGGCCGCCCTTTCGGGTTTTCAACCTAGCGAGCTAATTCTTGCTTGGCTCATATTTCTCTTTTTTCCTTTTATTTTTCTCAGGCGTAATATTTCTTGACTGAATCTGAATTGACTGGGTTTGAGTTCTTCACCATCCATGTTGGTGAGTATCAACGCTCCTCCAGAAAAGGCTTTCTTTACCACATATGGTCCATCATAGCTAGGAGTCCATTTCCCACGGGGGTCACTCTGAATAGGCAGGACCTTCTTGAGCACAAGGTCTCCTTCGCTGAATTCTCGGGGACGAACCTTCTTGTCGAAAGCTGTCTTCATCCTTTGTTGATACAGCTGGCCATGACACAGGGCGGCAATTCTTTTCTCCTCAATGAGATTTAGCTGATCTAGACGAGCCTGGACCCATTCTGCTTCTTCCAACTTGGTTTCCATCAGCACCCGTAGGGAGGGTATCTCAACTTCAATAGGGAGGACTGCCTCCGACCCATACACCAAAGAGAAAGGGGTTGCCCCGGTTGAAGTACGCACTGAGGTACGATACCCATGCAAAGTGAAAGGAAGCATCTCATGCCAGTCTTTGTAGGTTACTACCATCTTTTGCACGATCCTCTTGATATTCTTATTGGCTGCTTCGACTGCCCCATTCATCTTGGGACGGTATGGGGAAGAATTATGATGTTGGATTTTGAAGTCCTCGCATAACTCTTTCATCATCTTACTGTTCAGGTTGCTGCCATTATCTGTGATAATCTTGTCTGGCAGCCCATAGCGACAAACCAGGTCTCTCTTTACGAACTTAGCAACCACAGAGCTAGTAATGCTGGAGTATGAAGCAGCTTCAACCCACTTGGTGAAGTAATCAATAGCGACCAGGATGAAGCGATACCCATTTGATGCCTTAGGCTCGATAGGACCTATGACGTCCATGCCCCACATTGAGAATGGCCAGGATGCAGTCAGGACATTTAGGGAAGCAGGTGGCACATGAATGTGATCAGCGTAGATTTGGCACTTGTGACATCTTTTCACTAAACTATAGCAATCTGATTCCATTCGCAGGCAATAATAGCCAGCTCTTAAGATTTTTCTTGCCATAGTGTGCCCACTGGAATGGACCCCAAATGAGCCTTCATGTACTTCTTTCATGATTTTTGTCGCCTCTTCTTCTGCCACACACCTCACGAGGACCATATCATAATTCCTCTTATATAGAACTTCACCGTTCAAAAAGAAATTCCTTGACAATCTTCTGAGGGTTCTCATGTCATTCTCTGACGCTCCAGGAGGGTACTCTCTGTTCAAGATGTACTGCTTGATGTCATGATACCAGGGCTTGTTATCAGACTCTTCCCCAATTGCCGCGCAGTAATGATGTGCTGGCAAATCTCGATACTGAATCTTGATGTGAGTCAAGCTTTTGTCGCAGTTGATATTGAACATCGAAGACAAAGTGGCTAGCGCATCAGCCAACTGGTTTTCATTGCGAGGAAGATACTGAAATGTGATTTCCTCAAAAGGCTCAACCAACTCTAGAATGTAATCTCGGTAAGGGATCAACTTGGAGTCCCTGGTCTCCCAATCACCATTCACTTGGTGAATGACTAGAGCTGAATCTCCATACACATCAAGTCTCTTAACTTCCCAATCAATGGCTGCCTGGATACCAAGAATACATGCCTCATATTCTGCCATATTATTGGTGACGTAGAAGCCTAGTCTGGCAGTGAATGGAATGAAGCGATTATTAGGGGAAATCAGCACTGCTCCGGCTCCGTGCCCATATATGTTGGAGGCACCATCAAACACCACTCTCCATCTTTCATCTTCTGGGGACTTCCCTTCTTCAAACAAGGCCATGATATCTTCATCTGGAAAGTCATACTGCATAGGCTGATAATCTTCAACGGGCTGGTGTGCCAGGTACTCGGCCAGCGCACTACCTTTAATTGCTTTCTGAGTGACATATAGGAGATCTGCATTTGCCAACAGGCAAGTCTCCCTGTAAGTGCGGACTTCTCGAAGATGTACTTGATAGGATCCATTTTAGATACCAACCAAGTAGTGTGACTTAGCATGTACTGCCTCAAACGATGAGCAGCCCAAGCTAAAGCACAACAAGTCTTTTCTAGCAGCAAGTACCTTGTTTCACAGTCAGTAAATTTCTTGCTCAAATAGTAAATGGCATGCTCTTTCTTCCCAGATTCATCATGTTGCCCTAGCACACAACCCATTGAGCTGTCTAGCACGGTTAGGTACAGGATCAGAGGTCTGCCGGGTACAGGAGGCATCAAGATAGGTGGGTTCTGAAGATATTTCTTGATCTTTTCAAATGCTTCTTGACAATCATCATTCCATGTGGTTTCTCGATTCTTGCACAATAGTTTGAAGATTAGTTCACAAGTGGCAGTCAATTGGAATATGAACCTAGAGATGTAGTTCAGTCTTCCAAGGAAACCCCGAATCTCTTTTTCTGTTTTAGGAACTGGCATCTCAAGAATCGCACGCACCTTGTCTGGATCGATTTCTATCCCCTTTTGGCTGACGATGAATCCCAACAACTTCCCTGATCGCACGCCAAAGGTACACTTGGCAGGATTTAATCTGAGCTTGAATTTTCTCAACCGCTCGAAGAGCTTTTGCAAATTGCCAATGTGTTCCTCATCAGTTTTAGACTTTGCGAACATATCGTCCAAGTAGACCTCTATTTCTTTGTGCATCATGTCGTGAAATAATGTGACCATAGCCCTTTGATAGGTAGCACCAGCGTTCTTCAACCCGAATGGCATGACTCTGTAACAGAATGTTCCCCAAAGAGTTGTGAAAGTTGTCTTCTCCATATCCTCAGGAGCCATCTTGATCTGGTTATACCCTGAATACCCATCCATGAAGGAGAACAGTGAATGCTGCGTCGTACTATCCACTAAGACATCAATATGGGGCAGGGGAAAATCATATTTGGGACTAGCACGATTCAGATCTCTGTAATCAACGCACATTCTAACTTTCCCGTCCTTTTTCGGAACCGGCACGATGTTAGCAACCCATTGCGGGTACTTGGCTACTGCCAGGAACCCGGCGTCAAACTGCTTTTTCACCTCATCTCTGATCTTTAAGGACATTTCTGGCTTCATTCTTCTCAGTTTCTGCTTTACCGGAGGACATTCTGGCTTGACCGGCAACTTATGCACCACTATGTCAGTATCTAACCCTGGCATATCCTGATAAGTCCATGCGAAGACATCATCATAGCCATGCAGGAGTTCGATTAGCTTCTTGCGCTCACTTTCCTTTATTGAAGTACCCACATTTACTTCCTTCTTACTGTCCTCTGTGCCTAGGTTAATTATCTCAACAGATTCCCCATGCGCCTGAATAACCTTTTCCTCTTGTTCAACCATTCTCATCAATTCTGGAGGCGTTTCCCAGTCATCCTCAACATCCTCCTCAGCTTGATTAACGGGGTGATCAAAATTAACATATGAACCGTTGGCATCATTATTTTCAAAGATATTCATTTTAGATCTGCATTTGCGGGAATAGAAAGAAATGAACAAGCAAAATAGAAACACAAGATGAAGACACATGATAATGAAAAGCAATTTTATTCATTTGAGAGTCCGAAACAACATTTTATTGATAGATGATATTCGAAGGAAAAAAAACATGCATGCCCTTATGAAATACTCTAAGGCCTTGGGCAGAGCGAAAGAATTTGCATTGCAAAATCATTACTTTGGAATGAAAATAACAGGGAAATCAATGATCTTCCAATTATCAAGCTCTTCCTCTGCAGCACTGCGACGCACCAAGTCCACATCTTTGTCTTCCATAACTGATTCTTCCTCAATGACGGCCACCTGATTTGGGGGAGCATACCCGCGCTCCTGAAGCTCTGGGAGAGATCATAGATAGGAACCTTCTTCAAGCTTGGTTCCCGCCCCTGAAGCTTAGCTAGCCTCCTTTCTCGCTTTTCCTCAGCCATTCTTTTCTTATCAGCTTGAGTGGGCCAATATCCTAACCCACGCCTATCCTTGTACTCTTGCAGCTGAACTGGCTCCAGAATTCCCTGCTCGGACTTTCCCAACCCTTTTCCAATTTGGTCACCATTCTTCAACATGACCTTGGCTACCATGATAGCAACGTTAGATATCTTTGGTGCAGGCAATGGGGCTTCTTCCCCCACGAAAGCGGCATTTGCAATTTCCAGCCACTGAAAGGCAGATTCAAGTGACTCCTCTGCAGCCTCAATGTGTTGAGAAGGATGGGGCTTGCTAATTATGAACTCTTCTTCTCCAAAAACGACTATCAGCTTGTCGTCGACTACAAACTTAAGCCTTTGGTGGAGGGATGATGGAACAGCGCCGGCAGCATGAATCCAGGGTCTCCCCAAGAGACAGCTGTAGGATGATGCAATGTCCATGATCTGAAAATTCACATAAAATACTTCTGGCCCTATCTGCATCTGGAACTCCATTTCTCCCATAACCTCCTTCTTGGATCCGTCAAATGCCCTAACTAGTGTTGAGCTAGGCTTCATATACGAACAGTCTACATCTAGTCTGCTCATAGTAGATTTGGGCATGCTATTCAAAGAGGATCCATTGTCGATGAGGACCCGAGAGAGTGTGTATTCACCACATCTAACTGAAATGTGAAGTGCCTGATTATTCCCCTTCCCCTCAGGGGTGAGCTCATCATCAGTAAAGGTAATATAATTGGATGCCACAATATTCCCTACGATGTCGTCGAGCTGGTCAACAGTGATATTCTGGGCTACATGGGCTTCATTTAATACTTTCATTAGAGCTGCACGGTGGGCCTCAGAATTGAGTAGTAGGGACATGATAGAGATCTTCGCAGGAGTGTGGTGCAGCTGGTCCACCACTTTGTAATCACTCTGCCGCATGATCTTCAAAAATTCTGTGGCTTCTTGCTCTGACACCTTCCTACTTTCCTTGGGCTCTTGTGTTATACCTTTACCTTTGCGAATCCTTTCCTCATCTTCCTTTGAGGGACCTTCTTTCAGGACTTCGGGGACATAAACACGTCCGCTTCTAGTGACTCCACTGCTTCCCGCAATGTTTGTGACATCGGGAACAACTTGAGGCTTCTGAATTGGAACTGACACCCCATAGCTCCACAGAACAGCACTGTTCTTTTGATAAGGAGTTGGGACAGGGATCACAATGGTCTTAGGTCTCTCCACGATCGGCTTTCAGCTATACGGGACCTCAATAGGTTTCTGAACACTTCTATTCTTATCTGATTGGAAAGTCAGCACATCCTCCTCTTTCTCTTGCACACCCATTTGGACTATATGACGATCCAATAGGTCCTGCAAAACTGTCTTGAAGGCCTCACATGCCCCGGCACAATTAACATCAACACAGACTTCTTTCTGAGTACAACCTCTCTTGATGATCCCGAACTTGCACAGCTCTGCATGAATAACCTCTAAGGGTGTCTGGATACACTCCACAGTTCTGATTAAGGATTGGCCCCCCATATCATGGATGGCATTGGTTGCAGGTTTCTCATGACCAGGCAGCGGATTAGTTGTGAAGCTTGGGCTTTATTGTTTGAAGGTTATCCCTTTGGTTTCAATCAGATCTTGCACTACAATTTTAAAGGCCTTGCAGTCCTCAACAACGTGTCCAACTGCCCCTTCATGAAATGCACAGGTAACATTGGGATTGTAGCCTCAGAAGTAGGGTGGCTGGACTGGTTTCATGGGACTGGTATTGATGAGCTTGTTTGTGGCAAGATAGCCGAAAAGGTCAGTATAGGACATGGGGATGGGATCAAAGGTGGTCTGTTTTTTGTCTTGGTAGTTTTTGTGGTAGTTACTTTGTGGTGGATGGGTTGGTTGTGTTTGAGTGGGGACAGGGATATTTTGTGGTTGATAAGGTGGGCTTATGGTGATGGTGTTGGTCTCTCCTTCTTTCTTCTTCGAAAATCCGGAGAATGGCTTCTTGTGGGTGGTTGTACCTGCGGAACCATGGGTAATCTTGCCGCTTCTCAGTCCATTTTCTAGTCTTTCACCGATGATTACCATGTCTGAGAAGTTGGAAGATACGCTGCCGATCAACCGATCATAGTATAACGATGGCAGAATTTCCATGAACATGAAGACCAGTTCTTTCTCCAACAAAGGGGGTGTCACCTGTGCAGCCAAAGCCCTCCACCGTTGGGCATACTCCTTAAATGACTCATTGTCTCTTTTTGCCATGCTCTGTAACTGTGTTCTGTCAGGCGCCATATCTTTATTGTACTGGTACTGTCTGAGGAAGGCATCAGCCAAGTCCTTCCAACAATGGATATGGGACGATTCTAGCTGCATGTACCAGTTGAGAGATGCCCCAGCAAGGCTCTCTTGGAAATAATGGATCAACAACTTGTCATCATGAGAATGTGTAGCCATTTTTCTACAGTACATGGTCAGATGGCTTTTAGGGCAAGTCACGCCTCAGTACTTGTCAAAGTCAGGCACTTTGAATTTAGGAGGTACAACCACATCCGGGATGAGACACAGATCACGAGCTTCTTGATAAGTCTATTTTTAGAGTCTTTTTAATAGTTATTTTATTAAGTCTTTTTTAGTATTTTAATTATATTTTTGATCTATTTTACTACAAATGTTTACTTTTTACCTTCAGGTTTTATTTTGAAGCAATTTCGACTGGATCTCCCAGAATTCGACTGGATCTCCCAGAATTCGACTGGATCTCCCAGAATTCGACTGCATCTTCCAGATTTCGACTTCGACTACATCTGTCTTCCAGATTTCGACTTCGACTGCATCTGTCTTCCAGATTTCGACTTCGACTGCATCTGTCTTCCAGATTTCGACTTCGACTGCATCTGTCTTCCAGATTTCGACTTCGACTGCATCTGCTATCCAGATTTCGACTGTGCAGTCAAAATTGGATATTTTTGCCCACTTGAGGATGGCTTTTTGATGACTACCTTGGCCAACTTGATTTGCCACTTTTTCCTCTTTTGGACCATTTTGCCCCTCATATTTTCCTATAAATAGAGGCTTGATCCTCACTTGTAACCAAGCTTGAATTTTGTTAGAAAATCAATGACAAAGGCTCTCTAATTATTCATGACTTCAATTTACTCTTCATGCTTTTTATGATTCTTGTTTATTTACTTTCTTGCCCTTTAAATTCTTGCTATTTATTTTCCAAGTCATTTACTTTCATTGCCCTTTAATTTCTCGCTCTTTACTTTTCTCGCTCTTTACTTTTCGCTCTTTACTTTTCCGCTCTTTTATTTTCCCTGTTATTTACTTTTTCGCCCTTTTACTTTCCAAGTCATTTACTTTCATTGTTATTTAATTTCTCGCTCTTTACTTTTCGCTCTTTACTTTTTCGCTCTTTTATTTTCCTTGTTATTTACTTTTTTGCCCTTTAAATTTCCAAGTCAAGTAAACTACTGGCAAGTCAAGTAAATTACTGGCAAGTCAAGTAAATTACTGGCAATTTACTTTTCAAGCAATTTACTTTCTTGTCATTTACAATTCCGCTATTTATGATTTTTGCACTTTACCGCTTTCTTTTATTTCTCGCTATTTAACTTTATGTCTTCTTCTTTTATTTCCTTTTCTCCTCTTTTGTCTACAATGATCATGAGTGAGTAGACTTTGCTAAAATATTCCTTCTTTCCAAAAACACTTTCTTTTCAGTTAATCAAACTTTGAAAAATTAAATTGGTATTCACTTAGGCTCTCCCTGTGGACCGATACTCTTTTATTACGCGATACGACCCGTGCACTTGCGGGGCTATCAAGTTTTTGGCGCCGTTGCCGGGGAGGCAGTGATATTGATTAAGTTTTTCGAAACCGGTTAGACTGAAATTTTATTTTCTTTATTTTTACTTTTTCTTCTCTTGTCCCTCGAATGCGAAGAACCAGAAGTTTCGGAGAAAATGTTCAACAAATTCCCGAAATCGAAAGGTTCTTACATAGAAGGAGGAGAGAAATTCCCGATAACCAAATGGCGGCTAATGAAAATCGTGCTCTCAAAGAGTACGCAACACCTTCAGCAGAGCCATCGATTGCCATTGTACATCCAAATGTGGAAGCAAATAATTTTGAACTCAAAACATCTCTGCTTTTGATGGTACAACAAAACCAATTTTCTGGTTCTCCCACGGAGGACCCAAATCTTCATATTTCAATTTTTTTGGAATACTGTGGAACTCTCAAATTAAACGGGGTACCTCCGGATGCCATAAGACTAAAACTCTTCCCTTTTTCATTAAGGGATAGAGCAAGAGCATGGCTACATTCTTTGCCTTCGGAATCCATTACCAGCTGGGACCAGCTAAAACAAGCTTTTCTTGCTAAATTCTTTCCCCCGAGTAAGACAGCTCAAATGAGAAATCAAATTACTCGATTTTCTCAAAACGACGGGGAATCTCTTTATGATGCTTGGGAACGTTTCAAAGAAATGTTAAGGCTATGCCCCCATCATGGACTAGAGAAATGGCTTGTTGTTCACACTTTTTATAATGGATTACAATATGCAACAAGAATGACTATTGATGCAGCTGCAGGTGGAGCTTTAATGAACAAAAATTTTACCGAAGCTTATGCACTCGTTGAAGATATGGCTCAAAACCATTGTCAGTGGACAAGTGAGCGAGCCATAACAAATAAACCAGCCACATCAAAAGAGCCAGGTAAGTATGAAATATCTGTTGTTGATCATCTTGCCTCAAAAGTGGACGCACTTTTTCAAAAATTTGAAAGATTAAATGTAAGTGCCGTTTCACAAACTTTTTCTCCTACTACTCCACCATGTGAATTATGTGGGGTTGTTGGCCATATTGGAGCTAAATGCCAGCTTGAGGCATCTAGTACTGGAAATGAGCATATAAACTATGCTCAAAAAGAAGATCCGTTTTCAAATACTTATAATTCTGGGTGGAGAAATCATCCAAATTTTTCTTATAAAAATCCTCCACCCAATCCAGCACCTAGACCACCTTCTGTCTTTCAAAATCAAAGCGTTTTTAACAACCCACAAAACAGCCCGCAAAAGTCGAACTTAGAATTTTTGATGGAAAAATTTGTGTCATCTCAAACAAAACAAAATGAAGAATTCAAAAATCAAACATGTTATTTGAATGACACACTTATCAAATTAGGATCAAAAATCGACTCTATTGCCACTCACAGTAAGATGCTTGAAAATCAAATAACTCAAGTGGCAACACAGGTGGCTTCATCCTCTAAATCTTCGGGGGTATTTCCTAGACAGCCTGAACAAAATCTAAATGGCCAAATATATGCTGTCACCCTTAGAAGCGAAAAACAATTTGAGGAACCAAGAGCAAACCAAGAAAAAATTGTGAGTGAAAAACATAATTCACCTTGTGAGCAAGAAGAGAAAGAAAAAGAGAAGGAACCAGAAAAAGAAAGAGAAGAACCATACATCCCCCCACCACCATACAAACCATCTCCTTTATCTTATTTTTCACCTTCCTTTGTGAAAAAAATAACATTTGATCTGGGGGGAATTGTAAAAAAGATCTTATTGCTTACACAACTTCCATTTTACAAGCCATGCGATCCAGGAGTATGCTTTCATTCTTCATATGTCACTTGGTCTCTATGCTTCAAGCGATGGGACCCAGGAAAAACTTTATAAAGGGAAAAGGTCAAGCTAATGGCCATAAAAGAGCGCTGCGTGGGAGGCAACCCACGGCTTAATGTATTTTTCGATTTGTTGAAAAATAAAATACCCCAGGGCCGAGTATCCTGAACCAGACAGCCAGGTGAGCTCTCCTAACCCCTTTTGTTTTATTTGAAAAAACATTGAGGACAATGCCTAGTCCGAGCATGGGGGGTATTTTATTACTTTTATTAGGAATTTCTTTATTGCTTTCCCGAGTTTTTATCTTTTTACTTTAAGTTGTATCTGCTCCCTCCATCACGAAACTTTGTGAACCCTAAGCATGTTTTAGATAAGCCTTTTCTGGACAAAAATAATTTTTCAATTTTTCATTAGCAATCATCTAGGTGGACTGGTTGGGAACAACAAAATTGTATCACGGTTCGATTTCTACTTCTAGAGCTTTTTCACACACACACTATTGAGACTATTTTCAGTTATTAATACAAATAGAGGGACTGAAAAGAAACTAGTAACCTGGTTCTCTTGGTGACATTTACTAGATGCGCGGTTACTGGAGATAAACGTCTGAGTTGGGGTATTCAAAAAAAAAAAAATGGTTAGTGCAAAACCAATATAAAAAAAAAATTTATATGTATATATGCAAAACCAATTCAAAAATGCAGAAGTTAGTGCATTTTAAATGTCAAAATAAATGGTTAGCATATAAAATCAAAAAGAAAAGAAAAATGCTTGAATACCCAACGTATAAAGATCCTCCTTTGAGACCCGGTCTTAGTAAATGGAGGACCCAAGCTTAAAAATGTTGGGGAACCGGTTCTATGATGACATTGATACCCTCTCTAGAGTACTGATACTTTAAAGTTGTCTCTCAATTCCACAAAAAGCCCAAAATAGTAGCTCTCAAACCAAAGTGTTAGAATTACCCCACACTTCACAAAAGGTTTTGATATGAAAATAATTTTCCTTCAGAATTGGCCTAAAGATTTACACTGTTTTTGCTTGAGGACAAGCAAAGGTTCAAGCATAGGGGAGTTTGATAAGTCTATTTTTAGAGTCTTTTTAATAGTTATTTTATTAAGTATTTTTAGTATTTTAATTATATTTTTGATCTATTTTACTACAAATGTTTACTTTTTACCTTCAGGTTTTATTTTGAAGCAATTTCGACTGGATCTCCCAGAATTCGACTGGATCTCCCAGAATTCGACTGCATCTTCCAGATTTCGACTTCGACTACATCTGTCTTCCAGATTTCGACTTCGACTGCATCTCTCTTCCAGATTTCGACTTCGACTGCATCTGTCTTCCAGATTTCGACTTCGACTGCATCTGTCTTCCAGATTTTGACTTCGACTGCATCTGTCTTCCAGATTTCGACTTCGACTGCATCTGTCTTCCAGATTTCGACTTCGACTGCATCTGCTATCCAGATTTCGACTGTGCAGTCAAAATTGGATATTTTTGCCCACTTGAGGATGGCTTTTTGATGACTACCTTGGCCAACTTGATTTGCCACTTTTTCCTCTTTTGGACCATTTTGCCCCTCATATTTTCCTATAAATAGAGGCTTGATCCTCACTTGTAACCAAGCTTGAATTTTGTTAGAAAATCAATGACAAAGGCTCTCTAATTATTCATGACTTCAATTTACTCTTCATGCTTTTTATGATTCTTGTTTATTTACTTTCTTGCCCTTTAAATTCTTGCTATTTATTTTCCAAGTCATTTACTTTCATTGCCCTTTAATTTCTCGCTCTTTACTTTTCTCGCTCTTTACTTTTCGCTCTTTACTTTTCCGCTCTTTTATTTTCCCTGTTATTTACTTTTTCGCCCTTTTACTTTCCAAGTCATTTACTTTCATTGCTATTTAATTTCTCGCTCTTTACTTTTCGCTCTTTACTTTTTCGCTCTTTTATTTTCCTTGTTATTTACTTTTTTGCCCTTTAAATTTCCAAGTCAAGTAAACTACTGGCAAGTCAAGTAAATTACTGGCAAGTCAAGTAAATTACTGGCAATTTACTTTTCAAGCAATTTACTTTCTTGTCATTTACAATTCCGCTATTTATGATTTTTGCACTTTACCGCTTTCTTTTATTTCTCGCTATTTAACTTTATGTCTTCTTCTTTTATTTCCTTTTCTCCTCTTTTGTCTACAATGATCATGAGTGAGTAGACTTTGCTAAAATATTCCTTCTTTCCAAAAACACTTTCTTTTCAGTTAATCAAACTTTGAAAAATTAAATTTGTATTCACTTAGGCTCTCCCTGTGGACCGATACTCTTTTATTACGCGATACGACCCGTGCACTTGCGGGGCTATCACTTCTCTGGCTCTAGAGCTCGACCCTTCAATCATTCTTAAGCGTTCTTCTAACATATGATACCTGTCCCTAGCTTGAGGAGTTTCAGCAGGATAGTTCTGAGGAAAACCATTCACACCGTAGTGAGGATTACTCATCGACACTACAGTTGGGTTCACGTGTGGGTCACGTGAGTGAGTGGTATTCCCAGGAATTGGTCCTTGAATTGGGGGATGGACCATTGCTGGTGAATGAAAGTCAAACGGAGTCCCCGACGGAATAGGAATCTGAATTTGGCCATGAGGCGTTCCTGCTCCTCCGCTTTTTGCGACTGAGATGGATTGGACTTGCTCTGCAACCCTAAGGGGATTACTTCCTGCATTAGCCTCGGCTCCTGGAGGTGTGTATTCGGGTGGGAGTCTCCAAGGCATCCTATGCGTGGCTGGTTGGCCCTAGTTGTTGGTCCCTGAAGTATGAGCAAAGGTGGCAGTCTCAAGACTCGGAGGAGGGAGAGCGACAGAAACTTCGGTAGTGACGGCGGGATTTCCAGCGGAAGTTCCGTTCCTCAAAGCTTGTAGCATCCCCATCATTTCAGTCATCTGTGTTTCCATTGCCCCAATTTTCGTTCTCAATTCCCGATTCTCCTGAGCCAATTGCTCTGGATTGGGAACCTCAGCAGTTGGGTTACCATGGTCTGATTCACCACTTCCTAAGTCTTCAATAACAGGACGGTCCAAGTCATTCTGGTTAGTTGCCATGAGCCTCGCTTGCAGACGAGTCAGGTATCGATGTCGGCGGACCAGCTTGCCTTTTTCTATTGATGGAACACAATTCATGAGCGCGAGAATCACATAAATGAATGCAGATGTAATGCGATATGTATGATTTTATGTTTGTTTTGGTGCCGGGAATCGCGGTGCAACTCGTCTTGTCATAGGCGTGTAAGTTTAAAGCTCTAACACTTCTCTGTTTTTTTTTTTTTAATTTTCAGGTTGGAAGCAATAGACAAAACAAACACACTTTATTCAGAAGGAATGAGTACTACAACTTCAAACTCGAAAGAAAAGCAAAGTACAATATTCTGAAGAAAATTATAAATTTTTAGAGAAAATTTGCAATTTCTTAAGGATTATTACAATGCTCTAAAGTGAACTTCAAAGGCATATAGCTTTCAATTTCTCCTTCCTTTTTCTCTTCTTGCTTTCGGCTGCCCCCTTGGCATTCTCTGTAACACCCCGGTATTTTTATCGAGTAAAAATACCCAAGTGCACCATCATAAAATAATCAAAGATATTTTTCCTGTTTTAGATATTGAACATAAATAAAAACAGCTCTTAACCTAGAGTCCAATATCCAAATACTAAGAAATAGCGGAAACGATTTTACAACTTTTACTGGTACGAGTTATACAATCGAAAATACAAAGATCTCGAGGGAAAGACGTTAACAATGAAAACTAAGTCTTCACCGTCTTCATAAGTACACCACCTAGCTGTGCTTCCTCACCTTTGCTTTTTCCCCTGCTTCTCTGTAAGAACCACAAAATATAAACAGTGAGATACAATCTCAGTGAGTTCTACCGAGACCCCTACTAACACTCGCGGTCCAGTTATGAAATCTTTTATCTCGGAGTTTAATTTGTAAACCCCACAATTTAACCTAGCACGACACCGGCCCCAGACATGGTAATCCCGATGAATCGCACTAGATAACACGGCAACGACCCCAAACATGGTAATCCCGATGAACCGCATTATTTAGTCCTTAACACAGCACCGACCCCAGACATGGTAATCCCGGTGAACCGTATTATAGAACTTTCTTTCTTGTAGTTTAATTTATAGACCACGCAATTTAACCTAGCACGACACCGGCCCCAGACATGGTAATCCCGATGAATCGCACTACATAACACGGCACCGACCCCAGACATGGTAATCCCGATGAACCTGCATTATTTAATCTTTGACACACCACCGACCCCAGACATGGTAATCCCGGTGAACCCCATACCAATAGTGTTTCCTAATGGCACGGAGCCTAGGGTAAGGGTTCATGACTTCCCCGCCTAGTATGTCAACATGGGTCGTCACCCAAACTCGATATAATATATAAATATATCTACACTCGATGACATGTTAGTTCACCTATAATCAATGAACATTCAGTCCATCTACATTTGACCGTTCCCTATAGTCGATATAATATATATATCGTGAATCGTAGACCGGTTTAGACGAACATAATACCATACCACGTAGGACTCATAGTCCGCTTTACTATTAATAAAACATATCCGCACACGAGTACTATTATTTCGGTTTATGGAAACAATTTATAACTTCAAAGTATTTTATAAAGCCCTTTTAAGTTATATTCAAAATCATGGCATTATAAGCCTAATATCATTGGAAAAGGGTTAGGAAAGGATTAGAAGAATCGATCGGGATCGTTTCGGGAAAGTTTGGAAAATTTGGACAGAACACAGCGCACGGTCCGTGCTCCCACACGCACGGGTCGTGCGCCCTGTAATGCGTTTTTGCAAAACACAAACCGAAAGGGTCGCACGGTCCGTGCGCCTGGGACGCACGGGTCGTGCACTTTTGACAGCACTAAATTTTATCCCGTTTTCGCATTTTTCGTCGTTCCGACCAATTTCGATACCTGTTCCAGTCCAGTCCCAACATAAACACAGTCCAAAAACATATTCAAACAACAATGATCATCATCAAATCATCAATCAAACAATCCAAAAACCGATTGGACCCAAAACGTGATTTTCGTACAAAATACGTTTTCGACGCGAATCAAACCGAAATACATTTCACAGTTTATGTTTATTAAATTCAAAAACCTAAACGTGAGTAAAACTCACCTATCGTGATGAAAATCACGAAGCACCGAGACTTTCCGCGAGAACGCTTTTCTGACATAACCACACGAACGCTCCCCGAGACAATTCCACGCTCCGGCGACATCCGTATCCGCTCCCAAAGCTTTCACTCGATCGCGAAACCTCTTTTTGACCGAAATACCGAATTCCTCGAAATCTTTCCTGAACACTATTCATCTTCTTCTTCAACCTCAAGCCACTATTCACACATAAACCCCAATTTTGATTTTCGAATCTCACCCAATCAAACTTTGATTCTTTCACTCCAAGCTAGTACCCAAGCCTCCATTTGAACTCCCTTAACCTTCAAACCGCTTTATTGAAGAAGATAGCTCTCAAAAACGTCACCTTGAGCTTCAAACCGAAAATGGTAGATTCGTGTAGAGTGAGTTGATGATAAAGATTTTGGTACCAAAACGAAGAGGAAGTAACGCTGAACATTTTTCGTGTTGGAAGGAAGTTGTTTCGGTGAAGTCTTCTCTCTCCCTATTCTCTTCTCCCTCATGCCCATCTCTCTCTTTTCTCTCCTTTTTTCTCTTTTCCTTCTCTGCTTCTCGTTCTCTTCTTCCTTTCTTTCTTTAATTCTTTACTATTAATAAAACATATCCGCACACGAGTACTATTATTTCGGTTTATGGAAACACTTTATAACTTCAAAGTATTTTATAAAGCCCTTTTTAGTTATATTCAAAATCATGGCATTATAAGCCTAATATCATTGGAAAAGGGTTAGGAAAGGATTAGAAGAGGATTGGAATCGATCGGGATCGTTTCGGGAAAGTTTGGAAAATTTGGACAGAACACAGCGCACGGTCCGTGCTCCCACACGCACGGGTCGTGCGCCCTGTAATGCGTTTTTGCAAAACACAAACCGAAAGGGTCGCACGGTCCTGTGCGCCTGGGACGCACGGGTCGTGCACTTTTGACAGCACTAAATTTTATCCCGTTTTCGCATTTTTCGTCGTTCCGACCAATTCCGATACCTGTTCCAGTCCAGTCCCAACATAAACACAGTCCAAAAACATATTCAAACAACAATGATCATCATCAAATCATCAATCAAACAATCCAAAAACCGATTGGACCCAAAACGTGATTTTCGTACAAAATACGTTTTCGACGCGAATCAAACCGAAATACATTTCACAGTTTATGTTTATTAAATTCAAAAACCTAAACGTGAGTAAAACTCACCTATCGTGATGAAAATCACGAAGCACCGAGACTTTCCGCGAGAACGCTTTTCTGACATAACCACACGAACGCTCCCCGAGACAATTCCACGCTCCGGCGACATCCGTATCCGCTCCCAAAGCTTTCACTCGATCGCGAAACCTCTTTTTGACCGAAATACCGAATTCCTCGAAATCTTTCCTGAACACTATTCATCTTCTTCTTCAACCTCAAGCCACTATTCACACATAAACCCCAATTTTGATTTTCGAATCTCACCCAATCAAACCTTGATTCTTTCACTCCAAGCTAGTACCCAAGCCTCCATTTGAACTCCCTTAACCTTCAAACCGCTTTATTGAAGAAGATAGCTCTCAAAAACGTCACCTTGAGCTTCAAACCGAAAATGGTAGATTCGTGTAGAGTGAGTTGATGATAAAGATTTTGGTACCAAAACGAAGAGGAAGTAACGCTGAACATTTTTCGTGTTGGAAGGAAGTTGTTTCGGTGAAGTCTTCTCTCTCCCTATTCTCTTCTCCCTCATGCCCATCTCTCTCTTTTCTCTCCTTTTTTCTCTTTTCCTTCTCTGCTTCTTGTTCTCTTCTTCCTTTCTTTCTTTAATTCTTTACTATTAATAAAACATATCCGCACACGAGTACTATTATTTCGGTTTATGGAAACACTTTATAACTTCAAAGTATTTTATAAAGCCCTTTTTAGTTATATTCAAAATCATGTCATTATAAGCCTAATATCATTGGAAAAGGGTTAGGAAAGGATTAGAAGAGGATTGGAACGATCGGGATCGTTTCGGGAAAGTTTGGAAAATTTGGACAGAACACAGCGCACGGTCCGTGCTCCCACACGCACGGGTCGTGCGCCCTGTAATGCGTTTTTGCAAAACACAAACCGAAAGGGTCGCACGGTCCGTGCGCCTGGGACGCACGGGTCGTGCACTTTTGACAGCACTAAATTTTATCCCGTTTTCGCATTTTTCGTCGTTCCGACCAATTCCGATACCTGTTCCAGTCCAGTCCCAACATAAACACAGTCCAAAAACATATTCAAACAACAATGATCATCATCAAATCATCAATCAAACAATCCAAAAACCGATTGGACCCAAAACGTGATTTTCGTACAAAATACGTTTTCGACGCGAATCAAACCGAAATACATTTCACAGTTTATGTTTATTAAATTCAAAAACCTAAACGTGAGTAAAACTCACCTATCGTGATGAAAATCACGAAGCACCGAGACTTTCCGCGAGAACGCTTTTCTGACATAACCACACGAACGCTCCCCGAGATAATTCCACGCTCCGGCGACATCCGTATCCGCTCCCAAAGCTTTCACTCGATCGCGAAACCTCTTTTTGACCGAAATACCGAATTCCTCGAAATCTTTCCTGAACACTATTCATCTTCTTCTTCAACCTCAAGCCACTATTCACACATAAACCCCAATTTTGATTTTCGAATCTCACCCAATCAAACCTTGATTCTTTCACTCCAAGCTAGTACCCAAGCCTCCATTTGAACTCCCTTAACCTTCAAACCGCTTTATTGAAGAAGATAGCTCTCAAAAACGTCACCTTGAGCTTCAAACCGAAAATGGTAGATTCGTGTAGAGTGAGTTGATGATAAAGATTTTGGTACCAAAACGAAGAGGAAGTAACGCTGAACATTTTTCGTGTTGGAAGGAAGTTGTTTCGGTGAAGTCTTCTCTCTCCCTATTCTCTTCTCCCTCATGCCCATCTCTCTCTTTTCTCTCCTTTTTTTCTCTTTTCCTTCTCTGCTTCTCGTTCTCTTCTTCCTTTCTTTCTTTAATTCTTTACTATTAATAAAACATATCCGCACACGAGTACTATTATTTCGGTTTATGGAAACACTTTATAACTTCAAAGTATTTTATAAAGCCCTTTTTAGTTATATTCAAAATCATGGCATTATAAGCCTAATATCATTGGAAAAGGGTTAGGAAAGGATTAGAAGAGGATTGGAATCGATCGGGATCGTTTCGGGAAAGTTTGGAAAATTTGGACAGAACACAGCGCACGGTCCGTGCTCCCACACGCACGGGTCGTGCGCCCTGTAATGCGTTTTTGCAAAACACAAACCGAAAGGGTCGCACGGTCCGTGCGCCTGGGACGCACGGGTCGTGCACTTTTGACAGCACTAAATTTTATCCCGTTTTCGCATTTTTCGTCGTTCCGACCAATTCCGATACCTGTTCCAGTCCAGTCCCAACATAAACACAGTCCAAAAACATATTCAAACAACAATGATCATCATCAAATCATCAATCAAACAATCCAAAAACCGATTGGACCCAAAACGTGATTTTCGTACAAAATACGTTTTCGACGCGAATCAAACCGAAATACATTTCACAGTTTATGTTTATTAAATTCAAAAACCTAAACATGAGTAAAACTCACCTATCGTGATGAAAATCACGAAGCACCGAGACTTTCCGCGAGAACGCTTTTCTGACATAACCACACGAACGCTCCCCGAGACAATTCCACGCTCCGGCGACATCCGTATCCGCTCCCAAAGCTTTCACTCGATCGCGAAACCTCTTTTTGACCGAAATACCGAATTCCTCGAAATCTTTCCTGAACACTATTCATCTTCTTCTTCAACCTCAAGCCACTATTCACACATAAACCCCAATTTTGATTTTCGAATCTCACCCAATCAAACCTTGATTCTTTCACTCCAAGCTAGTACCCAAGCCTCCATTTGAACTCCCTTAACCTTCAAACCGCTTTATTGAAGAAGATAGCTCTCAAAAACGTCACCTTGAGCTTCAAACCGAAAATGGTAGATTCGTGTAGAGTGAGTTGATGATAAAGATTTTGGTACCAAAACGAAGAGGAAGTAACGCTGAACATTTTTCGTGTTGGAAGGAAGTTGTTTCGGTGAAGTCTTCTCTCTCCCTATTCTCTTCTCCCTCATGCCCATCTCTCTCTCTTCTCTCCTTTTTTCTCTTTTCCTTCTCTGCTTCTCGTTCTCTTCTTCCTTTCTTTCTTTAATTCTTTACTATTAATAAAACATATCCGCACACGAGTACTATTATTTCGGTTTATGGAAACACTTTATAACTTCAAAGTATTTTATAAAGCCCTTTTTAGTTATATTCAAAATCATGGCATTATAAGCCTAATATCATTGGAAAAGGGTTAGGAAAGGATTAGAAGAGGATTGGAATCGATCGGGATCGTTTCGGGAAAGTTTGGAAAATTTGGACAGAACACAGCGCACGGTCCGTGCTCCCACACGCACGGGTCGTGCGCCCTGTAATGCGTTTTTGCAAAACACAAACCGAAAGGGTCGCACGGTCCGTGCACTTTTGACAGCACTAAATTTTATCCCGTTTTCGCATTTTTCGTCGTTCCGACCAATTCCGATACCTGTTCCAGTCCAGTCCCAACATAAACACAGTCCAAAAACATATTCAAACAACAATGATCATCATCAAATCATCAATCAAACAATCCAAAAATCGATTGGACCCAAAACGTGATTTTCGTACAAAATACGTTTTCGACGCGAATCAAACCGAAATACATTTCACAGTTTATGTTTATTAAATTCAAAAACCTAAACGTGAGTAAAACTCACCTATCGTGATGAAAATCACGAAGCACCGAGACTTTCCGCGAGAACGCTTTTCTGACATAACCACACGAACGCTCCCCGAGACAATTCCACGCTCCGGCGACATCCGTATCCGCTCCCAAAGCTTTCACTCGATCGCGAAACCTCTTTTTGACCGAAATACCGAATTCCTCGAAATCTTTCCTGAACACTATTCATCTTCTTCTTCAACCTCAAGCCACTATTCACACATAAACCCCAATTTTGATTTTCGAATCTCACCCAATCAAACCTTGATTCTTTCACTCCAAGCTAGTACCCAAGCCTCCATTTGAACTCCCTTAACCTTCAAACCGCTTTATTGAAGAAGATAGCTCTCAAAACGTCACCTTGAGCTTCAAACCGAAAATGGTAGATTCGTGTAGAGTAAGTTGATGATAAAGATTTTGGTACCAAAACGAAGAGGAAGTAACGCTGAACATTTTTCGTGTTGGAAGGAAGTTGTTTCGGTGAAGTCTTCTCTCTCCCTATTCTCTTCTCCCTCATGCCCATCTCTCTCTTTTCTCTCCTTTTTTCTCTTTTCCTTCTCTGCTTCTCGTTCTCTTCTTCCTTTCTTTCTTTAATTCTTTACTATTAATAAAACATATCCGCACACGAGTACTATTATTTCGGTTTATGGAAACACTTTATAACTTCAAAGTATTTTATAAAGCCCTTTTTAGTTATATTCAAAATCATGGCATTATAAGCCTAATATCATTGGAAAAGGGTTAGGAAAGGATTAGAAGAGGATTGGAATCGATCGGGATCGTTTCGGGAAAGTTTGGAAAATTTGGACAGAACACAGCGCACGGTCCGTGCTCCCACACGCACGGGTCGTGCGCCCTGTAATGCGTTTTTGCAAAACACAAACCGAAAGGGTCGCACGGTCCGTGCGCCTGGGACGCACGGGTCGTGCACTTTTGACAGCACTAAATTTTATCCCGTTTTCGCATTTTTCGTCGTTCCGACCAATTCCGATACCTGTTCCAGTCCAGTCCCAACATAAACACAGTCCAAAAACATATTCAAACAACAATGATCATCATCAAATCATCAATCAAACAATCCAAAAACCGATTGGACCCAAAACGTGATTTTCGTACAAAATACGTTTTCGACGCGAATCAAACCGAAATACATTTCACAGTTTATGTTTATTAAATTCAAAAACCTAAACGTGAGTAAAACTCACCTATCGTGATGAAAATCACGAAGCACCGAGACTTTCCGCGAGAACGCTTTTCTGACATAACCACACGAACGCTCCCCGAGACAATTCCACGCTCCGGCGACATCCGTATCCGCTCCCAAAGCTTTCACTCGATCGCGAAACCTCTTTTTGACCGAAATACCGAATTCCTCGAAATCTTTCCTGAACACTATTCATCTTCTTCTTCAACCTCAAGCCACTATTCACACATAAACCCCAATTTTGATTTTCGAATCTCACCCAATCAAACCTTGATTCTTTCACTCCAAGCTAGTACCCAAGCCTCCATTTGAACTCCCTTAACCTTCAAACCGCTTTATTGAAGAAGATAGCTCTCAAAAACGTCACCTTGAGCTTCAAACCGAAAATGGTAGATTCGTGTAGAGTGAGTTGATGATAAAGATTTTGGTACCAAAACGAAGAGGAAGTAACGCTGAACATTTTTCGTGTTGGAAGGAAGTTGTTTCGGTGAAGTCTTCTCTCTCCCTATTCTCTTCTCCCTCATGCCCATCTCTCTCTTTTCTCTCCTTTTTTCTCTTTTCCTTCTCTGCTTCTTGTTCTCTTCTTCCTTTCTTTCTTTAATTCTTTACTATTAATAAAACATATCCGCACACGAGTACTATTATTTCGGTTTATGGAAACACTTTATAACTTCAAAGTATTTTATAAAGCCCTTTTTAGTTATATTCAAAATCATGGCATTATAAGCCTAATATCATTGGAAAAGGGTTAGGAAAGGATTAGAAGAGGATTGGAACGATCGGGATCGTTTCGGGAAAGTTTGGAAAATTTGGACAGAACACAGCGCACGGTCCGTGCTCCCACACGCACGGGTCGTGCGCCCTGTAATGCGTTTTTGCAAAACACAAACCGAAAGGGTCGCACGGTCCGTGCGCCTGGGACGCACGGGTCGTGCACTTTTGACAGCACTAAATTTTATCCCGTTTTCGCATTTTTCGTCGTTCCGACCAATTCCGATACCTGTTCCAGTCCAGTCCCAACATAAACACAGTCCAAAAACATATTCAAACAACAATGATCATCATCAAATCATCAATCAAACAATCCAAAAACCGATTGGACCCAAAACGTGATTTTCGTACAAAATACGTTTTCGACGCGAATCAAACCGAAATACATTTCACAGTTTATGTTTATTAAATTCAAAAACCTAAACGTGAGTAAAACTCACCTATCGTGATGAAAATCACGAAGCACCGAGACTTTCCGCGAGAACGCTTTTCTGACATAACCACACGAACGCTCCCCGAGATAATTCCACGCTCCGGCGACATCCGTATCCGCTCCCAAAGCTTTCACTCGATCGCGAAACCTCTTTTTGACCGAAATACCGAATTCCTCGAAATCTTTCCTGAACACTATTCATCTTCTTCTTCAACCTCAAGCCACTATTCACACATAAACCCCAATTTTGATTTTCGAATCTCACCCAATCAAACCTTGATTCTTTCACTCCAAGCTAGTACCCAAGCCTCCATTTGAACTCCCTTAACCTTCAAACCGCTTTATTGAAGAAGATAGCTCTCAAAAACGTCACCTTGAGCTTCAAACCGAAAATGGTAGATTCGTGTAGAGTGAGTTGATGATAAAGATTTTGGTACCAAAACGAAGAGGAAGTAACGCTGAACATTTTTCGTGTTGGAAGGAAGTTGTTTCGGTGAAGTCTTCTCTCTCCCTATTCTCTTCTCCCTCATGCCCATCTCTCTTTTCTCTCCTTTTTTTCTCTTTTCCTTCTCTGCTTCTCGTTCTCTTCTTCCTTTCTTTCTTTAATTCTTTACTATTAATAAAACATATCCGCACACGAGTACTATTATTTCGGTTTATGGAAACACTTTATAACTTCAAAGTATTTTATAAAGCCCTTTTTAGTTATATTCAAAATCATGGCATTATAAGCCTAATATCATTGGAAAAGGGTTAGGAAAGGATTAGAAGAGGATTGGAATCGATCGGGATCGTTTCGGGAAAGTTTGGAAAATTTGGACAGAACACAGCGCACGGTCCGTGCTCCCACACGCACGGGTCGTGCGCCCTGTAATGCGTTTTTGCAAAACACAAACCGAAAGGGTCGCACAGTCCGTGCGCCTGGGACGCACGGGTCGTGCACTTTTGACAGCACTAAATTTTATCCCGTTTTCGCATTTTTCGTCGTTCCGACCAATTCCGATACCTGTTCCAGTCCAGTCCCAACATAAACACAGTCCAAAAACATATTCAAACAACAATGATCATCATCAAATCATCAATCAAACAATCCAAAAACCGATTGGACCCAAAACGTGATTTTCGTACAAAATACGTTTTCGACGCGAATCAAACCGAAATACATTTCACAGTTTATGTTTATTAAATTCAAAAACCTAAACATGAGTAAAACTCACCTATCGTGATGAAAATCACGAAGCACCGAGACTTTCCGCGAGAACGCTTTTCTGACATAACCACACGAACGCTCCCCGAGATAATTCCACGCTCCGGCGACATCCGTATCCGCTCCCAAAGCTTTCACTCGATCGCGAAACCTCTTTTTGACCGAAATACCGAATTCCTCGAAATCTTTCCTGAACACTATTCATCTTCTTCTTCAACCTCAAGCCACTATTCACACATAAACCCCAATTTTGATTTTCGAATCTCACCCAATCAAACCTTGATTCTTTCACTCCAAGCTAGTACCCAAGCCTCCATTTGAACTCCCTTAACCTTCAAACCGCTTTATTGAAGAAGATAGCTCTCAAAAACGTCACCTTGAGCTTCAAACCGAAAATGGTAGATTCGTGTAGAGTGAGTTGATGATAAAGATTTTGGTACCAAAACGAAGAGGAAGTAACGCTGAACATTTTTCGTGTTGGAAGGAAGTTGTTTCGGTGAAGTCTTCTCTCTCCCTATTCTCTTCTCCCTCATGCCCATCTCTCTTTTCTCTCCTTTTTTTCTCTTTTCCTTCTCTGCTTCTCGTTCTCTTCTTCCTTTCTTTCTTTAATTCTTTACTATTAATAAAACATATCCGCACACGAGTACTATTATTTCGGTTTATGGAAACACTTTATAACTTCAAAGTATTTTATAAAGCCCTTTTTAGTTATATTCAAAATCATGGCATTATAAGCCTAATATCATTGGAAAAGGGTTAGGAAAGGATTAGAAGAGGATTGGAATCGATCGGGATCGTTTCGGGAAAGTTTGGAAAATTTGGACAGAACACAGCGCACGGTCCGTGCTCCCACACGCACGGGTCGTGCGCCCTGTAATGCGTTTTTGCAAAACACAAACCGAAAGGGTCGCACAGTCCGTGCGCCTGGGACGCACGGGTCGTGCACTTTTGACAGCACTAAATTTTATCCCGTTTTCGCATTTTTCGTCGTTCCGACCAATTCCGATACCTGTTCCAGTCCAGTCCCAACATAAACACAGTCCAAAAACATATTCAAACAACAATGATCATCATCAAATCATCAATCAAACAATCCAAAAACCGATTGGACCCAAAACGTGATTTTCGTACAAAATACGTTTTCGACGCGAATCAAACCGAAATACATTTCACAGTTTATGTTTATTAAATTCAAAAACCTAAACATGAGTAAAACTCACCTATCGTGATGAAAATCACGAAGCACCGAGACTTTCCGCGAGAACGCTTTTCTGACATAACCACACGAACGCTCCCCGAGACAATTCCACGCTCCGGCGACATCCGTATCCGCTCCCAAAGCTTTCACTCGATCGCGAAACCTCTTTTTGACCGAAATACCGAATTCCTCGAAATCTTTCCTGAACACTATTCATCTTCTTCTTCAACCTCAAGCCACTATTCACACATAAACCCCAATTTTGATTTTCGAATCTCACCCAATCAAACCTTGATTCTTTCACTCCAAGCTAGTACCCAAGCCTCCATTTGAACTCCCTTAACCTTCAAACCGCTTTATTGAAGAAGATAGCTCTCAAAAACGTCACCTTGAGCTTCAAACCGAAAATGGTAGATTCGTGTAGAGTGAGTTGATGATAAAGATTTTGGTACCAAAACGAAGAGGAAGTAACGCTGAACATTTTTCGTGTTGGAAGGAAGTTGTTTCGGTGAAGTCTTCTCTCTCCCTATTCTCTTCTCCCTCATGCCCATCTCTCTCTTTTCTCTCCTTTTTTCTCTTTTCCTTCTCTGCTTCTCGTTCTCTTCTTCCTTTCTTTCTTTAATTCTTTACTATTAATAAAACATATCCGCACACGAGTACTATTATTTCGGTTTATGGAAACACTTTATAACTTCAAAGTATTTTATAAAGCCCTTTTTAGTTATATTCAAAATCATGGCATTATAAGCCTAATATCATTGGAAAAGGGTTAGGAAAAGATTAGAAGAGGATTGGAATCGATCGAGATCGTTTCGGGAAAGTTTGGAAAATTTGGACAGAACACAGCGCACGGTCCGTGCTCCCACACGCACGGGTCGTGCGCCCTGTAATGCGTTTTTGCAAAACACAAACCGAAAGGGTCGCACGGTCCGTGCACTTTTGACAGCACTAAATTTTATCCCGTTTTCGCATTTTTCGTCGTTCCGACCAATTCCGATACCTGTTCCAGTCCAGTCCCAACATAAACACAGTCCAAAAACATATTCAAACAACAATGATCATCATCAAATCATCAATCAAACAATCCAAAAACCGATTGGACCCAAAACGTGATTTTCGTACAAAATACGTTTTCGACGCGAATCAAACCGAAATACATTTCACAGTTTATGTTTATTAAATTCAAAAACCTAAACGTGAGTAAAACTCACCTATCGTGATGAAAATCACGAAGCACCGAGACTTTCCGCGAGAACGCTTTTCTGACATAACCACACGAACGCTCCCCGAGACACTTCCACGCTCCGGCGACATCCGTTTCCGCTCCCAAAGCTTTCACTCGATCGCGAAACCTCTTTTTGACCGAAATACCGAATTCCTCGAAATCTTTCCTGAACACTATTCATCTTCTTCTTCAACCTCAAGCCACTATTCACACATAAACCCCAATTTTGATTTTCGAATCTCACCCAATCAAACCTTGATTCTTTCACTCCAAGCTAGTACCCAAGCCTCCATTTGAACTCCCTTAACCTTCAAACCGCTTTATTGAAGAAGATAGCTCTCAAAAACGTCACCTTGAGCTTCAAACCGAAAATGGTAGATTCGTGTAGAATGAGTTGATGATAAAGATTTTGGTACCAAAACGAAGAGGAAGTAACGCTGAACATTTTTCGTGTTGGAAGGAAGTTGTTTCGGTGAAGTCTTCTCTCTCCCTATTCTCTTCTCCCTCATGCCCATCTCTCTCTTTTCTCTCCTTTTTTCTCTTTTCCTTCTCTGCTTCTCGTTCTCTTCTTCCTTTCTTTCTTTAATTCTTTACTATTAATAAAACATATCCGCACACGAGTACTATTATTTCGGTTTATGGAAACACTTTATAACTTCAAAGTATTTTATAAAGCCCTTTTTAGTTATATTCAAAATCATGGCATTATAAGCCTAATATCATTGGAAAAGGGTTAGGAAAGGATTAGAAGAGGATTGGAATCGATCGGGATCGTTTCGGGAAAGTTTGGAAAATTTGGACAGAACACAGCGCACGGTCCGTGCTCCCACACGCACGGGTCGTGCGCCCTGTAATGCGTTTTTGCAAAACACAAACCGAAAGGGTCGCACGGTCCGTGCGCCTGGGACGCACGGGTCGTGCACTTTTGACAGCACTAAATTTTATCCCGTTTTCGCATTTTTCGTCGTTCCGACCAATTCCGATACCTGTTCCAGTCCAGTCCCAACATAAACACAGTCCAAAAACATATTCAAACAACAATGATCATCATCAAATCATCAATCAAACAATCCAAAAACCGATTGGACCCAAAACGTGATTTTCGTACAAAATACGTTTTCGACGCGAATCAAACCGAAATACATTTCACAGTTTATGTTTATTAAATTCAAAAACCTAAACGTGAGTAAAACTCACCTATCGTGATGAAAATCACGAAGCACCGAGACTTTCCGCGAGAACGCTTTTCTGACATAACCACACGAACGCTCCCCGAGACAATTCCACGCTCCAGCGACATCCGTATCCGCTCCCAAAGCTTTCACTTGATCGCGAAACCTCTTTTTGACCGAAATACCGAATTCCTCGAAATCTTTCCTGAACACTATTCATCTTCTTCTTCAACCTCAAGCCACTATTCACACATAAACCCCAATTTTGATTTTCGAATCTCACCCAATCAAACCTTGATTCTTTCACTCCAAGCTAGTACCCAAGCCTCCATTTGAACTCCCTTAACCTTCAAACCACTTTATTGAAGAAGATAGCTCTCAAAAACGTCACCTTGAGCTTCAAACCGAAAATGGTAGATTCGTGTAGAGTGAGTTGATGATAAAGATTTTGGTACCAAAACGAAGAGGAAGTAACGCTGAACATTTTTCGTGTTGGAAGGAAGTTGTTTCGGTGAAGTCTTCTCTCTCCCTATTCTCTTCTCCCTCATGCCCATCTCTCTCTTTTCTCTCCTTTTTTCTCTTTTCCTTCTCTGCTTCTCGTTCTCTTCTTCCTTTCTTTCTTTAATTCTTTACTATTAATAAAACATATCCGCACACGAGTACTATTATTTCGGTTTATGGAAACACTTTATAACTTCAAAGTATTTTATAAAGCCCTTCTTAGTTATATTCAAAATCATGGCATTATAAGCCTAATATCATTGGAAAAGGGTTAGGAAAGGATTAGAAGAGGATTGGAATCGATCGGTGTAACACCCCGGTATAATTTATTGATTAAAAATACCAAAGTGAACATTAGTAACACACCAGAGATATATTTCCTGCTTAGACACTGAATATCACTATAAATTTTTCGCTGAATAAAACCCAAACAGTCTTATTTACAACAAGACAATATGGTTCTCAGACCATATATCATCAGCAATTATAGTATTCAGTATCATACAAGAAAGCGGAAGAAAGATATACCTTAAATACATAATGTCTTAATATACAGACAACAAAAGGGAAACAAGCTTAAACATAAAGCTAGGCTATCAGCAACCAATCCGAGCTCAACCTACTCGTGCCTCTTGGATTTCCGCTGTCCCTGTGTCTCTGTAAAACAACAACATTTAAACAGTGAGATACAATCTCAGTGAGTTCTACCGAGACCTCTACTAACTCTCTCGGTTCAATTAAAAATCCCTTTTTAAAATCATCACGACACCGACTGCAATAAAGTGCTAACCCCGGTGAACGTGAACAAACAAAGTGTGGCACCGACTGCAAATCCAGTGCTAATCCCGGTGTATCACACAGTACGACACCGACTGCAAATCCAGTGCTAATCCCGGTGAACGTACAACAAACAAAGTGCGGCACCGACTGCAAATCCAGTGCTAATCCCGGTGTATCGCACAGTACGACACCGACTGCAAATCCAGTGCTAATCCCGGTGAACGTACAACAAACTCATGACATAACACCGACTGCAAATCCAGTGCTAATCCCGGTGAACCCCCTTACCAATAGTACATTCTCCTATTGGCACGGAGCCTAGGTTGGGGGAGCATGACTGCCCCGCCTAGTATGTCAAAACATGGGTCGTCACCCAACTCGATATACATATATATACATATATATCTACAGTACTATGAACCCACGGTCCATCAAATCAGACAATCAATGAAACACTTTAATCCACATTTTATAAAAACCAAGTTCACACTCGCAATCTAGTTGACCACTTCTCGACATAATTTTCAATATCAAAAACAGTTCATTTGGCCTTAAAAATAGAATATTCAGTTAGGCCTCTGAATAAGCTTTCCAACGCATCTTAGAACACCTCAATCGGGTTCCCGGATCAAAAGTTATCAATAAAACATATCCGCACACGTATGATATTATTCGGTTTTTCGAGACAATTCCAACTTCGAACTTATTTTCCGAAACCCTTTGTAACAACCGCAAAATAATTAACCGAATTATTGGGATGTTAACCCAATTGAATTAATTTAGTACTTAACCGGTAAATTTATCGAGTGCTAAAATTATTTATTTGTGGTCATCGGATCGTTAACCGGCTAATACGGACCAAGAAAGTTTTGGAATCGAAATAGGAGATTTCGATCAATATGGTAATTTGACCGCGTTACAACAAATATATTAAATAAATATATATATGTATACGTGGGTGTGTGTGAGTGAAGAAAGAAAGAATTAATTAAATAAATAAATATAAGTGTGTGTGTGTATTAATAAAGAAAGGAAAGAAATGAAAGAAAGAAGAAAAAGAAAGGAAACAGCGAGAGAGAGTTACAGAGAAGAAAAGAGAGAAAAGGGAAAGAAAGGGGGAGGAAGAAGAAGAGGAAAAAGGGGGCACTTCCGCTCAACGAAACGACTTCCTTCCAACACAAAAAATGCTCAGCGTTACTTCCTCTTTAATTTGGTACCAAGATCTTTATCATCAACTCACTCTCCCTCACTTTGCCATTTTCGAATTTGAGGAGAAAATTGGAGTTTTGATAGTTGTAACTCAAGGGAAAGCTAAGGATGATGTTTAGGAGCGAGCACAAGGTGGATTACTCGAGTATTGAAGATCGATTGGGTAATTTGGGGTTGAAAATCAAGATTGGGGTTTTTGGTGAATAGTGGTTCGAGGTTGAAGAAGATGATGAATAGTGTCCATGGAGGATTTCGAGGAATTCGGCATTCCGGTCAAAAGCGGTTTCGTGATCGAATGGGAAGCTTTGGAAGCGGATTGGGTGTCGCCGGAGCGGGGAATGTTCGTGTGGCTACTCGGTGATTTCGGCTCGATCGTGGATCACGCGTCAAAGGTGAGTTCTACTCACGTTTAGGATTTTGTTTTTCGAATTAATTGATTTAATGTTTTATCGCTTTCGCTGGACTGGAATATTTCTGGATATTGTCTGTTTCGTGTTAGGAATCGATCGGAGCGAGTCTCGAGTTGTGTTGCGTTGAAATGGAATTTTTGGTGATTTGATTTCGAAAGATTTTGACTTAAAAACCGTTAATTGGAAAATATGTCGTTTTTGATAAAATCCGTTTTGATTGAGTTTTTGATTGGGTTGATTGATTGTGTGGTTCTAGTTGGGTCTATTTTGTTGGTTGTTTGGTCTGTTTTCGATCGGAACAAGAATCGGAATTGAGCGGAACGAGTATCGGGATCAATCGGAAAGCAATTTTTCATAAAACAGGCCATTTTTGCAATGCTGTCAAATGAGCACGACCCGTGCGTCCAGGGGCACGACCCGTGCGCCCTGTTCTGTCCAAAATTTTCAAAGTGCCCAAAATGATTCCGTTTCGATTCCAATCCTCTCCCAATCCTTTCCTAACCCTTCTATAATGATATTGGGCTTCTAATGCCATGATTTTGGGTATGTTTCAAAAGGGTTTTATAAAATACTTTTGAAGTTGAAATTGTTTCGAAAAGCCGAACAATAGTACACGTGTGCGGATATGTTTTAATGATAATAAAATGAATTATAAGTTCTATGTGGGGTTGTACCATTGACGCGGAATGATTATTATTCATTCGTCTAAACCGGATAATAATTCACGATATATAAATTATATCGATTATAGGAGTCAGCCCAGCGTGGGTGGTTGTATATGATGGTAGATATATATATTATATCGAGTTTGGGTGACGACCCATGTTGACATACTAGGCGGGGCAGTCATGATCCCTTATCCTAGGCCCTGTGCCATTAGGGAAAGTACTATTGGTAAGGGGGTTCACCGGGTTTCAGCGTTCGCGCAGGCGGTGTTATGTCAAAAAGTTGTTGTGCGATACACCGGGGTTAGCGTTCGCGCAGTCGGTGTCGTACTGAGTCATAACATGTACACCGGAGTTTAGCGTTCGCGCAGGCGGTGTCATGTTAAAAGTTTGTTGTGCGATATACCGGGGTTAGCGTTCGCGCAGTCGGTATCGTACTGGATTATAACACGTTCACCGGGTTTTAGCGTTCGCGCAGGCGGTGTCGTGTAAGTTAAAAAGAATTCATAATTGAACCGAGAGTGTAGATAGGGGTCTCGGTAGAACTCACTGAGATTGTATCTCATTGTTTATATGTTGTTGTTTTACAGAGAAACAGGGACAGCGGAAATCCAAGAGGCACGAGTAGGTGGTACTCGGATGGTGGCTGAAGACTTAGCGTTACGCTTAAGTTTATATTTCCTTTTGTTGTCTTTGTACTACAACTCTAAGTATTAATGTTATGTATTTATTTCCGCTTTCTTGTTTGATATTGAACACTGTACTTCACTGATGGTTTATGGTCTTATTTATGTTTAAGACTGTTCTGTGGTTATCCAGTGAAAATTTTATAGTGATGTTCAGTATTTAAACAGGAAATATATCTCTGATGATTTAGGTTTGGTACACTTGGGTATTTTTACTCGATAAAAAATACCGGGGTGTTACAGTTGGTATCAGAGCAGTTCGACCTAGTCGGACTTAGTTTAGGGTTGAGTCGATTCCTTGTTAGTCCTTTTTGTAATTACACTTGTGATGCTAAGAGACATTGAGCCTGATCAACTTAATACTTAGTGCATCATAAGCGGAATTATGACTGGATGATCAAGATGCAATCCTCGACCACAATCGGAATCTTCAACCGGTGCATCCTCAGGAAAGGTGACATGACGGTGGAAGAATGCACCGCTATGTTTGAGAAGTTGTCTCAATTTCACCAAGTGGTAAAGTAAGCTTCGGACGACGAACGGAGAATGCAGAAGTATAAGACGGACATAAGTGTTTTGGTGATTGCAAGCGAAGATCTAATCGGTGCTATTACAGTAATGTAGAGGGTCACTATAGTAAAGAGTGCCCTGCCAGGAAAAAGGGTCGTGTCCAGACATAATCTTTGTATAGAATTGTCTACTTGTCATAGGAGGCAGGAATTTCGTTGTAGAATTTATTGTTTGCCTATGAGAAGGGTGGACACCATTTTGGGTATGAATTAGATGACTGCAAATCATGTTGCAATCGACTGTGTTAATCAACTATCAGCTTCGCTTCAGGACCAGTTGAATCGTCTAAGACGAATTCTGAAGCGGTTACCTAGTTCACCTTAGACGGTCAATCTTCATTCCAAGGTGCGGGAGCACACGTTAGTATGTTATCTGCATCCGCTGAAACTAGTTTAGATTTGGCGAACGTTCAGGTCGTGAATGACTTTCTGGATGTCTTCACGATGAAGTTTCTTCTGAACCTCCAGAGCGAGAAGTAGAGTTTACTGTAGAATTGATTCCTGGCACGGGATCAATATCTATTGTTTCTTATTGAAGGTTTCTTGAGAATTAAAGGAAATGGAGTCTCAACTTGAAGAGTTGACGTTAAAGAAATTCATTCGACCGAGTGCTTCGTTAAGGAGTGCTCTGGTGTGGTTAGTCAAGAGGAAACATAGTAGCATGCGATTGTACATCGGTTATCGACAACTCAACAAAGTGACGATCAAGAATAAATATCCCTTACCAAGGATAGACGAATTGCTTGAACAATTTGAGGCGCTGCAGTGTTTCTAAAGTTGACCTGAGGTCAGGATATCGTCAAATAAAAGTTAGAGCCTTAGATATTCCGAGGACAGCTTTCCGTACTAGGTATGGACATTACGAGTTAGCAGTGATGCCTTTCGGTCTACCTAATGCTCCAGCGGTATTCATGGATTACATGAACCGAGTTTTTCATACGTATTAGGATCAGTTTGAAGTCGTTTTCATCGATGATATCTTGATGTGCTCGAAGACCATTGAGGAGCATGTCCAACATCTCCCCATTGTTCTGAGTGTACTCCGAGAAAAGGAGTTGTACTTGAAACCTTGGGAGTGTGATTTTTGGGTGTCAGAGGTAAAGTCTTTGGGACATGTGATTTCCCAAGTCGGGAGTTTCTGTAGATCCCAGTAAGAAGGAAGCGGTGTTGAATGGGAGTGACCCACATCAGTCGCAGAGATCAAAAGTTTCTGGATCTAGCCGGTTACTGTAAGAGGTTTGTTAAAGGGTTCTCACAGTTAGTTGTCCACTTACTCGGTTAACTCGTAAGGGTCATCCGTTTACGTGGGATGCTGATTGTGAAGAATGTTTTCATGAATTGAAGGTTTGGTTGACTTCTGCTCCATTCCTGATTCTTCCGGATCCGTCTTTGAAATTCCAAACTTACGGCGATGTTTCTGGGAAGGGTTTAGGCGGTGTCCTTGTGCAGAATCAACAAGAGGTAGCTTATGCATCCAGACCATTGAAGACTCATAAGGAGAATTATCCAACTCATGATTTGTAATTGGCATCTATTGTGTATGCACTGAAGATTTGGAGACGTTACTTGTATGGGTCTCGTTTCGAAGTCTTTAGTGATCGCAAAAGTTTAAAGTATCTGTTTGATCAGAAAGAACTGAATAGCAGGCAGAGAAGTGTGTTGAGTTTCTGGAAGATTATGAATTTGTGCTGATGTAGCATTCGAGAGAGGTCAGTGTTGTAACTGATGCATTGAGTAGGAAGTCCATCCACATGGCTGAGTTTATTGATGCATGAGATGGAATCATCGGAGTCTTTTGGAGACTCAAATCTGAATTTAAGATCGAGAGGAACCGGTTAGTGTTGAGCCATATGAGGATCTCTAGATCCCTAAGGGATTCTATACGCTTAGCACAGGAAGTTGATGTGAAGCTACATTCACAAAAGGTATTTCCAGATTTTACCATGGATAGTGATGGAGTCAGTTGTTTCAACGGTAGAATCTGTGCGGCCGATGATGAGATCAATAAAAAGGCAAGTGTTAGAGGAAGCACACCGAAGTTTATATTCTGTTCCTGGGTGTACAGAATATAAAGCAGATGTATGAGTGGCAAGGTATTAATTTGTTAATCTCTTCTTGTGAAGGTTAACAATGAGATTGTAATAAGTAATTCCGTTTAACAAGTCAAACGTGAATACGAATATGTAAGTGACTGAAATTTCCGAAGTGAAGCTTGGCGTGCGGTGTAATAGTTTTGAAAAATCGTTTTTGTGAAAACCCGCATGCTAAAGTTAATTTTGGGAACGAATCAAGAGGCTAATAGAATATGACTGAGGAGGAAAAATCCTGGGAGGATTACTTAGGTTGAGGGGAAGCTCTCAACGCTATTGACTAATTCGGAGAGGAGCTCTGAGTTCTGTTTGATAGTTGTTTGAAGAACAACTGATGTGATTTTCATTACTTCCGAAATTAATTGATGTTCCCACGGTTTACTTCTACGTTTAAGATAAACGTTTCTGGTAAATCCTCATTCCATCTTTTGAAGAGTTCTATCTCGAAATCCCAAGGGTGAGTCAGGAAGTTTCACAGATGACCTTTCCGTCACGCTTTTTCAATGTGTATGGGAACTGTTATGGATTTTTAGAAGAGTTGTTGAGAAAGTGTTTACACCTATCGAGGAAATCGTGTTTGTTTTTACGTCTACCGAGGAGTACTTTGATCTGGATTAATCAAGTTGGGGAGCACGTAAGGAATGAAGCTTCGGAAGTGTTTTCAAACGCGGTGCCGAGCCTATGTAGGCGAAGGATGAGTTTCTCGCGTAGATGCGTGACCAGAGAGTTCGTATCAAGGTAGTAGTGGATCATACTTGGAGATTGATGTGCCAACTTAGGAAGATTTTCTACACTCATTTCGTTAATTCAAGATTGTTTTCTCGCAAATTTAGACCTTTTTGGGAATGTCGATCCTCGGTTAGTCGGATGAAAGACTTAGCAAAATTTTGAGGACAAAATTCTTTTAAGTTGGGGAGAATGTAACAACCGCAAAATAATTAACCGAATTATTGGGATGTTAACCCAATTGAATTAATTTAGTACTTAACCGGTAAATTTATCGAGTGCTAAAATTATTTATTTGTGGTCATCGGATCGTTAACCGGCTAATACGGACCAAGAAAGTTTTGGAATCGAAATAGGAGATTTCGATCAATATGGTAATTTGACCGCGTTACAACAAATATATTAAATAAATATATATATGTATACGTGGGTGTGTGTGAGTGAAGAAAGAAAGAATTAATTAAATAAATAAATATAAGTGTGTGTGTGTATTAATAAAGAAAGGAAAGAAATGAAAGAAAGAAGAAAAAGAAAGGAAACAGCGAGAGAGAGTTACAGAGAAGAAAAGAGAGAAAAGGGAAAGAAAGGGGGAGGAAGAAGAAGAGGAAAAAGGGGGCACTTCCGCTCAACGAAACGACTTCCTTCCAACACAAAAAATGCTCAGCGTTACTTCCTCTTTAATTTGGTACCAAGATCTTTATCATCAACTCACTCTCCCTCACTTTGCCATTTTCGAATTTGAGGAGAAAATTGGAGTTTTGATGGTTGTAACTCAAGGGAAAGCTAAGGATGATGTTTAGGAGCGAGCACAAGGTGGATTACTCGAGTATTGAAGATCGATTGGGTAATTTGGGGTTGAAAATCAAGATTGGGGTTTTTGGTGAATAGTGGTTCGAGGTTGAAGAAGATGATGAATAGTGTCCATGGAGGATTTCGAGGAATTCGGCATTCCGGTCAAAAGCGGTTTCGTGATCGAATGGGAAGCTTTGGAAGCGGATTGGGTGTCGCCGGAGCGGGGAATGTTCGTGTGGCTACTCGGTGATTTCGGCTCGATCGTGGATCACGCGTCAAAGGTGAGTTCTACTCACGTTTAGGATTTTGTTTTTCGAATTAATTGATTTAATGTTTTATCGCTTTCGCTGGACTGGAATATTTCTGGATATTGTCTGTTTCGTGTTAGGAATCGATCGGAGCGAGTCTCGAGTTGTGTTGCGTTGAAATGGAATTTTTGGTGATTTGATTTCGAAAGATTTTGACTTAAAAACCGTTAATTGGAAAATATGTCGTTTTTGATAAAATCCGTTTTGATTGAGTTTTTGATTGGGTTGATTGATTGTGTGGTTCTAGTTGGGTCTATTTTGTTGGTTGTTTGGTCTGTTTTCGATCGGAACAAGAATCGGAATTGAGCGGAACGAGTATCGGGATCAATCGGAAAGCAATTTTTCATAAAACAGGCCATTTTTGCAATGCTGTCAAATGAGCACGACCCGTGCGTCCAGGGGCACGACCCGTGCGCCCTGTTCTGTCCAAAATTTTCAAAGTGCCCAAAATGATTCCGTTTCGATTCCAATCCTCTCCCAATCCTTTCCTAACCCTTCTATAATGATATTGGGCTTCTAATGCCATGATTTTGGGTATGTTTCAAAAGGGTTTTATAAAATACTTTTGAAGTTGAAATTGTTTCGAAAAGCCGAACAATAGTACACGTGTGCGGATATGTTTTAATGATAATAAAATGAATTATAAGTTCTATGTGGGGTTGTACCATTGACGCGGAATGATTATTATTCATTCGTCTAAACCGGATAATAATTCACGATATATAAATTATATCGATTATAGGAGTCAGCCCAGCGTGGGTGGTTGTATATGATGGTAGATATATATATTATATCGAGTTTGGGTGACGACCCATGTTGACATACTAGGCGGGGCAGTCATGATCCCTTATCCTAGGCCCTGTGCCATTAGGGAAAGTACTATTGGTAAGGGGGTTCACCGGGTTTCAGCGTTCGCGCAGGCGGTGTTATGTCAAAAAGTTGTTGTGCGATACACCGGGGTTAGCGTTCGCGCAGTCGGTGTCGTACTGAGTCATAACATGTACACCGGAGTTTAGCGTTCGCGCAGGCGGTGTCATGTTAAAAGTTTGTTGTGCGATATACCGGGGTTAGCGTTCGCGCAGTCGGTATCGTACTGGATTATAACACGTTCACCGGGTTTTAGCGTTCGCGCAGGCGGTGTCGTGTAAGTTAAAAAGAATTCATAATTGAACCGAGAGTGTAGATAGGGGTCTCGGTAGAACTCACTGAGATTGTATCTCATTGTTTATATGTTGTTGTTTTACAGAGAAACAGGGACAGCGGAAATCCAAGAGGCACGAGTAGGTGGTACTCGGATGGTGGCTGAAGACTTAGCGTTACGCTTAAGTTTATATTTCCTTTTGTTGTCTTTGTACTACAACTCTAAGTATTAATGTTATGTATTTATTTCCGCTTTCTTGTTTGATATTGAACACTGTACTTCACTGATGGTTTATGGTCTTATTTATGTTTAAGACTGTTCTGTGGTTATCCAGTGAAAATTTTATAGTGATGTTCAGTATTTAAACAGGAAATATATCTCTGATGATTTAGGTTTGGTACACTTGGGTATTTTTACTCGATAAAAAATACCGGGGTGTTACACCCTTTTAAAACATACCCAAAATCATGGCATTATAAGCCTAATATCATTATTAAAGGGTTAGGAAAGGATTAGAAGAGGATTGGAATCGAAACGGAATCATTTTGGGCACTTTGAAAATTTTGGACAGAACAAGGCGCACGGGTCGTGCCCCTGGACGCACGGGTCGTGCTCATTTGACAGCATTGCAAAAATGGCCTGTTTTATGAAAAATTGCTTTCCGATTGATCCCGATACTCGTTCCGCTCAATTCCGATTCTCGTTCCGATCGAAAACAGACCAAACAACCAACAAAATAGACCCAACTTAAACCACACAATCAATCAACCCAATCAAAAACTCAATCAAAACGGATTTTATCAAAAACGACATATTTTCCAATTAACGGTTTTTAAGTCAAAATCTTTCGAAATCAAACCACCAAAAATTCTGTTTCAACACGACATAACTCGAGACTCGCTCCGGTCGATTCCTAACCCGAAACAGACAATATCAAGTAATATTCCAGACCAGCGAAAGCGATAAAACGATCAGTCAATTAATTCGAAAAACAAAAATCCTAAACGTGAGTAGAACTCACCCTTGAAGCGTGAACCACGTACGGCCGGATCCACCGAGTAACCACACGAACATTCCCCGCTCCGGCGACATCCAATCCGCTTCCAAAGCTTTCCACTCGATCGCGAAACCTCATTTTGACCGAAATACCGATTTCCCCGAAATTCTCCACGGACACTATTCATCATCTTCCTCCTCTAACCTCCATGACACTATTCACAAAAACCCCAAATCACCCAACTCGCTTCCAATCTTTCAATCGAACCTCAATCAACGATCCATCATCCTTGGGCTCGCTCCTAACCGAACCTAAACCTTCAAAACCAACCCAAAATCGGATTTCCCACAAAAGCTCCAAAAAAAACGAAAATGGCCAAGTGAGAGAGAGTGAGCTGATCGTCACGAAATTGGTACCAAAACGAACAGGAAGTAGCGATGAACATTTTTCGTGTTGGACGGAAGTCGTTTTGTTGAGCCTAACTCTTCCCTTTTTCCTCTTCTTCCTCCTTCCCCTTTCTTTTCTCTTCTTTTCTTTTTCCTCTCTTTTCTCTCTGTCTCTCGCTGCCTTCTTCTTTCTCTTCTTTCTTTTAATTAATTGTTTCTCTTCTCTTCACTCACATACGCATACATATATATATATTTATTAATATATTTGTTGTAACACGGTCAAATTACCATATCGATCGAAATCTCCTATTTCGATTCCAAAAATTCCTTGGTCCGTATTATCCGGTTAACGATCCGATGACAACCAATAAATAATTTTAGCACTCGATAAATTTACCAGTTAAGTACTAAATTAATTTAATTGGATTAACATCCAAATAATTCTACTAATTATTTTGCGGATGTTACATTCTCCCCAACTTGAAAGAATTTTGTCCTCAAAATTTCGTCAAGTCTTACGATTGACTAACCGAGAACAGACATTCTCAGAAAGGTCCCAATTTTGCTGGAAAACAATCTCGAACTAACGAAATTAGGGTAGAAAACCTTCCCAAGTTGGCACATCAATCTCCAGGTATGATCTACTACTACCCCAGAACGCTTCTAAGATTACAGTCCGAACTCTCTTACTACGAATCGACACGAGAAACTCTTCTTTCGCCTACATAAGCTCGGCACCGCATTTGAAAACACTTCTGAAGCTTCATTCTAATTATCCTCGCTTGCTCCCCAACTTCGATTAATCTAAATCAAATGGTCTAATACAAGACACTTGATAGAATATATGTTGAATATGAGATCCACAACTGGCACTCCTCGGTAGAGGTAAAAACAAACACGATCTTCTCAAAGGGTGTAGACACGTTCTCCGCAACTTTTCTAAAAATCCATAACAGTTCCCATACACATTGAAAAAGCGTGACGGAAAGGTCATCTGTGAAACTTCTTGACTCACCCCCAAGATTTCGAGATAACACTTCTCGGAAGGAGATGGAATGAGGATTTACCAGAAACGTTTATCTTAAACGTAGAAATAAACCACGGGGACATCAAATAAATTGAACGTAATGAAAATCACCTCAGTTGTCCTCCAACAACTATCAAACAGAACTCAGAGCTCTTTTTCTTGTATTGCAACTTCTTCACGAGGTTTTCACCAACGACGTACCCGATTCCTTTCCGAATTAGTCAATAGCATTGAGAGCTTCCCCTCAACTTAAGTAATCCTTCTAGGATTTTCCTAAATCAGATTTCATTAGCCTCTAGATTCGTTCCCAAAATTAACTTTAGCATGCGGGTTTTCACAAAATGATTTTCAAAACTACCATACCGCACGCCAAACTCACTTTGGAAAGTTCAGTCCCTCGCAGCAAATCCATCAATTAATCCCTTGGTGCTTATTCGCATTGTGAAAAACAGTCAACAGTTACCTCATTTACATAACCGTATTCACGTTCGACTTGTCAAACGGAATTTCGTAAGACAATCTCATTGTCAACCTTCACCAAGGAGAGGTTAATAAACTAATACCTCGCCACCAAAGTGGAAACTTATGGATGTACTCCAATTTAGATCTAAAAGACTCTAACAATCCCATTTCTTGCAGCATCAACTCTGCTATGTGAATGGATTTCCTATTACTCGCATCAGCTACAACATTGGGATTTCCTGGATAATACTTCAACCCGAAGTCATAATCCTTCAGAATTCTACACACTTCTCTGCCTGCTATTCAGTTCCTCTGATCAAACAGATACTTTAAACTTTTGTGATCACTAAAGACTTCGAAACGAGACCCATACAGGTAACGTCTCCAAATCTTCAGTGCATACACAATCGATGCCAATTACAAATCATGAGTCGGATAACTCTCTTCATGAGTCTTCAATTATCTGGACGCATAAGCTACCTCTTGTTGATTCTGCACAAGAACACATCCTAAATCCTTCCCAGAAGCATCGCTGTAAATTTGGAATCTCAAAGACGGATCTGGAAGAATCAGGATTGGAGCAGAAGTCAACCAAATCTTCAATTCTTGAAAACATTCTTCACAATCAGCACCCTGCGTAAACGGTTGACCCTTACGAGTTAACCGTGTAAGTGGAAAACTAACTGTGAGAACCCTTGAACAAATCTCTTATTGTAACCGGCTAGACTTAGAAAACTTCTGATTTCAGTTACTGACGTTGGTCGTTCCCAGTTCAACACAGCTCCCTCCTTACTGGGATCCACCGCAACTCCCAATTGGGAAATCACGCATTCCAAAAACTTCACTTCCGACATCCAGAAGTCACTCTTCGACGGCTTAGAATACAATTTCTTCTCTTGGAGTACGTTCAGAATAACGCGGAGATGTTGGGCATGCTCCCCAATAGTCTTAGAGTACACCAAGATATCATAAATGAAAACTACCACAAACCGATCCAAGTAAGGGTGGGAAACCCTGTTCATGTAATCCATGAATACCGCTGGAGCATTAGTCAAACCGAAGGGCATCACTGCAAACTCGTAATGTCCATACCAAGTACGGAAGGCTGTCTTCGGAATATCTAAGGCTCTAACTTTTATTTGATGATGTCCTGACCTCAGATCAATTTTAGAAACACTGCAGCACCTCAAATTGCTCAAGCAAATCGTCTATCCTTGGTAAGGGATATTTATTCCTGATCGTCACTTTGTTGAGTTGTCGATAATCAATGCACGATCTCATGCTACCATTTTTCCTTTTGACTAACCACACCAGAGCACTCCTTAGCGAAGTACTCGGTCGAATGAATTTCTTTAACATCGACTCTTCAAGTCGAGACTCCATTTCCTTTAATTCTAAAGGAACATTCAATAAGAAACAATAGACATTGATCCCGTGCCAGGAATCAATTCTACAGTAAACTCTACTTCTCGCTCTGGAGGTTCAGAAGAAACTTCATCGTGAAGACATCCAGAAAGTCATTCACGACCTGAACGTTCGCCAAATCCAAACTAGTTTCAGTGGATGCAGATAACATACTAACATGTCATTCCGCACCTTGGAATGAAGATTGGCCGTCTAAGGTGAACTAGGTAACCGCTTCAGAATTTGTCCTAGACAATTCAACTGATTCTGAAGCGAAGCTGATAGTTGATTAATACCGACGTTTGCAACATGATTTGCAGTCATCCAATTCATACCCAAAATGGTGTCCACACTTCTCATAGGCAAACAATAAATTCTACAACTAAATTTCTGCCTCCTATGACAAGTAGACAATTCCGACACAAGGATTGGGTCTGGACACGACCCTTAGCCGCAGTTAAGATAGTCATCGGCTCGGATAGCGATGATAAGGCTAATCCCAACCGATTCTCATGCGATCGGGATATACAACAATAGGTTGCACCCGTATCATTTAATATACAGACGAGGTTATTGAAAACTGATCTCATACCCCTCAGTAGATTGTCTGCAGTTGTAACTGCCTAAACATCCAGAGTGTTGACTCGTCCTTGCCTTAGAGCTGCTTGTGACTCCTTGGAACTTTTCCTTACGGGGTACGCTTTACCATAGTGACCCTCTACATTACTATAATAGCACCGATTAGATCTTCGCTTGCAATCACCGCTGTGAGGCTTTCCACAGTTGGAACATCTTCTGACCTTTGAAGAATCAAAGAATTGCATCTGCTTTTCCTTTAATGAACTTATCTTAGGACTTTGCATTCGGAGTTGATAATTCAACTACCTTCCTTATTTTCCCATACTCCCTATGAGATAATCCTCGGCGACATATGCTGGTTGCATTAAGGCAACATAATTTGTAGCAGTATAAGAACTGAGACCATAAATCATAAAAGCACTTATGCCCGTCTTATACTTCTGCATTCTCCGTTCGTCATCCGAAGCTTACTTTACCACTTGGTAAAACTGAGACAACTCCTCAAACCTAGCGGTGTATTGTTCCACCGTCATGTCACCTTTCCCGAGGCTGCACTGGTTGAAGATTCCGATTGTGGTCGAGGATTGCATCTTGATCATCCAGTCATAATTCCGCTTATGATGCACTAAGTATTAAGTTGATCAGGCCCAATGTCTCTTAGCATCACAAGTGTAATTACAAAAAGGACTAACAAGGAATCGACTCAACCCTAAACTAAGTCCGACTAGGTCGAACTGCTCTGATACCAACTGTAACACCCCGGTATAATTTATTGATTAAAAATACCAAAGTGAACATTAGTAACACACCAGAGATATATTTCCTGCTTAGACACTGAATATCACTATAAATTTTTCGCTGAATAAAACCCAAACAGTCTTATTTACAACAAGACAATATGGTTCTCAGACCATATATCATCAGCAATTATAGTATTCAGTATCATACAAGAAAGCGGAAGAAAGATATACCTTAAATACATAATGTCTTAATATACAGACAACAAAAGGGAAACAAGCTTAAACATAAAGCTAGGCTATCAGCAACCAATCCGAGCTCAACCTACTCGTGCCTCTTGGATTTCCGCTGTCCCTGTGTCTCTGTAAAACAACAACATTTAAACAGTGAGATACAATCTCAGTGAGTTCTACCGAGACCCCTACTAACTCTCTCGGTTCAATTAAAAATCCCTTTTTAAAATCATCACGACACCGACTGCAATAAAGTGCTAACCCCGGTGAACGTGAACAAACAAAGTGTGGCACCGACTGCAAATCCAGTGCTAATCCCGGTGTATCACACAGTACGACACCGACTGCAAATCCAGTGCTAATCCCGGTGAACGTACAACAAACAAAGTGCGGCACCGACTGCAAATCCAGTGCTAATCCCGGTGTATCGCACAGTACGACACCGACTGCAAATCCAGTGCTAATCCTGGTGAACGTACAACAAACTCATGACATAACACCGACTGCAAATCCAGTGCTAATCCCGGTGAACCCCCTTACCAATAGTACATTCTCCTATTGGCACGGAGCCTAGGTTGGGGGAGCATGACTGCCCCGCCTAGTATGTCAAAACATGGGTCGTCACCCAACTCGATATACATATATATACATATATATCTACAGTACTATGAACCCACGGTCCATCAAATCAGACAATCAATGAAACACTTTAATCCACATTTTATAAAAACCAAGTTCACACTCGCAATCTAGTTGACCACTTCTCGACATAATTTTCAATATCAAAAACAGTTCATTTGGCCTTAAAAATAGAATATTCAGTTAGGCCTCTGAATAAGCTTTCCAACGCATCTTAGAACACCTCAATCGGGTTCCCGGATCAAAAGTTATCAATAAAACATATCCGCACACGTATGATATTATTCGGTTTTTCGAGACAATTCCAACTTCGAACTTATTTTACGAAACCCTTTTAAAACATACCCAAAATCATGGCATTATAAGCCTAATATCATTATTAAAGGGTTAGGAAAGGATTAGAAGAGGATTGGAATCGAAACGGAATCATTTTGGGCACTTTGAAAATTTTGGACAGAACAAGGCGCACGGGTCGTGCCCCTGGACGCACGGGTCGTGCTCATTTGACAGCATTGCAAAAATGGCCTGTTTTATGAAAAATTGCTTTCCGATTGATCCCGATACTCGTTCCGCTCAATTCCGATTCTCGTTCCGATCGAAAACAGACCAAACAACCAACAAAATAGACCCAACTTAAACCACACAATCAATCAATCCAATCAAAAACTCAATCAAAACGGATTTTATCAAAAACGACATATTTTCCAATTAACGGTTTTTAAGTCAAAATCTTTCGAAATCAAACCACCAAAAATTCTGTTTCAACACGACATAACTCGAGACTCGCTCCGGTCGATTCCTAACCCGAAACAGACAATATCAAGTAATATTCCAGACTAGCGAAAGCGATAAAACGATCAGTCAATTAATTCGAAAAACAAAAATCCTAAACGTGAGTAGAACTCACCCTTGAAGCGTGAACCACGTACGGCCGGATCCACCGAGTAACCACACGAACATTCCCCGCTCCGGCGACATCCAATCCGCTTCCAAAGCTTTCCACTCGATCGCGAAACCTCATTTTGACCGAAATACCGATTTCCCCGAAATTCTCCACGGACACTATTCATCATCTTCCTCCTCTAACCTCCATGACACTATTCACAAAAACCCCAAATCACCCAACTCGCTTCCAATCTTTCAATCGAACCTCAATCAACGATCCATCATCCTTGGGCTCGCTCCTAACCGAACCTAAACCTTCAAAACCAACCCAAAATCGGATTTCCCACAAAAGCTCCAAAAAAAAACGAAAATGGCCAAGTGAGAGAGAGTGAGCTGATCGTCACGAAATTGGTACCAAAACGAAGAGGAAGTAGCGATGAACATTTTTCGTGTTGGACGGAAGTCGTTTTGTTGAGCCTAACTCTTCCCTTTTTCCTCTTCTTCCTCCTTCCCCTTTCTTTTCTCTTCTTTTCTTTTTCCTCTCTTTTCTCTCTGTCTCTCGCTGCCTTCTTCTTTCTCTTCTTTCTTTTAATTAATTGTTTCTCTTCTCTTCACTCACATACGCATACATATATATATATTTATTAATATATTTGTTGTAACGCGGTCAAATTACCATATCGATCGAAATCTCCTATTTCGATTCCAAAAATTCCTTGGTCCGTATTATCCGGTTAACGATCCGATGACAACCAATAAATAATTTTAGCACTCGATAAATTTACCAGTTAAGTACTAAATTAATTTAATTGGATTAACATCCAAATAATTCTACTAATTATTTTGCGGATGTTACAATCGGGATCGTTTCGGGAAAGTTTGGAAAATTTGGACAGAACACAGCGCACGGTCCGTGCTCCCACACGCACGGGTCGTGCGCCCTGTAATGCGTTTTTGCAAAACACAAACCGAAAGGGTCGCACGGTCCGTGCGCCTGGGACGCACGGGTCGTGCACTTTTGACAGCACTAAATTTTATCCCGTTTTCGCATTTTTCGTCGTTCCGACCAATTCCGATACCTGTTCCAGTCCAGTCCCAACATAAACACAGTCCAAAAACATATTCAAACAACAATGATCATCATCAAATCATCAATCAAACAATCCAAAAACCGATTGGACCCAAAACGTGATTTTCGTACAAAATACGTTTTCGACGTGAATCAAACCGAAATACATTTCACAGTTTATGTTTATTAAATTCAAAAACCTAAACGTGAGTAAAACTCACCTATCGTGATGAAAATCACGAAGCACCGAGACTTTCCGCGAGAACGCTTTTCTGACATAACCACACGAACGCTCCCCGAGACAATTCCACGCTCCGACGACATCCGTATCCGCTCCCAAAGCTTTCACTCGATCGCGAAACCTCTTTTTGACCGAAATACCGAATTCCTCGAAATCTTTCCTGAACACTATTCATCTTCTTCTTCAACCTCAAGCCACTATTCACACATAAACCCCAATTTTGATTTTCGAATCTCACCCAATCAAACCTTGATTCTTTCACTCCAAGCTAGTACCCAAGCCTCCATTTGAACTCCCTTAACCTTCAAACCGCTTTATTGAAGAAGATAGCTCTCAAAAACGTCACCTTGAGCTTCAAACCGAAAATGGTAGATTCGTGTAGAGTGAGTTGATGATAAAGATTTTGGTACCAAAACGAAGAGGAAGTAACGCTGAACATTTTTCGTGTTGGAAGGAAGTTGTTTCGGTGAAGTCTTCTCTCTCCCTATTCTCTTCTCCCTCATGCCCATCTCTCTCTTTTCTCTCCTTTTTTCTCTTTTCCTTCTCTGCTTCTCGTTCTCTTCTTCCTTTCTTTCTTTAATTCTTTACTATTAATAAAACATATCCGCACACGAGTACTATTATTTCGGTTTATGGAAACACTTTATAACTTCAAAGTATTTTATAAAGCCCTTTTTAGTTATATTCAAAATCATGGCATTATAAGCCTAATATCATTGGAAAAGGGTTAGGAAAGGATTAGAAGAGGATTGGAATCGATCGGGATCGTTTCGGGAAAGTTTGGAAAAGTTGGACAGAACACAGCGCACGGTCCGTGCTCCCACACGCACGGGTCGTGCGCCCTGTAATGCGTTTTTGCAAAACACAAACCGAAAGGGTCGCACGGTCCGTGCGCCTGGGACGCACGGGTCGTGCACTTTTGACAGCACTAAATTTTATCCCGTTTTCGCATTTTTCGTCGTTCCGACCAATTCCGATACCTGTTCCAGTCCAGTCCCAACATAAACACAGTCCAAAAACATATTCAAACAACAATGATCATCATCAAATCATCAATCAAACAATCCAAAAACCGATTGGACCCAAAACGTGATTTTCGTACAAAATACGTTTTCGACGCGAATCAAACCGAAATACATTTCACAGTTTATGTTTATTAAATTCAAAAACCTAAACATGAGTAAAACTCACCTATCGTGATGAAAATCACGAAGCACCGAGACTTTCCGCGAGAACGCTTTTCTGACATAACCACACGAACGCTCCCCGAGACAATTCCACGCTCCGGCGACATCCGTATCCGCTCCCAAAGCTTTCACTCGATCGCGAAACCTCTTTTTGACCGAAATACCGAATTCCTCGAAATCTTTCCTGAACACTATTCATCTTCTTCTTCAACCTCAAGCCACTATTCACACATAAACCCCAATTTTGATTTTCGAATCTCACCCAATCAAACCTTGATTCTTTCACTCCAAGCTAGTACCCAAGCCTCCGTTTGAACTCCCTTAACCTTCAAACCGCTTTATTGAAGAAGATAGCTCTCAAAAACGTCACCTTGAGCTTCAAACCGAAAATGGTAGATTCGTGTAGAGTGAGTTGATGATAAAGATTTTGGTACCAAAACGAAGAGGAAGTAACGCTGAACATTTTTCGTGTTGGAAGGAAGTTGTTTCGGTGAAGTCTTCTCTCTCCCTATTCTCTTCTCCCTCATGCCCATCTCTCTCTTTTCTCTCCTTTTTTCTCTTTTCCTTCTCTGCTTCTCGTTCTCTTCTTCCTTTCTTTCTTTAATTCTTTCCTTTCTTTTCTTTTTAACACACACACACACACACACACACACTTATATTTATTTATTTAATATATAAGTTGTAACGCGGTCAAATTACCATATTGATCGAAATCTCTTATTTCGATTCCAAAACTTCCTTGACTCGTATTATCCGATTAACGATCCGATGGCAACCAATAAATAATTTTAGCACTCAATAAATTTACCAGTCAAGTACTAAATTAATTTAATTGGGTTAACATCCAAATAATTCCATTAATTATTTTGAGGATGTTACATTCTCCCCAACTTGAAAGAATTTTGTCCTCAAAATTTCGTCAAGTCTTTCATCTGACTAACCGAGAATCGACATTCTCAGAAAGATCTTAAGTTGTTGGAACACAATCTTGAATTAACGAAATAAGTGTAGAAAATCTTCCCAAAGTTGGCACATCAATCTCCAAGTATGATCCACTACTACCTTGATACGAACTCTCTGGTTACGAATCTACACGAGAGACTCATCATTCGCCTACATAGGCTCGGCACCGCTTTTGAAAACACTTCCGAAGCTTCATTCCAATTATCCTCGTTTACTCCCCAACTTTGATTAATCTTAATCCAAGGGTCTAATACAAGACGCTTGATAGAAATACATGTTGAAAGTGAGATCCACAAACTGGTACTCCTCGGTAAAGGTAAAAACAAACACGATTTCCCCGAAGGGTGTAAACACGTTCTCAACAAATCTTCTAAAATCTATAACAGTTCTCATACACATTGAAAAAGTGTGACGGAAAAGTCATCTGTGAAACTTCTTGACTCGCCCCCAAGATTTCGAGATAAAACTTTTCAAAAGATGGAAAGAGAGTTTTACTAAAAACTTTGACCATAATGTAGAAATAAACCGTGGGGACAACAAATAAATTTGAATGTAAAGAAATTCACCTCTGTTGTTCTCAAAACAACTATCAAACCGAACTCAGAGCTCTCTTTCCTCTATTGCAACTTCATCACGAGGTTTTTACCAACGACGCACCCGATTCCTTTCCGAATTAGCCAATAGCGTTGAGTTTCCCCTCAACCTAAGTACGCCTCCAATGATTTTCCTCAATCAGATTTTATTAACCTCTTGATTCGTTCCCAAAATTAACTTTAGCATGCGGTTTTTCACAAAAAATGATTTTTTCAAAACTACCGTACCGCACGCCAAGCTTCATTTCGGAAATTTCAGTCACTTGCAAGTAGATCCATCAATTAATCCTTTGATGGTTATTCGCAACGTGAAAACAGTCAGCAGTTACCCCACTTACACATTCGTATTCACATTTGACCTGTCAAACGGAATCACATAATACAGTCTAATTGTTAACCTTCGTAAGCGAAAGGTTAACACCAAAACCTTGTCACTATAGTGGAGACTTATGTATGTACCCCATCTTAGAGCTAAAAGACTCCAACAATTCCATTTCACGCATCATTAAATCTCTGCCATGTGAATGGATTCCCTACTCAGCGCATCCGTTACAACATTGGCCTCTCTTGAATGCTATTTCAACACAAATTTATAATCCTTCAGGAATTTAACCCATCTCCTTCGCCTGTTATTCAATTCTTTCTGAACAAACAGATACTTTAAACTCTTGTGACCACTAAAGACATCGAAACGAGACCCATACAGGTAACGTCTCCAAATCTTCAGTGCATACACAATAGTTGCCAATTCCAAATCATGAGTCGGATAATTCTCCTCATGGATCTTCAATTGCCTGAATGCATAAGCCACCTCTTGTTGATTCTGCACAAGAACACCTCCTAAACCCTTCCCAGAAACATCACCGTAATTTGGAATTTCAAAGACGGATCCGGAAGAATCGGGATTGGTGCAGAAGTCAACCTAACCTTCAATTCTTGAAAACATTCTTCACAATCAGCATCCCACGTAAACGGTTGACCCCTTTGAGTTAGTCGAGTGAGTGGAATAACTAACTGTGAGAACCCTCGAATAAACCTCCTATAGTAATCGGCTAAACTCAAACTTTTGATCTCTGCGACTGATGTCGGTCACTTCCATTCAACACCGCTTCCTTCTTACTGGGATCTACAGAAACTCCCGACTTGGGAAATCACATGTCCCAAAAACTTCACTTCCGGCATCCAGAAGTCACACTTCGACGGCTTCGCGTACAACTTCTTTTCTCGGAGTACAGTCAGGACAATGCGGAGATGTTGAACATGCTCCTCATTGGTCTTCGAGTACACCAAGATATCATCGATGAAAACGACTACAAACTAATCCAGATACGTATGAAAAACTCGGTTCATGTAATCCATGAATACCGCCGGAGCATTAGTCAGACCGAAGGGCATCACTACGAACTCGTAATGTCCATACCTAGTACGGAAAGTTGTCTTCGGAATATCTAAGGCTCTAACTCTTAATTGATGATAACCTGACCTCAGATCAATTTTTGAAAACACCACGGCACCTCGAAGTTGATCCAGCAATTCGTGTATCCTTGGCAACGGATACTTGTTCTTGATCTTCACTTTGTTGAGTTGTCGATAATCGATGTACAATCTCCTACTTCCATCTTTCTTCTTGATAAGCAACACCAGAGCACCCCATAGAGAAGCGCTCGGTCGAATGAACCTCTTCGAGATCGACTTTTCAAGTTGATACTTCAATTCCTTTAATTCCAAAGGAACATTCAATAAGAAACAATAGATATTGATCCTGTGCCAGGAACCAATTCTACAGTAAACCCTACCTCTCGCTCTGGAGGTTTAGAAGAAACTTCATCGTGAAAACATCCAGAAGTCATTCACAACTTGAATGTTCGCCAAATCTAAACTAGTTTCAGTGGATGCAGATAACATACTAACATGTGCTTCCGCACCTTGGAATGAAGATTGACCGTCTAAGGTGAACTAGGTAACCACTTTAGAATTTGTCCTAGACAATTCAACTGATTCTGAAGCGAAGCTGATAGTTGACTAACACAGTTGATTGCAACATGATTTGCAGCCATCCAATTCATACCCAAAATGGTGTTCATACTTCTCATAGGCAAACAAATAATCCTTCGACGAAATTTCTGTCTCCTATGACAAGTAGACAATTCTGACACAAAGATTGGGTCAGGACACGACCCTTGGCCGCAGTTAAGATGGTTATCGGCTCGAATAGCGATGATAAGGCTAATCCCAACCGATTCACACGCGATCGGGATATACAGCAATAGTTTGCACCCGAATCTTATAATATACTGATCGAGTTATTGAAAAGTAATCTCATACCCCTCAGTAACTTGTCAGCGGTTGTAACTGTCTGAGCATCCAAAGTGTTGACGCATCCTTGCCTTGGAGCTGCTTGTGACTCCTTGGAACTCTTCCTTGCAGGGCACTCTTTACCATAGTGACCCTCTACATTATTATAATAGCACCGATTAGATCTTCGCTTGCAATTACCACTGTGAGGCTTTCCACAGTTAGAACATCTTCTGACCCTTGAAGAATCAAAGAATTGCATCTGCTTTTCCTTTGATGAAATTATCTTAGGACTTTGCATTCGGAGTTGATAATTCAACTACCTTCTTTCCTTTCCCATATTTCCTATGTGATCATCCTCGGCGACATAGGCTGATTGTACCTAGGCAACATAATTGGTAATAGTATAAGAACTGAGACCCTAAGTCATAAAGGCACTAAGGCCCCTCTTATACTTCTGCATCTTCCATTTCTCGTTCGGAACATACCTTACCATTCGGTAAAACTGAGACAACTTCTCGAACTTAGCGGTGTATTCTTCCACCGTCATGCCACCTTTCCTGAGGATGCACCGGTTGGAGACTCCGGTCTTGGTCGAGGATTGCGTCTTGATCATCCTACCATAATTCCGCTTATGATGCACTAAGTATTAAGTTGATCAGGCTCAATGTCTCTTAGCATCACAAGTGTAATTACAACCAGGACTATCAAGGAATCGACTCAACCCTAAACTAAGTCCGACTAGGTCGAACTGCTCTGATACCAACTGTAACACCCCGGTATTTTTATCGAGTAAAAATACCCAAGTGCACCATCATAAATTAATCAGAGATATTTTTCCTGTTTTAGATATTGAACATAAATAAAAACAGCTCTTAACCTAGAGTCCAATATCCAAATACCAAGAAATAGCGGAAACGATTTTACAACTTTTACTGGTACGAGTTATACAATCGGAAATACAAAGATCTCGAGGGAAAGAGGTTAACAATGAAAACTAAGTCTTCACCGTCTTCATAAGTACACCACCTAGCTGTGCTTCCTCACCTTTGCTTTTTCCCCTGCTTCTCTGTAAAAACCACAAAATATAAACAGTGAGATACAATCTCAGTGAGTTCTACCGAGACCCCTACTAACACTCGCGGTCCAGTTATGAAATCTTTTATCTCGGAGTTTAATTTATAAACCCCGCAATTTAACCTAGCACGACACCGGCCCCAGATATGGTAATCCCGATGAATCGCACTAGATAACACGGCACCGGCCCCAGACATGGTAATCCCGATGAACCGCATTATTTAGTCCTTAACACAGCACCGACCCCAGACATGGTAATCCCGGTGAACCGTATTATAGAACTTTCTTTCTTGTAGTTTAATTTATAGACCACGCAATTTAACCTAGCACGACACCGGCCCCAGACATGGTAATCCCGATGAATCGCACTACATAACACGGCACCGACCCCAGACATGGTAATCCCGATGAACCGCATTATTTAATCTTTGACACACCACCGACCCCAGACATGGTAATCCCGGTGAACCCCATACCAATAGTGTTTCCTAATGGCACGGAGCCTAGGGTAAGGGTTCATGACTTCCCCGCCTAGTATGTCAACATGGGTCGTCACCCAAACTCGATATAATATATAAATATATCTACACTCGATGACCTGTTAGTTCACCTATACTCAATGAACACTCAGTCCATCTACATTTGACCGTTCCCTATAGTCGATATAATATATATATCGTGAATCGTAGACCGGTTTAGACGAACATAATACCATACCACGTAGGACTCATAGTCCGCTTTACTATTAATAAAACATATCCGCACACGAGTACTATTATTTCGGTTTATGGAAACACTTTATAACTTCAAAGTATTTTATAAAGCCCTTTTTAGTTATATTCAAAATCATGGCATTATAAGCCTAATATCATTGGAAAAGGGTTAGGAAAGGATTAGAAGAGGATTGGAATCGATCGGGATCGTTTCGGGCAAGTTTGGAAAATTTGGACAGAACACAGCGCACGGTCCGTGCTCCCACACGCACGGGTCGTGCGCCCTGTAATGCATTTTTTCAAAACACAAACCGAAAGGGGCGCACGGTCCGTGCGCCTGGGACGCACGGGTTGTGCACTTTTGACAGCACTAAATTTTATCCCGTTTTCGCATTTTTCGTCGTTCCGACCAATTCCGATACCTGTTCCAGTCCAGTCCCAACATAAACACAGTCCAAAAACATATTCAAACAACAATGATCATCATCAAATCATCAATCAAACAATCCAAAAACCGATTGGACCCAAAACGTGATTTTCGTACAAAATACGTTTTCGACGCGAATCAAACCGAAATACATTTCACAGTTTATGTTTATTAAATTCAAAAACCTAAACGTGAGTAAAACTCACCTATCGTGATGAAAATCACGAAGCACCGAGACTTTCCGCGAGAACGCTTTTCTGACATAACCACACGAACGCTCCCCGAGACAATTTCACGCTCCGGCGACATCCGTATCCGCTCCCAAAGCTTTCACTCGATCGCGAAACCTCTTTTTGACCGAAATACCGAATTCCTCGAAATCTTTCCTGAACACTATTCATCTTCTTCTTCAACCTCAAGCCACTATTCACACATAAACCCCAATTTTGATTTTCGAATCTCACCCAATCAAACCTTGATTCTTTCACTCCAAGCTAGTACCCAAGCCTCCATTTGAACTCCCTTAACCTTCAAACCGCTTTATTGAAGAAGATAGCTCTCAAAAACGTCACCTTGAGCTTCAAACCGAAAATGGTAGATTCGTGTAGAGTGAGTTGATGATAAAGATTTTGGTACCAAAACGAAGAGGAAGTAACGCTGAACATTTTTCGTGTTGGAAGGAAGTCGTTTCGGTGAAGTCTTCTCTCTCCCTCTTCTCTTCTCCCTCATGCCCATCTCTCTCTTTTCTCTCTTTTTCTCTCTTTTCCTTCTCTGTTTTTCGTTCTCTTCTTCCTTTCTTTCTTTAATTCTTTCCTTTCTTTTCTTTTTAACACACACACACACACTTATATTTATTTATTTAATATATAAGTTGTAACGCGGTCAAATTACCATATTGATCGAAATCTCTTATTTCGATTCCAAAACTTCCTTGACCCGTATTATCCGGTTAACGATCCGATGGCAACCAATAAATAATTTTAGCTCTCAATAAATTTACCAGTCAAGTACTAAATTAATTTAATTGGGTTAACATCCAAATAATTCCATTAATTATTTTGAGGATGTTACTTTCTCCATGAGTTCTTCCGTCAGAATCTTGCAGTACTCGACAAATTCACGCACCTTGGCCGGAGTGTTGAAAGGGTTCATTTCTGCTTCAGCTCCTCTTAGCTTCTTGGGAACATCCCTCACAGCTTGGTTAGCTAGTCCTGCTAGCTTTGAAAATTTGCTCCTCTAAAGCTGAATCTCATCCCTTAGCTCCTTGACGATCTATTGGTCTTCTATTCTGCCAAATAATGCCATGAAACGTTTCTCCCAATACTGGATTTCTGCTTGCACTCGCCCATAAGATTCCCTTAGGCATCGGAGATTCCTCTTCAATTCCTCTGACCATTCTTGTTCAAACCCTAAAGCTTGTTGATACTCTTTCAAGATCCCTATGATAGACTCTCTGTCTTGCCTGCCGCTTTTCACTTGGTTCTCCAATTCAAACTTCATCACTTGGAATTCTTGTTTTGACTTAGCTAGCGTATCTCTAACCATTTTCTCATTCCTCCATGACTTGGCATATAGTTTCTTCCATTCATTTGCTTCTGCCACAGCCCTATTCATCTTTGAGGCGCACCTCTTTACTTCCTCTTTAACACCTTTCAAATGTTTTTGAATTTCCCTCTTCTTCTATTTCAAGTTTCCTATTGGTTGCTTCAATAGCTGCGACTTGGAGAGCATTTTCATTTTCTAGCTTTCGCTTGTCTTGCATCACCTTTCCCAATCTGTTTTGCAAATCCCTTTTCTCTTCTTCCGCTTTAGATAAGGCCAACTTAGCCTCTTCTAGTTCTTCAATAAGGGGAACGTGAGGTTCCGGCATTTTCTCTTCAAGTGATGGAACCTTTTGGTTGGATGATCGAGTTTCCTTAATCCTCTTTTCAAGCCATTGAGTGAAGGAGATAGCAGTGGTCCTTTTAGATAACTCGCCTTTGTCCTTCCGCACCACGGTTTCCCAAGCTTGCAAGACTCACCGAAGTAAGTCCTTGTCTTTAGGGATCCCCGCATTGAGGTAAAAACGAGACAGCATAGCTTCGGAGGGTGAGTCCCGCATAAGGTACCCGAGTTGTCTCAAGGTCAAAGATGGGTTATAATTGATGCATCCCTGTATTCCCTTGAGAGGAACGTTCTGGAAACTACCACATCGGAATATCACTGAGGGTTTATCTTCCCAACACTTGTGCAAGAACCATCGAATTTGAAGAGCATCGAGGTTCTTAAAAGTATCCTTCCACTCCTGAGGGCTCATAATCTTCGGATTACAACCCAAGGCATAGGAAAGCAAATCCCCAACATCACTTTTATTAATGCACACATGACTGATCAACCAAGCATATAGCACAGGGAAGGAACAACACATCTTATCCTTTCGGAACTCATGATGGCGGGTGAAGGCACGATAGGTCTCTACGAGAATAGCGGGAACCGGATTGATGGGACTTTTTGCACTCTTGAAAGCTAGGAACACACCAATAGCGGTTTCATCTATATGTTTCTCAATCTGAGGGAAAAGAACAATGCCGAAGATGGTCAAGGCTAGTACTTGCTTGAAAGAAACCCAATCATCTGATACTACATAACTAGTCATCAAACTCTCAAAGTACTCCTAAGGAAACCCAAATATCTTGTTACGCTCAACTTTGTGGGACCGCACCTCTCCTACACTGATTTGTAACAGGGAAGCAAACTTCTCATCTGAATAATACCGCCCCTGATACTGGTAAGGTCTAACCTCTGAGCGATCAAAACCCAGAATCTTCTCATACTCCTCTAGGGTAGGCGCCATTTGGAAGTTCTTGAAAAGAAAACACCTAACCTCTGAATCATGGAACCAACATAGGGCGGCAATGGCACTCTCTTGTACTTCTAACTGTAATAACTTGCGGATGTTCCCATAAGTCTTGTCGAAGTACCGGAGCTCAATAGGACCTAATAGGGAAGCATACTCCTTCAAACTAGTTACATCAATCTTCTTTACAATGGGGAACCTCGAATTGAATGCGGTTTTGCCTTTTGATTCCATATTCTTTTCTTACACCCCTGTGACAAGGTTCGGTGTTATGTTGCGATTTCCGGCAAACAAACTTTAATGCATGAAGAATGCAAATGATGAAAGTTTTTTTTTTCAAAATTTTTTCAAGTGCAAATGCAATGGTGCAAAATGATGTGAATGCGAAATGATGCGTTATTTACATGGAAAAAGGGTAAGAAAATGAGGTTATTGGTGGTATTTTGAACATTTTTAAAGATACACGCTACATGCCACCTCATGTAGGTGTTTATGAGGGGAAAAGAAAATTACTTTCTACAATTTCGAAATAGAGTTTGAGAAAAAGGAATGCCTAAGCTAATGCAACAAACAAAGGCGTGCCCCCGTGTCCTACAAAGGGTGGGAATCCTAGGGTCTAGAGTCGGCGAAAAAGGTAATCCTCCCATGTAGGTTCTAATCACTTCCTCACGATGGCAACCAAGAGCTAAAGTCTCTCTCATGATGACACCCACAATCGTAGAAAGCTACCGAGTGTGAGGCATCATGACAAAGCGTACTCTTGGGCGAAACTTTCATGAGAGCCATACAGACAAAGGTCTACGAATGGCAGTCACTAATCGTTCCCACTCTCCTAGGTTTTTGTTGAGACCTTGGGTTTTAGGCCCCACTCAATGCTCACAAGTATAGGGTGTGAAGTGTGTGTTGAGGGCACAACACCTAGAAATAACTACCCTTCCCCACCTGCAAGAAAAACCATGAACAGTCCAGACAAAAGGTTGTCTACCCTAGGGTTCAACATGCATACATCATTTCAATATACAAACCATCCTAAGAAGTCAACAATAATTACACGTATTGCTTACCTCAAAGAAAAGGAGCCGAGAAGAAGGAGTGTTCTAAAATCTAGCAAACAAATGGCACGGAAAATAGAACAAAAGTAGGAAGAAAGGAGGTAAAACAAAGCATGTTAAATCAGCAAAGCAAAGCACACATTCAATTAATCGGCTTGACCCACTTAAGAAAAAGAGTCCCCAGCAGAGTCGCCAGCTGTCGCACCCCGAAAAATCCTTGGTGGGATTTTTCTTCGCACAACGGGTTTTTTGAGTCGCCACCAATATTTTTTAAACGTAAAACATCGGAAAAACCTTTTTTGGAAGGCAATGGTCTTTGGAACCATTAGATTTGGGTTCGGGGGTCTAATTACGTATGGGGAAGGTGTTAGCACCCCACAACGTCCCTTCAAAGAAGGGTTACCTTAATTAAATGTGCGATTTGCAAAGTTGATTCGGAAAAATGCTTTGTTTTTACCTCTTTTGAAAAAATGTTTTATTTTGGAAAAGTGTTTGGTTTTTGAAAGGAAAAATGTTTTTGGTTTATTGTGCTTGACGGAGAGTATCCGCTCCTACGTATCTCCCGGTGCGATGGAGAATTCAAAGCTACGTAGTTCTGGGTTGTCTAGAAAAATGTTTTTGTTTTTTATCTTGTTTAATTGTGAAAATTGAGCTTTCATGATGATCAATGGAGCGAAGGCTCCAAGTGACCACCATTAGCACTCCATTGTTAATAATCATGCAAGCAAAGGCGTCCCAACCGGTCAAATGTTTTTGAATTTCCTTCTTCTTCTATTTCAAGTTTCCTATTGGTTGCTTCAATAGCTGCGGCTTGGAGAGCATTTTCATTTTCTAGCTTTCGCTTGTCTTGCATCACCTTTCCCAATCTGTTTTGCAAATCCCTTTTCTCTTCTTCCGCTTTAGATAAGGCCAACTTAGCCTCTTCTAGTTCTTCAATAAGGGGAACGTGAGGTTCCGGCATTTTCTCTTCAAGTGATGGAACCTTTTGGTTGGATGATCGAGTTTCCTTAATCCTCTTTTCAAGCCATTGAGTGAAGGAGATAGCAGTGGTCCTTTTAGATAACTCGCCTTTGTCCTTCCGCACCACGGTTTCCCAAGCTTGCAAGACTCACCGAAGTAAGTCCTTGTCTTTAGGGATCCCCGCATTGAGGTAAAAACGAGACAGCATAGCTTCGGAGGGTGAGTCCCGCATAAGGTACCCGAGTTGTCTCAAGGTCAAAGATGGGTTATAATTGATGCATCCCTGTATTCCCTTGAGAGGAACGTTCTGGAAACTACCACATCGGAATATCACTGAGGGTTTATCTTCCCAACACTTGTGCAAGAACCATCGAATTTGAAGAGCATCGAGGTTCTTAAAAGTATCCTTCCACTCCTGAGGGCTCATAATCTTCGGATTACAACCCAAGGCATAGGAAAGCAAATCCCCAACATCACTTTTATTAATGCACACATGACTGATCAACCAAGCATATAGCACAGGGAAGGAACAACACATCTTATCCTTTCGGAACTCATGATGGCGGGTGAAGGCACGATAGGTCTCTACGAGAATAGCGGGAACCGGATTGATGGGACTTTTTGCACTCTTGAAAGCTAGGAACACACCAATAGCGGTTTCATCTATATGTTTCTCAATCTGAGGGAAAAGAACAATGCCGAAGATGGTCAAGGCTAGTACTTGCTTGAAAGAAACCCAATCATCTGATACTACATAACTAGTCATCAAACTCTCAAAGTACTCCTAAGGAAACCCAAATATCTTGTTACGCTCAACTTTGTGGGACCGCACCTCTCCTACACTGATTTGTAACAGGGAAGCAAACTTCTCATCTGAATAATACCGCCCCTGATACTGGTAAGGTCTAACCTCTGAGCGATCAAAACCCAGAATCTTCTCATACTCCTCTAGGGTAGGCGCCATTTGGAAGTTCTTGAAAAGAAAACACCTAACCTCTGAATCATGGAACCAACATAGGGCGGCAATGGCACTCTCTTGTACTTCTAACTGTAATAACTTGCGGATGTTCCCATAAGTCTTGTCGAAGTACCGGAGCTCAATAGGACCTAATAGGGAAGCATACTCCTTCAAACTAGTTACATCAATCTTCTTTACAATGGGGAACCTCGAATTGAATGCGGTTTTGCCTTTTGATTCCATATTCTTTTCTTACACCCCTGTGACAAGGTTCGGTGTTATGTTGCGATTTCCGGCAAACAAACTTTAATGCATGAAGAATGCAAATGATGAAAGTTTTTTTTTTCAAAATTTTTTCAAGTGCAAATGCAATGGTGCAAAATGATGTGAATGCGAAATGATGCGTTATTTACATGGAAAAAGGGTAAGAAAATGAGGTTATTGGTGGTATTTTGAACATTTTTAAAGATACACGCTACATGCCACCTCATGTAGGTGTTTATGAGGGGAAAAGAAAATTACTTTCTACAATTTCGAAATAGAGTTTGAGAAAAAGGAATGCCTAAGCTAATGCAACAAACAAAGGCGTGCCCCCGTGTCCTACAAAGGGTGGGAATCCTAGGGTCTAGAGTCGGCGAAAAGGGTAATCCTCCCATGTAGGTTCTAATCACTTCCTCACGATGGCAACCAAGAGCTAAAGTCTCTCTCATGATGACACCCACAATCGTAGAAAGCTACCGAGTGTGAGGCATCATGACAAAGCGTACTCTTGGGCGAAACTTTCATGAGAGCCATACAGACAAAGGTCTACGAATGGCAGTCACTAATCGTTCCCACTCTCCTAGGTTTTTGTTGAGACCTTGGGTTTTAGGCCCCACTCAATGCTCACAAGTATAGGGTGTGAAGTGTGTGTTGAGGGCACAACACCTAGAAATAACTACCCTTCCCCACCTGCAAGAAAAACCATGAACAGTCCAGACAAAAGGTTGTCTACCCTAGGGTTCAACATGCATACATCATTTCAATATACAAACCATCCTAAGAAGTCAACAATAATTACACGTATTGCTTACCTCAAAGAAAAGGAGCCGAGAAGAAGGAGTGTTCTAAAATCTAGCAAACAAATGGCACGGAAAATAGAACAAAAGTAGGAAGAAAGGAGGTAAAACAAAGCATGTTAAATCAGCAAAGCAAAGCACACATTCAATTAATCGGCTTGACCCACTTAAGAAAAAGAGTCCCCAGCAGAGTCGCCAGCTGTCGCACCCCGAAAAATCCTTGGTGGGATTTTTCTTCGCACAACGGGTTTTTTGAGTCGCCACCAATATTTTTTAAACGTAAAACATCGGAAAAACCTTTTTTGAAAGGCAATGGTCTTTGGAACCATTAGATTTGGGTTCGGGGGTCTAATTACGTATGGGGAAGGTGTTAGCACCCCACAACGTCCCTTCAAAGAAGGGTTACCTTAATTAAATGTGCGATTTGCAAAGTTGATTCGGAAAAATGCTTTGTTTTTACCTCTTTTGAAAAAATGTTTTATTTTGGAAAAGTGTTTGGTTTTTGAAAGGAAAAATGTTTTTGGTTTATTGTGCTTGACGGAGAGTATCCGCTCCTACGTATCTCCCGGTGCGATGGAGAATTCAAAGCTACGTAGTTCTGGGTTGTCTAGAAAAATGTTTTTGTTTTTTATCTTGTTTAATTGTGAAAATTGAGCTTTCATGATGATCAATGGAGCGAAGGCTCCAAGTGACCACCATTAGCACTCCATTGTTAATAATCATGCAAGCAAAGGCTTCGCAAGACTACTAACAAAGTTTTTGATTTAATGAAGATCTTTTAGGAAAATTAGGCATTCTTGATGATCAATTGAGCAAGGGCTCCAAGTGATCGCCACTAGTTCCCCATTGTTAATACTCATGCAAGCAAAGGTTTCGCAAGACTACTAACAAAGTTTTTGGTTTAGTGAAAATCTTTAGGAAAATTAGGCATTCATGATGACCAATTGAGCAAATGCTCCAAGTGATCGCCACTAGTACCTCATTGTTGATAATCATGCAAGCAAAGGCTTCGCAAGACTACTAACAAAGTTTGATTTTGAAGAGATTTCGCAATTGGATTGATTCTTGTTTAGGGAAAAGAAAATCTGTTATTTGGGGAAAAAAAGGGTTGGTGAAAAAAAAGTTTATTTAGGGGAAAGAAACAAAATTTAAAAAAGAGAAACAGGGGGTGCAGTAGTAAAATGGTATATGCATTTAGAAACAAGCGATTGCATGAGTAAAAAGAAAGGGTGCATTTAGCAGCAGCCCAGCCCACTTTAAGGCTGGCTAGCCCACGAAATTGTGGGCTTTCCTAGGGGGGCGCAAAATGGAATTGGTGGGTGCAAACAATAATCTGAAAAATTAAAATTAAAATTAACTAAATCCTCCATATATAAAGCAAAACCTAAATCTAAACCTAATTCGCAACTTCCCAGCGCCGCACTCCAACCTAAAATGGCCAAACCCAATTTTTCTCTCTCTCTCTCTCTCGCCGTTTCTCGCCTCCCTACCCTGATCTCCTCTCTTCTCTCCACCGCGCCGTTCAACCCTCACTGTCCCCTCACCCAAACTTCGCCCTCTTCGCCTCCCAGCCGATCGGCCTCTCCTCCCTCTCTAACCTAAGTTCGCCGTTTTCCTCTCCTCCTCACCGATCGATACCCTTCTCACCAAAATCGTAGTGCTCTCCCTTCTCCGCTCATCGCTTTAAGTCGCGGGGTGGTGGGTTGGTGGTGGGTTGGTGGTGTATGGTGACGCGTTGGCTCGGTGGTTGTCGTGAAGGGAGGGGGTGGTCCGATGGTTGGTGTAGGTGGCTGGGGGTGTTTGGTGATGGCTGTTTGGGGGGGTGACCGGTTCTGGGTGATTTGGTGGTCGTTTGGGATGGTTGTTTGTAGGAGTACAGCGGCGGCGGCGCTTGGCGGGTCAGGCACGGTGGCGTGGCTGACGACGCGGAGGTTGCGAAGAGGAGGGGAGGTGTGGCTGTTGGTGGTGGTTGTTGGTGAGGGTGGACGCCGTGGTGACAGTTTTGGGTGGAGGATGGTGACGTTTTTCTTTTTTGGGTGGACGATGGCGGTGGAAGGTGGCTCCGGCGGTGGTCTATATGGCGGTATTTCTCTGTGATTTCATCCTTTTTTATTCTCTCGTTCTCTCATTTTTCGGTACTAAAACTTACTTCTATGGCCTAGATGTGAATCTGACTTTGATATTGTGACTTTGATATTGTTTGCTATTTCTTCAACCTCACTTCTATATGCATTTTTTTATGACTACTCAAATCACATACTCCATTTTGCTTCTAGTTTCCTTTCGACAGTAAACAATTCAAAGGAAAAAAAAACAACTTTAAATTTTTCTTTTTTCTACACATAGTGTATCTGTCACGTATGCAAACACAACAAAAGAAAACAAAAAAAAAACTTCTTTCTCTATTTTGCTACACATTAGTAAATATTCACATTTCAGAATAAAAAACAAGTCATGAATGAACCAACCTTCTTCTCCAGCTTCTGTAAATAGAAGGACCCTTCGCTCTACTTCTTCCACTCGACCCTTATATCAACACGACAACTAACAAGACTTCTTTCTATTAGTTTGTGTGTTTCTGTGATTGTGTGTTCTGTTTTTTCTGTGTGTATCTGTTCTCTGTGTGTATTTTGCTGTTTGTGTGCATATGGTTCTGTTTGTTATTGTTTGGTCTCTGTGTTGTTTTTCAGAATTCTCCCCCCCCCCTAACACTGCTTCTGTTCATTGTATTTATAGGCAGGAAATTATGGTGTAGGGGTGGTGTTGGAGCAGGGAATCAAAACCCCCAGGAGACCAAGCTGTTGGCAGCAGTGACACAGAGTGGAGCAGTGGAGCAGCAGCTTGCAGGGTGGTGCCTGCCAAAGCTGCTTTGTTGGAGCAAAAATGGAAAGGATCAAAGAGGATGAAGAAAATAGCATTGGCTTCATTCTTCAAATGGCAACAGCAGTGCTGCCCCTAGCAGCAGAGCGCTCCTGCCCCTTTTTATTTTATTTTGTACTGTTTTTTCAATTAATTTTTTTGTAAAAAAGGAGTTGACTCCTTTTTTGTACTATTCTGCCATTTTTTTGGTTTTTTGCTTATATATGTAACAAATTTTTACTTTGATTATTTTGTATATGTATAAAAAACTGGACAGCTAATTATCTATAGATTCCTTTATTTCTTTGCACTTGTTCTTTAAAAACAATATCATTAGTAGTAAAATAATGATAACAATAAACAACGGGCACCGAAAAATGCGTACACTGTTCGCGATCGTGTGTGTTCTAGTCGCAATGTCAGTGCAAGTATACACGTCGTACAAGTAATAAAGTGGATAAAAGTAAGAGATCGTTCCCACGAGGATTGATTAACTTTCAGAGTTCAAGTCTTTAAAACACAAGTGAAACAAGTAACAAATCGACACTAAAAGTTGGTATTAAGACTAAGAACATAAATGAAGCAAGTAAATAAGAAGTGGTTGTGAATATGGAAGAGTATGAGTTGGATTGCTGCATGCAAGTAAATCTCCTCTAGTCAGACGTTATAACGTTTACACGTTAATACGTACAAATGCGATGTTGTATAGACGTTATAACGTTTGAACGCTGTTGCAAAAGAGCTGTGCTTTTCAGTCACAAAACGTCAGAGCTTCAAGTACTAGAATTCCTATGTCTAGGTTCTAAGTAGGCCTACTCCTGTATTTTAAGTACCCACAGCAATGTCCTATGAACTATTATCCATTCTATGTCTAGACTTAGATAAAAATGCCTAAATGTCTTTAGTGCACCTTTTCATTCACATAAATCTTTGAGTTCTTTTCATAGACCATGTCTGTACCTATGAATCTACTTATTTTAAGTGATCAGTTCAAAACAAGTTTGGAAATATTAACATGCAAAGATTTAAAACGCATAAACATCAATACATCATAACATTAAACTAGAGATTCATTACATGCAAAACAACAACCCAACTACCAATGTTTAGCTCATGCTGAGCATCCTTACAGAAATAAGAGGAATAAAAGTCCAAATACCGTACATAGAGAAAAGGAGACTAAACGCAAAAGATACGCCTAAGGGGCCTTCCTTCATGCACGCTGTAAAGACGTTACAACGTCTGAGCTTTACAGTAATGGTTGCGAATGAATATGGAAATTGGGGCCTTGAGAGAATTTAATATGAAGAAGTCTGTGCCCAGAACTTCTTTTTGAAAACTATCTCTGAAAAATGGAGGAAGGTGGGTGATGAATGGAGTCCTCCTTTCCGCATGCTGCACCCTTGCCTTTTTATAGAGAGAGAATAGCCATTGTCAAAAGAGGGTCACATGTTGCTGATGTCATTCCCCACCTTCCAAGTTTGCTTGCGAGTTGACTCTGCCCTGAAGTGACACCGCACTGCTACAGTGCGTCAGCCGCGTCAGTGCTGAGGAGAGAGAAGATTTCCAGATCTCTGGCCATCATTACATGCGCGCCAAAATGATATATTATTTTCTTGCTCTGCTATCCTTCTTCAGACGTGATGAGAGACGCTGCCACGTTTGGGTTACTGCACAAACACAAGAAGCATCAAAACGCTCACAAAGGCGCCAATTGGCACCAAAATGCCTAGAACTTGTAATTTAGCCCCTTTCTAACTAAAAACAATAAACTAACAGAAACTTTACTAGAAACAACCTACTATTGCCAGAGGACTTGCATGATTTAACTCTGAATAAGTATAAATAACTCATATAAATATGAGTTATCACACCCCCAAACTTAAACCATTGCTTGTCCTCAAGCAATTGAAATACAACATATGAAAAGATGCAAGAAACTAAATGCACCAACAGTTTACACCCTGCTTATCTATTTTTGATCAAAATTTTCTTCAAGGGGCTAGTTTCTTCAGACTTACACTACACACTCACGCACCAATGCACAATTACATTCTAGATTCATTACTGCCCAAAGTGAGTGTGTGATCTCTGTATCAATTCTATTCCTAGCTAGGTTCAGAAGCTACCCTAGCCTATGAAAGAGTGGTTTCCATATGGTGAGAGTATAACATCTTTCAAAACAGAGAGTAGGCTAACATTTCCACATAAGACATGAGGGTTATTTTAAGCACGACAAAGGGTCTTAATTTGGGTGCTAGGACTAGATTAGTGCAAACTACTTTTCTGACTCACACAACGCAAAACACACACAGCTGCAACCCCTCATTACTGGGCAACTTTTCTTTTGATTTTCTTCACTTTTGGTTTGGAGTTTTTGTGATTTTCTCCTTTTTGATCCTTTGGATTTGACAATTTTGGATTGAGATTTTTGGGGTACCCAGTATTTGTTTCGGGAAATTGCAGCCAACACAGAGGACATGTGGATTTTTCCACTTATTTGAAACAACACACACTTTTTGGTCTTTTTGGAGTTGACGTTATAACGTGTATATGAGAGACGCTACAACGTTTGATAACACAGAACACAACACACAAACACACACGGCATACGTTATAACGTTACGGGTAGACGTTACAACGCTGCACTCACACTACACAGGCACTAACCATCCTACAGTCTTTGCACCCAGCCTTAGCACAACCTGATATACCCCCAAACTTTGTTTCTACTGCTACTCTAAGTTTTTAATCAAGTTTTACACTCACCAAAGTCAACCAAAACTAGCTTTAGCATCAAATAGTCCTTAGCTAACTAGGTTTTCCTTAAAACAGAGTTTGTGTGGAAGCAGTAATCAATTCTATTCATCTAAGCATGCATTAGCTACTCACACAAAGTCACACATAGTCATTACTAGATTTAGCCCAAAGAGAAACATTTTTGATGATTAATAGAGTAGGGAAGGTAAACTGATTTTGCATTTGATTTTATGCATACACAAAACATAAAATGATCCTCCCCCCCCCCCCCCCAAACAAAAAGATGAGCAGTGTCCCCACTGCTCACTGAATTTGAAAAATGAGAGAGGAACATTCACATAAAACAGAAACAAAACAACTATTGACTACTAACTCTCTAGACGTTGTAACGTCTAGACAGCTATCTATTTGAACTGAAATTGCAAACTATAACTATACTACTGCTAAAAAGAGGGCTAACTTACTTGTTCAGAGCACCGGACCTGAGCCTTCCACTTTGTCTGGCTGGGATGCTTGCTTGCACAGTTTTCTTTTTCTTTTCCTTCTTTTTCTTTTCTCCTTCACCGTCACCAGCATCAACTGAGATTTCAGTTTCTTTTGGCATCTTTGCACTGCTCTCCGCAACTCTTTTCTTTGCTTCCTCCCATGCTTTCTGCTTTTCCAGTTCTGCAGGGTGAATCTGCTGCTGCTCTTTGGGTTCCCCCTGGGCTTTTTCAACCTCTGGCTCATGAGACGTTGTAACGTCTGCAGCTTTTTCATCAGCAGCAACAGCAGGAACATTCTCTGAACCACTTGCAGCAACAAATGCTGCACTGGTGGCTGTTGCTGGCTTGTCTTTAGCAGCTTCAGATTTCTTTTTTACCTGCAACTTTTGCCTTTTGGCTGCAGGAGGGTCAACTAGTTGCTCTTCTTCTTCACCTTGTCTTGCTTCTTCACTTGCAGCGGCTACTTCACGCCTTTTCTTCTTCCCAAATGGACTCTGGGTGGGCACAGTCTTGAATCTTTGCCTTTTGGGTGGGGGAATGAGTTGTGGGTCTGGGTTAGTTTCAACAGCAGGTGGTTCAGACGTAGTCACGTCTGCACTGGTTACTTCTGGAATGGATGGTTGTGATGGCTCTTTAGTTGGTTCAGGTTGAGTGGGGGTTGGCTTTGAAGTAGGTTGGTCTTTAGGTTTAGATTGTGGTGTTTTGGGGATGTTTTGGTCATGGGTGGGTTGGGCTTTAGCTGAGGGTTGGGGTTGTTTGTCTTTTGGTGATGGAGGTGTGGGTTGGTCTGGTTCTTTGAGTGTTTGGGTTGGTGGAGAGTCAGCCTCAATATCAGTCTTATCACTGGAACTTCCTTTCTCTTCTGAATGTGTTTCTTCCTCATCATCACTTAGGATTTCCCTACTCACCTTCTTTGATTCCTCTGCATCACTCTCACTGATGCTATCCATATCAGCTGATTTAAGTTCTTCTTCCTCACTACTTACCTTCTTTTGCTCTTTCTTTGCTGGGCTCTTTCTTTTTGTGGCTGGTTTTCTTGTTTTCTTGACTTTTTCCTTCTTCACTTTCTTGGGGTTCATTGTTGATAGGAGTATGTTGTCTTCATCTTCCTCTTGCATCCAATCTGGAAGTGCTGGTTCTTCAATCGCCATCTTGCCTTTTGTTGTTTGTGCAATCACCTTCTTTTGCCACTCAAATTGCTCCTTGACAAACTTGGCTAGGCTGTTTTGCTGGTCTACCAGACGTTGTAACGTCTGCGTATCAACTGACGTGGTAGCATCTGCAGCTCTCTGCCTCGTTTTGAACTTTGTAGAGAATGCCCCTTGGGGTTCCTCTCTTAGCTCAGATGCTTCAATCTCTACTCCAGCTTCCATGCAGAGATCAGTGATTAAACAAGGGAAGTATAGGTATCCATCCTTCCTGTTCTGCCATTTGTTTATCTCCCTGTTGATGAGCTTACCCACTTCAATCTTATCCCTAGACATAATGGCATCAATAGCAATCAGCCTTTCTTTATCAACCCAGAGAGTGTGAGAATTGGGTATCAAGCAATGCCTAATGAAATGAAACCAAGCACTGGCCTCATCACACAGGTATCTCTTCAAAATTTTGAATTCATTTCCATGGTCGCCTCTTCGCTCCCAAACAGCTCCATCAACACATATCCTTTCTTTGATTTCAGTCATCTCTGCCACTCCGTAAGTCTTTTGCTTCACCTCAACTGCCTTGCCATAGTAACCTAGCCCAAAGTAGTCATTTATGACTCTTACACCAAATTTGACTTCTTCTCCTCGAACGATGGAGGTGCTTGAAAGTTTTCCATCGGTTCTTTCAACGATTCCTTTGTAAAAGTCATGCACCAGAGTTGCAATGTATTCCTTTCTGTGAACTACAAATTTCTGCCATCCCAATGCTGTCACTGTTGCGAGAAAGTCAGGATTTGGGTTTTCCAAGTTGAAGCCCCTTTCTGGCAGCAGGGCTTTCTTCTTTGAAGGAATGGGGATTTCTGGATTTGGAACAGAGGAAGAACTTGGGTTGACATTCTTTCCTTTACCAGATGATTTTACTGCAGCTTGCTTGGTTTTAGTCATGGTGATTGTATGAGTTTTCTGGAGAGTGGGGGATTTGAGATTTGAGATTTGGGATTTGGGATTTGGGAGAAGGGATAGGATTGCGGTTTCTGAAAGTGTATGAAGGTGGTTTTGATGATTGTAACTGGTGTGTGTTTATTGGGGAGGTTTTATGGGAAGTTGCGAAGTAGGTGGTGGCGTGGGTTTGGGAAAAAGGGGTAACCGTTGGAAGTGACGTCATGGTCACTTTGGCAGTCACGTCCAAAAAAAATCATTAAAAATTGTTTCATTTGAAAACTACTTGACTCATTTTCTTTTCTTTTTCATTTAAAACTTTACCCAGGCAGCGAACGTGACAACATCCTAGACACGCAGAGACGTTATAACGTTTATACTGCTTCAGCTCTCATTCCTGCACAAAACAAAATTTTTAAAGACACAAAATTGCTGGTTAGTAAAAACCATTGGGTTGCCTCCCAAGAGCGCTTGCTTTAAGAGTCTTCAGCCAGACTATCCCCTTTTTTGCATTCAGGGGTTGTTGAGAGCCACTGTGGTCTTGTCCCTAACCACATGTTCTCCATAGTAATGCTTCACTCTTTGGCCATTGACTTTGAAAATGGAATTAGTTTTCTCATCAAACAGGTCCACAGCACCATGAGGATAGACTTTTACCAGCTTGAAAGGTCCTGACCATCTTGATTTTAACTTCCCAGGGAACAACTTTAACCTTGAATTAAACAACAAAACTGATTGTCCTTCTACTAGCTCCCTTCTTTGAATTTTCTGATCGTGCCACTTCTTGGTTTTCTCTTTATACATTTTTGAATTCTCATAGGCAGTGTGCCTGAATTCATCTAGCTCATTTAGTTGAAGGAGCCTTGCTTCTCCAGCCTTTGAATGATCTAAGTTCAGTTGCTTCAGTGCCCAGTGAGCTTTGTGTTGGAGTTCAATGGGCAGGTGGCAAGCTTTTCCGAAGACTAACTTGTATGGTGACATGCCCAGTGGTGTCTTAAATGCTGTCATGTACGCCCACAATGCATCATCAAGGTGCAAGGACCAATCCTTCCTGTTTGGACCAACCATCTTCTCAAGTATCCTTTTAATCTCTCTGTTGGAAATTTCTACTTGACCACTTGTCTGTGGGTGATAAGCTGTAGCAATTTTGTGCTTCACTCCGTACTTAGCCAATAGGTTTTCAATCAGCTTGTTACAGAAGTGAGAGCCTTCATCACTGATTATAGCTCTTGGAGTACCAAATCTTGTGAAGATGTTTTGCTTCAGGAATTTGCTGACTGATTTGGCCTCATTATTGGGCAATGCAATGGCTTCCACCCATTTTGACACATAATCCACAGCTACCAGAATGTATAAATTTCCATGAGACATAGGAAATGGCCCCATGAAGTCCATTCCCCAAACATCAAACAGTTCCACTTCAAGGATATTTGTCAATGGCATTTCTTGCTTGTTGGAGATGTTTCCAGTTCTTTGGCAATTATCACAGCTTTTCACTAATTCATGAGCATCTTTGAAAAGTGTTGGCCAATAGTATCCTGACTGTAACACCTTTGCTGCAGTTCTGGTTCCTCCAAAATGTCCTCCATAAGGTGATGCATGACATTGTTGTAAGACATGGAGTTGTTCCTCTTCAGCCAGGCATCTCCTAAGCAACTGATCTTGACACATCTTATACAAATAGGGTTCATCCCAAAAATAGTGCTTCACGGTGTGGAAGAATTTTTTTCTTTGCTGATGGTTGAAATCCACAGGCACAATCTTGCTGACTAGGAAGTTAACTATATCAGCATACCAGGGAGCAGTAGCATCAGACGTTATAACGTTTAAAGAAATTGTCATAGACGTGGTAACGTCTTCAGCTACTGTGGCTACTGTCAGCAGTTTTTCATCAGGGAAATTTTCTTTTATCTCTTCTGCACCTGTACCTGCGTCAACATTCTCAAGCCTAGAAAGATGATCAGCAACTTGGTTCTCCACCCCCTTTTTATCATGAATTTCCAAGTCAAATTCTTGGAGGAGGAGAACCCATCTAATGAGTCGTGGCTTTGCATCTTTTTTAGAAATCAAATACTTGATGGCTGAGTGATCAGTAAAAACAATAACTTTTGCACCCACCAAGTATGATCGAAATTTGTCAAAAGCAAATACAACAGCCAGTAACTCTTTCTCAGTTACAGTATAATTTAATTGGGCATCATCTAAAGTTTTGCTAGCATAATAGATAGAGTGAAAAATTTTGCCATACCTTTGACCCAATACGGCCCCCACAGCGTAGTCACTCGCATCACACATTAATTCAAATGGTTTGGACCAGTCAGGAGTGACTATCACAGGAGCTGTTACAAGGGCAGTCTTTAATTTCTGGAAGGCTTCATGACAATGCTCATCAAAGTTGAAGACGTTATCACGTTGCAGCAGCAGACACAAAGGTTTGGAAATTTTTGAGAAATCCTTGATAAACCTTCTGTAAAAACCAGCATGCCCTAAGAAACTTCTAATACCTTTGACAGTGGTAGGTGGAGGTAATTTGTCAATAACATCAATTTTTGCTTTATCAACCTCCAACCCTTTCTTTGAAATCTTGTGCCCTAAAACAATTCCCTCTTGAACCATAAAGTGACATTTCTCCCAGTTGAGTACTAAGTTGGTTTCTTCACACCTTATTAAGACTCCTTCTAAGTTATCCAAGCATGCCTTGTATGAGTCTCCATAGACTGAAAAGTCATCCATGAAAACTTCCATGGATTTTTCAATAAAATCTGAGAATAAAGCCATCATACACCTCTGGAATGTTGCAGGTGCATTACACAATCCGAATGGCATTCTTCTGAAGGCAAAGGTACCATAAGGACAAGTGAATGTGGTCTTCTCTTGGTCCTCAGGCACAATAGCTATCTGGTTATATCCTGAGTAACCATCAAGGAAACAATAGAATTCTTTGCCTGCAAGTCTATCCAACATCTGGTCAATAAATGGCAGAGGAAAATGGTCCTTCTTGGTTGCTTTGTTCAGCTTCCTGTAGTCCATACATATCCTCCATCCAGTCACTGTTCTTGTTGGAATCAACTCATTTTTGTCATTGGTCACCACAGTAACTCCACCCTTCTTTGGTACACATTGAACTGGGCTCACCCATGAGCTATCACTAATTGGATAAATGATTCCTGCATCTAACCATTTGATGATTTCCTTCTTGACCACCTCTTTCATTATCGGGTTCAATCGCCTTTGTCCTTCAATGCTGTTCTTAGCATTCTCTTCTAAGACAATTCTGTGCATACAGATTGTGGGACTGATACCCTTGATATCTGCCATTTGCCAACCAATGGCTTTCTTGTGCCTTTTCAAGGTGCTAATGAGATCATTTTCCTGCTCTTGTGAGAGGTTAGAAGAAATGATCACTGGTAAAGAATCATTTTCCCCTAAAAAGGCATACTTCAGGTGATCAGGCAACACTTTCAATTCCAGAGTGGGTGGTTCTTCAATGGATGGTACTATCTTCTTGAGATTGGAGTCTTCTTGCCCCAAATATTCATACTTCTTTGTCCACGCCCTGGGTACATGGGAGTCAGACGTGACAACGTCTGTGGTTGACGTTGTAACGTTTAATGGATCAGCTTCTTCTGATAACAACTCTTGAATCTCATCATTGCCCAGAATCTTCTCCAAGTGGTCATTATCTTTATTGAATTGCTTTTGAACCACATGATCCAGGGCAACCACAAAGGAACATTCCTCTGTGTTAGGTTCTGGATACTTGAGTGCGTTGAGGACGTTGAACTTGACTTCTTGGTCATTGACCCTCATGATTAATTCTCCCTTCTGCACATCAATGAGTGTCCTTCCAGTGGCTAGAAATGGTCGCCCCAAGATAATAGGAACTTCCTTATCTGCATCAAAATCCAAAATAACAAAGTCCACTGGAAAAACGAATTTGTCAACTTTAATCAAAACATCTTCTAATATGCCCTCAGGATAAACTCTACTTTTATCAGCTAATGTAAGACTTAAAGAAGTAGGTCTGGCAGTTCCTATACCAAGTTTTTCATAAATGGACTTGGGCATCAAGTTAATACTTGCCCCCAAGTCGCATAAAGCTTTGCCAAGGTAAAAATCTCCAATGGAGCATGGTATAGTAAAACTGCCAGGATCCTTCAGTTTTCTAGGGAGTTTATTCTGCATGATTAAGCTACATTCTTCAGTTAAAGCAATAGTTTCAAACTCCCCTAGCCTTCTTCTTTTGGTGATGACATCCTTTAGGAACTTGGCATAGTTTGGCATCTGCTGTAGAGCTTCAACTAAGGGAAGGTTTATGTGTAGCTGTTTCAGCATCTCCATGAACTTGCTGAATTGCTTGTCTTCATGAGCTTTCTTTAGTCTTTGAGGGTAGGGTGGAGGAGGATATTCAGGTACAAGCTTTGGAACAGTCTTGATTCCTGGTTCAGAACTAGACGTTGTAACGTCTGGCTTAGACATCACAATATCTGGAATATTCTTCTCTTTTTCTCCACCTTTGTTTTTCTCTTTTTCCTTGTCTGGCGCCTCAGATTCTTTAGGCATAGATGGTTCTGGATACTCAGTGCCACTTCTTAATGAGATAGCATTTACCTGTGCATTTACCACATCTTTACCATTTGACTTTGATGAAGATGGTGTTTCAGTTGTGGATGGAAGAGATCCATTCTGTCTTTGAGTAAGAGCTGAGGCTATCTGTCCAATTTGGTTTTCCAAAGTTTTGATTGAAGACTCATGGGTCTGTAAGGCTGCCCTACAATCACTTATGAAAGTTTTCATCAAGGCTTCCAAATTGCTGTTGTTGTTATTCTGCGTATACTGCTTTTGTTGTTGAGGGGGAAATCCTGGGGGTATTGCAGGAGCAGCATTGCTAGCATTCAAAGAATTGTTGTTCTTCCAACTAAAATTTGGGTGATTTCTCCAATTTGAATTGTACAAGTTGGAGAAGGGACTGTTACCCTTGTTATGTGATACAAAGTTTATAGACTGGGGGTTATGGGGACACTCTTCGTAGACATGCCCTCCTTCACAATATACACACTCTACTCCCCCAGATGGTGTTGACTCAATAGCTGCAGCAGTCTGTGTTTCAGACGTTGCCACGTTTGGAGTACTCAAGTTTTTAATCATGTTGGTCAGAGAAGCAACCTGAGCAGAAAGGGCAGTTACTTCACTTATCTCATGGACACCAGCCTTCTTTCCAGGAGTGAATCTATCAGAAGGCCAATGGGCATTGTGAGTGGCTATGTCTTCAATAAGTCTGCATGCCTCAGAGAAAGACATGTTTAATATGACACCGCCTGATGAAGCATCAAGTATAAGCCTGGTGGGTTGATCTAGACCATTATAAAAAGTCTCCATTTGAATAACTACGGGAATGCCATGGTGTGGGCACATTCTTAGTAATTCCTTCCATCTTTCCCAAGCCTCAAATAATGATTCCCCTTCTCTTTGTTTGAAGGAAGTGATGTCATTTCTTAACTTGGCATTTTTGTTGGGAGGGAAGTATTTTCCAAGAAATTTCTCAGCTAGCTCATCCCAAGTATGAATTGAATTTGGCTCTAAGGAGTTTAACCAATTCTTGGCCTTATCCTTAAGAGAATATGGAAATAGCTTCAGTCGGAAGGCATCTTCTGAGACTCCAGGGATGACAAAGTTGCTACACACATCCAAAAATTGCCTTAGATGTGCATAAGGATCTTCTTGAGGAAAACCCCCAAATTGCCCTGCAGTCTGCAACATTTGGAACATCATTGGCTTGAACTCAAAGTGACCAGTATGAATAGGTGGTCTTGCAATGCCTGTTTGTAAATGGGCAGGATTGAGCACGGCATAATCACGCATAGGCCTGTCCCTGTCATTGACCATGTCTTGTGGCCCTGCATTGATGAGTTGCTGTCTCTGCCAGTGTTCATCATCAACATAGGTTTCTGTATGAGTTTGTGGTCCACGACCACGTCCTCCGGCATCTGAGTGCCTTCCTCCTCTTGGAGTGCGTCCACCTCTAGAGCTTCTACCACCAGTACCATGTTCAGACATGATTGGTGGCTGAAATTGCTGTTGTTGTTGCTGCCTTCTTAACCTTTGTTGTCTCCTTAGTTGCCTGAAGGTTCTTTCAGGTTCTGGATAGAATTCAGGCTCAGATCCACTCCCTGGTTCTGTTGAACTAGAGCTTGAACTGGAGCTAAGCATACGCTGTAACGTTTACCTGTTCACTCACAAGAACAACAAACAACACAGCAGAATTCTTTCACCTAGTGTTTTAATTCTTGTTGAACAATAAAAGTTTAAATACAATCCCCGGCAACGGCGCCAAAAACTTGTTCGCGATCGTGTGTGTTCTAGTCGCAATGTCAGTGCAAGTATACACGTCGTACAAGTAATAAAGTGGATAAAAGTAAGAGATCGTTCCCACGAGGATTGATTAACTTTCAGAGTTCAAGTCTTTAAAACACAAGTGAAACAAGTAACAAATCGACACTAAAAGTTGGTATTAAGACTAAGAACATAAATGAAGCAAGTAAATAAGAAGTGGTTGTGAATATGGAAGAGTATGAGTTGGATTGCTGCATGCAAGTAAATCTCCTCTAGTCAGACGTTATAACGTTTACACGTTAATACGTACAAATGCGATGTTGTATAGACGTTATAACGTTTGAACGCTGTTGCAAAAGAGCTGTGCTTTTCAGTCACAAAACGTCAGAGCTTCAAGTACTAGAATTCCTATGTCTAGGTTCTAAGTAGGCCTACTCCTGTATTTTAAGTACCCACAGCAATGTCCTATGAACTATTATCCATTCTATGTCTAGACTTAGATAAAAATGCCTAAATGTCTTTAGTGCACCTTTTCATTCACATAAATCTTTGAGTTCTTTTCATAGACCATGTCTGTACCTATGAATCTACTTATTTTAAGTGATCAGTTCAAAACAAGTTTGGAAATATTAACATGCAAAGATTTAAAACGCATAAACATCAATACATCATAACATTAAACTAGAGATTCATTACATGCAAAACAACAACCCAACTACCAATGTTTAGCTCATGCTGAGCATCCTTACAGAAATAAGAGGAATAAAAGTCCAAATACCGTACATAGAGAAAAGGAGACTAAACGCAAAAGATACGCCTAAGGGGCCTTCCTTCATGCACGCTGTAAAGACGTTACAACGTCTGAGCTTTACAGTAATGGTTGCGAATGAATATGGAAATTGGGGCCTTGAGAGAATTTAATATGAAGAAGTCTGTGCCCAGAACTTCTTTTTGAAAACTATCTCTGAAAAATGGAGGAAGGTGGGTGATGAATGGAGTCCTCCTTTCCGCATGCTGCACCCTTGCCTTTTTATAGAGAGAGAATAGCCATTGTCAAAAGAGGGTCACATGTTGCTGATGTCATTCCCCACCTTCCAAGTTTGCTTGCGAGTTGACTCTGCCCTGAAGTGACACCGCACTGCTACAGTGCGTCAGCCGCGTCAGTGCTGAGGAGAGAGAAGATTTCCAGATCTCTGGCCATCATTACATGCGCGCCAAAATGATATATTATTTTCTTGCTCTGCTATCCTTCTTCAGACGTGATGAGAGACGCTGCCACGTTTGGGTTACTGCACAAACACAAGAAGCATCAAAACGCTCACAAAGGCGCCAATTGGCACCAAAATGCCTAGAACTTGTAATTTAGCCCCTTTCTAACTAAAAACAATAAACTAACAGAAACTTTACTAGAAACAACCTACTATTGCCAGAGGACTTGCATGATTTAACTCTGAATAAGTATAAATAACTCATATAAATATGAGTTATCATACACGACGAGAGGCGAACACGCATGCGCAAATAGAGTAACGACACGCACACGATTAGGAATGACACGCGTGTGTGGTTAGAAATAACGTGTGCACGCAACAATGCAAAAACGTTAAGACTAACGCGTGTACGCGACAAAAAATAATACGTGTGCACCATAGACCATGTTTTTTGGGATTTTTCGATTAGTCGGACAAAATTAGGGTATGACAGTAGGTACTTGTTGTAACATCCCCTAATTAACTAATTAGATTGATTAAATTAGCAAGAGGTTTAACATTAACTAATTAATTAGCATAAATTATTAAAGTATGTGATGTTTGAAATTAATAAATTATAGTTATGCATAGATGAAATATTATGTTAAGTTAATGAGTCATGGGATTAGTGTGGTGTTAAGAGAATATTAGAGAGTAGGGGTATTTTGGTCCTTACAACCCTTTTTATTAAAGGCTAGCTGAACCCACCACAACACCACATCATTATTCAGTTTTCAACAAAAGAAAGAATAAAAGAGAGGGAGCTTGAGAGGAGGGAGAGAGCTCGAGTGAAGGGGGAGGAAGAAGAGAGGAACCAAAATTTGATGCATGTCATATTTTCCTCCACCATCAACCTCAGTTTTTCATTCTCCATCCATTGGTACTACTGTTGCAACCTATCTCCTTCTCCTTCTCAATCCACCATTTTAGATCCTCAAAGCTTCATAGAGCCAAAAATGGAGTGTTGATGCTCCAAATAGCTTGCATGTCCTTGCTAGAGCCCATTATTCAGTACCAAGACTCATTTTCTTGCCACAATTGCTGTTGAAGTTGTTTGGGTAGCTAGAATTCAAAATCAACTGCTGTCCAAGCGATTTGGAGTGGTTGAGTTCGTTGTTGGAGCGAGTTCGAAGAGAGTTCGCGGTTTTGGAACGGTTGAGTTCTCGGAGTTCCGGTGTTGCGTGATTTTCATCACGATAGGTGAGTTCTACAACTCGCTTAGGGAATGTGTTTGTGTTTCTGAATCTTCTTTCCGAAAACCATGGTCATGTGTTTGTGTTGTCGAAAGGAAACTCATTAAAAACCGTTTTCTCAAAGAAGAGTGTGAATTCAATTATGAATTGTTGATTGATTGAGATGGGCATAATATATTGTTTTAATGTATGTTGAGTTTGGGTTACGATCGGAACAGATTTTGGAATCGGAATGGAATGGAATAACGCATGAAAAACCTATTTTCTGGAGACTGATGGAGACACACGGATCGTGTGCCTCTGGGCACGGGTCGTGCGCCTCCATCTGATACGACAAGAACTGGATTTTTAAAACACGCACGGATCGTGCGCCTAGTCGCACGGGTCGTGCGTATGTCTCTGGAACTTTCTAAAATTTTAGTGGATAACGCACGGATCGTGCGCCAAGTCGCACGGGTCGTGCGTATCTTTCTGGAAATTTTCTACAAACAGTTCAACCACACACGGGTCGTGCGCCTACACGCACGGGTCGAGTGAGACCTTCTGAACTTCAATTTCAAAGTACCTTTTTATCCATTCCAAATGATTCCAATCCTCTTCTAATCCATTCCCCAAGGTTCCACAACAATGTAAAGGTAACATTGGCATGAGATTGAACATGTTCGATAGAAAATTCGTGTGTTATGAATAAAATAGAAAACCGCACTTAGAGAACGCGAGAGTGCATATGTTAAGAATGATAATAATACACGGTATTTGACTGATATTATACACTGTAATTGACTGATATGGTACATGGTACTTGACTGGAATGACTAACAGCCCATTGCGGGTACACAGACTGAAAAGGTATAATAAATACAAGAGGAAAAAGGGTGACGACCCTAAGAGGTTAGCATACTAGGGGAGGGGAAGTCATGAGCCCCAAAACCTAGACTCAAGAATGTTTCCCCCGCTAGAAATAGCGGGATGGGTTCACCAAAGTCAAGAGATGCCTATAAAATAGGTAGACTGAGGTGTTATGCTAAAAACATGGAACAAAGATTGCATGCTTCATGTGTCGCTTAGGAGGGCCATGAGCATGAAGGTTACAGGAACTAAATGTGTTTCCACGTGGTTGCTTTTTAGGACCACGAGTTTAAAACAAGGCATAATGAACCGCTAGAGTAGTAAGGGGTCTCGATAGGACTCACTGAGATAATGTTTATCTCACCCTTCATATTTGTGGTTTTTACAGAGAAATAGGGGAAAGCAAAGGCGGTAAAGCACGGCTAGCTGGTGTGACTCTCTAAGTCATTGAAGACCTAGTTTCATGTTTTAGACCTTTGTTCCGTTTATTGTTTGTGTTCCGATTGTATAATTTTGATGTTAAGTTGTAAAATCGTTTCCGCTACTTTATGTTTTGAGTATTGAACACCAGGAATATGTACAAGTCTTAAGTTTTGGAACTTAAGCATTTTCAGAAAGTTTATGAGGTTCAGAGAACCATTTGTTAGGTATTATCGAAAGTTTTAGTTGTGTTCAATATTTCAATAACAGGAAGTTACTCTGATGTATGCCATTTAGTGCATTTCGGTGATTCTATATGTTAGAATTTATCGGGGTGTTACACTTGTTCTGCTGGCAAGTGGTGCAGTGCTTGATGAAGAGTTTAACATCTCTATGGATTCCTGGCCATGAAAAGGAGGCAGAGAGTCTTGTTGCGTCAAAGACACACTAGAGCAAGTGTACTCTATCGCAGAAGTAGTATAAAAAAAATATCGTCTCCACAGGGATTAATTAACAAGTACCAAACTACTTAAAATTAATTATTATTTAGACGAACGAATGTTTGGTTGTTATAGAAACTAAAATAAAAAGAAATAAATAGCAATAATTAAAATGTAAAGTTTAACCAATGGAGAGAAGCCTAGGGTCATGGTTTCACTTGCAAGCTTCGATTCCTCTATGTCTAATTCTACCTGAATCCCCTTATTTTATTCAATTACCAATCCTTTTACTAAAGCTATTAACCCGTTTGGTCATTCGCGATTAATATTCTTTTCCCTAAATTAACCCTAGTTTGGTCATGCTAGAATTTAAATTGAAGGAAAGCATAAGGTATAAAAAGGTTGAATGATTGGAAGACTAGATTAAAGTTTGATCATTCATTAATTATAGTCTCAATTATCCTATAGGTCCACCAACTAATTGCAGTACGGTCGCTGATCAACTAATTGATTATGAACATGCAAAGGGTTGTCAATCCTAATTATGTGATAAAGCAATAGGATAATATTAATTGGAATAAAAATTAGGGACTCAAAGTATAAATTAAAACATAAAAAGGTCTATAATCACACAAGATCCACCTAGACCCTAGAAGAGAATTTAGCTATCCATAGTGTTCAAGAACAATGAAATAAAATTAGGAGTCATAAATTACAGAGATAAAAATAACCCGGATTAGAGAAAATCTTTATCTTGAATTTTTTGTCTCCTTTTTCTGCTCCAGAGCTCTCTCACGGTGTCAAGAATGGTACCCAAAACTTGCTCCTCACTCTCTCCGTACGTTGCCGGCGCTACTGTTTCCTCTCGTATTTCCTGTTGCGTTCCCCTTTTCTTCCTTTAATTATCCAAATATATCCTTGTTTTTGCTTGTGCGGCTACTGTTGCATGCGTTGTTTTCTCTCGGCTCCTGTTCCTCTCCTCTTTTGATTATGAAAAATATCTCTTTGTGCGGCTCCTTCTTCTTTCGCGCCCAAGTTCCACTATTTATATCATCCAAGCATAGGGTCCAACAAATTACATATGTGCTGAATTATGGTCCACATGGGCTTTCCTTTCTTTCAAGCCCAAAAGTGGTGATGCATAAAAAATCAACAAGAGTTCTTTTGCTAATGACACCCCCATTTCGCTTCACACAACTCACAGCTGCATTTTGTTTATTTCTTTTCTTTCCTACAAAATAATGAGTAAAGTAAGTCACTTATTTATTTAAATGATAATAATCGCTCTCAAAATTACTCTAAAAGTATCTCTAAATATGCACTAATTTGGAGTTTATCAACTCCCCCACACTTAACTTTTGCTTGTCCTCAAGCAAATTTTCTGGCTCAACAAAATTTTCAAATAAGTAATAGAGACAGCCAAATGAGGGACCCAAAATTAGAAGTAACAATGACAGACAATATACATTATAGCACATATGAGGTGTCAAAAGGTTGCCCAATTAGAGGCTCAAGTCCCTGAAGAATACATTTCTGTAAACAAGGGCACTCGCTCACAATCTCTCTAAGTGTTTAGGGACTAAGGAAAATATACACTCAAGTTTCCACAAAATGCACATTACTATAAGCTTGTAATTTGACCAAATCTCCACTAAATAGTTCACATGCATGCAAAAGAAGGGGTTTCATGGGTTGTAATGGGGCCAGGGTGAATTCATGCAGGGTAGGATATAAGAAGAAATGGATAATCAAAGGGCTAAAAACAAATAAGAAATAAATAGTAACATTTGAAACCAAATATGGAGCTCCTATCTAATTTACAAATTTTGCCCAAACTCCAAATTAATTTCACTTCCTTCTTCACTTTTTTTTATTGAGTTAACTCTTTTTGATTTTCTTTTTCTCTTGAGTAGACTCTTTTGTTGTTTTTTTTTTTTTTTGGATTTGCCCTTTGGCTCTTTCATTCTTTTGTTGTGCCTTTTCCTCCTTCTTGCTTTCCTTTTTTTTTCATTTTTGTTTTGGAGGAAGAGGTAAGTACATGAAAACTCCTATTTTGTTTTTTTTTTCATCCTGACAAGATAGACAACTAAAAGTATTGGACGAAATTGTAATTTTCAATAGTTGCTCCACATTTAATTCCAAATGGTTACCACAAACACAAAAAAAAAAAGAAAAATTATATCTGGGTACCAAAGAAAAAAAATATAACAAATAAGCTCAAAGGGGGCAACTAATGGATAAATTCAACAAACAACTCTGAGGCCAGAAAAATACCTAAATTCCCCAAATCTTTTTACATGAGGCAAATCAATTTTCGCCTTGAAATGGTCAAAAGACAAATTCTAGAATGTAGCAAATTGGGAAACACACTCATAGAAAGAAAAGGGGTAAAAATTTATGATTTAGTGTCAATCCCTTATGAAGGCTCGGGTCTCACATTTAGAAGCTAGTTCACAAAAAGAACTCAACAGGCACATATGCTAATTATCAGCTTCCTAAGAACATCCTCACAGTTACAATTAAGCACAAGTCTGTCAAGTAAATTAATTATGGGATCCCCTAAAAGCAAAATCTCTATTTTTTTTCAACTTGAAGCATAAGTCGCTAAAATAAGCCAGAAAAAAATGCTATCAACATATATGGTGGGTATGTGCATTAATAGAGATCAAGTGACAAAATAAATTCTCCTCCCCCACACTAGCATGAAGCATGGTCCTCAATGTAAAATGATCAAATAGAAACAAAAATAAATAAATGAGAGAGTAAGAGTAACTTCCCTGAGAGAGCTTGTAGTTGGAGCTTATTCCTAAAAATGAAAAAAAAAACAAAACAAAAATGAGAGAAAATAAAACACAGGTTGCCTCCCGCAAGCGCTTGTTTAACGTCCCGAGCCTGACGGTACTAGAGTCAATCCTTGAGGGCAGTGATATAGCTCACTTGACTCAGCCCTTCCTCAAAATGCTTCACACGCTGACCATTGACTTTAACAGTGGTACCATCTTCATGAGATACCTCAAGAACTCCATAAGGAAAAACTTGAGTAACAGTGTAGGGTCCATACCACCTTGAGCGCAACTTTCCTGGAAAAAGACGCAAACGTGAGTTATAAATTAAAACTTTTTCACCAACATGGAATTCACGCTGCTGGATGCGCTTATCATGCCACTTTTTAGTCCGCTCCTTATATAACTTGGCATTCTCATAAGCTCCCAGACGGAGCTCATCCAATTCATCGAGCTGCAGCAACCTATTTTCACCTGTAAGCTGAGCATCAAAGTTTAGAAATTTTAAAGCCCAAAGTGCTTTATGCTCTAATTCAACAGGCAAATGACATGCTTTTCCAAAAACAAGACGGTAAGGAGACATCCCAATGGGGGTTTTAAAAGCAGTTCTATAGGCCCATAGTGCATCATCAAGTTTCAAAGACCAATCTTTTCTTGATGCACTAACTGTCTTCTCTAAAATCCTTTTCAGCTCTCTGTTTGAAATTTCAACTTGCCCACTAGTTTGTGGGTGGTAAGGAGTTGCTACCTTATGAGTGACACCATATTTGCTCAAAAGATTTTCAAATTGTTTATTGCAAAAATGGGTGCCACCATCACTAATAATTGCTCGGGGAGTGCCAAATCTAGAGAAAATGTTTTTCTTTAAAAATTTCACCACCACCCGAGCATCATTAGTCGGTAAGGCTACAGCTTCCACCCACTTAGACACATAATCTACAGCAACAAGAATATATTGATTTGAAAAAGATTTAGGGAAGGGCCCCATAAAGTCAATACCCCACACATCAAATATCTCACAAACCAAAATGTTGTTTAAAGGCATCTCTTGCCGCCTAGAAATATTGCCACTCCTTTGACAACTATCACAAGATTTCACAAATTCATGAGCATCTTTAAAAATAGTAGGCCAATAAAAACCACATTGTAAAACTTTATATGCAGTTCTATTTGGGCCAAAGTGGCCACCTACCTCTTTAGAATGACAATGCTCAATGATAGAAGTTACCTCATCCATAGGTACACAACGTCTAATTACCTTGTCTCCACATACTTTAAACAAGTAAGGGTTATCCCACAAGTAGTGTCTAGCATCAGAAATTAATTTCTTCTTTTGTTGAAAAGAAAAATTTGGGGGAACAACCTTACCCACCAAATAGTTGACAATGTCTGCAAACCAAGGAATAGTAGAAATAGCTAAAAGTCTCTCATCAGGGAAAACCTCCTTGATCTCCCCATCATTTGAGGCCTGCATCACACTATGGTCAAGCCTTGAGAGGTGGTCAGCTACAAAGTTCTCTGAGCCTTTCTTGTCTCTAATCTCCAAGTCAAACTCTTGTAGCAACAAAATCCACCTGATTAACCTGGGTTTAGCATCCTGTTTTCCAAGAAAATATCTAATGGCAGCATGGTCAGTGTAAACAATAACTTTAGAAAGAACAAGGTAATGACGAAACTTGTCAAAAGCAAACACTACAGCTAGCAACTCTTTCTCTGTGGTAGTATAATTTCTTTGAGCATCATCCAGAGTGCGACTAGCGTAGTAAATGGTATAGAATACCTTATTCTTTCTTTGCCCCAAAACAGCCCCCACAGCAGTATCACTAGCATCACACATAATTTCAAAGGGAAGCGACCAATCGGGGGCAACAACAACAGGGGCACTAATTAATTTTTCCTTTAAACAATTAAAAGCCTTCAAACAGGTGTCAGAAAAATCAAAAGTGGTCTCCTTAACCAAGAGGTCAGTCATAGGCTTTGCAATTTTTGAGAAATCTTTAACAAACCTCCTATAGAAGCCAGCATGGCCTAGAAAACTACGGACCCCCTTAATAGAATTGGGTGGGGGCAACTTTGCAATTACCTCAACCTTTGCAGGATCAACTTCAATGCCTTTAGTGCACACCTTATGTCCTAAAATAATGCAATCTTGTACCATAAATTGGCACTTCTCCCAATTGAGCACTAAATTGGTATCCCTGCATCTCTGCAACACTGAATTCAAGTTATGTAAACAATCCTCATAAGAGGATCCAAAGACAGTAAAATCATCCATGAATATCTCAATGCATTTTTCAACCAAGTCAGAGAAGATAGCCATCATGCATCTTTGGAAAGTGGCAGGGGCATTGCATAAACCGAATGGCATCCTTTTATATGCAAATGTTCCATATGGACAAGTAAAAGTAGTTTTTTCTTGATCTTCAGAAGCCACTGGTATTTGCAAATAACCGGAATATCCATCCAAACAACAATAATAATCATGACCCGCCACTCTCTCAAGCATTTGATCAATAAAGGGAAGGGGGAAGTGATCTTTCCGGGTGGCATCATTTAGTTTTCTATAATCAATGCACATACGCCACCCGGTAGTTTTCCTAACTGCAATTAATTCATTTTTATCATTCTCCATCACAGTAGTACCTCCCTTTTTAGGAACACATTGAACAGAGCTTACCCACTTACTATCAGAGATAGGATAGATGATACCTGCATCAAGAAGCTTAATCACTTCCTTTTTGACCACCTCTTTCATGTTAGGATTGAGGCGGCGTTGAGGTAGTGCCCGGGGTTGGTATTCATCCTCCATGTAGATCTTGTGGGTGCAAATTGAGGGACTAATGCCTTTTATATCATGAATAGACGATCCAAAGGCTTCTTTGTTGGCCCTTAATACCCTCAAAAGCTTATCCTCCATGGTATCTGTCAAATCTGCAGAAATAATCACAGGCAAAGAGAAAGGGGGATGCAAGAAAGCATATTTTACATTTGAAGGAAGAAGCTTTAATTCAAGCTCAGGGGCCTCTTCAATTGAAGGTTTGGGATTTGGAGTATTACCCCATTCCAATTCCTCAAATCTATAGTTACTCCAGTTTTTCTGAAGGTGGTGAGCCTGCAAAAACATTAAGAACTCTTCTTCCTCACCACCCTGCAATATGCCAAGTCCCTGCAAAGTAAGTACTTTTTCTAGAGGGTCCTGAATTCTAAAATCATCAAAACTTTCAGAGGTAACCACATCATTAATATCCATAGCTTGAATAAAATTACAAGAAGCAAATGAGGAGAGATTTTTTAATGAGTTCAAGACTTGAAATACAACTTCCTCATCTCCAAATCTCAAAGTCAATTTTCCTTGCTGAACATCAATTAAGCTTTTTCTTGTAGCTAAGAAAGGACGCCCCAAAATAATTGGGACTTCCTCATCTTCTTCCATATCCAATACAACAAAATCAGCAGGGAAAATAAACTTATCAATTTTAACTAAAACATCTTCCACCACTCCACGGGGGTGGGCAATGGATCTATCAGCTAGCTGCAAAGTGACGTTAGTAGGATGTGGTTCCTGCAAACCAAGCTTTCTAAAAACAGAAAAAGGCATCAAATTTATACTTGCCCCTAAATCACATAAAGCCTTTTCAAAATGAGAGTTACCAATTGTACAAGGGATAGTAAAACTACCCGGATCTTTAAGCTTAGGTGGTAACTTTTTTAGAACTATAGCAGAACATTCCTCATTAAGCCTAACTGTCTCAAAGCCTTCTAACTTCCTTTTGTTAGAAATAATTTCTTTTAAAAATTTGGCATATTTAGGCATTTGAGCAATAGCTTCAGCAAAAGGGATGTTGATATGCAATTTTCTAAATATTTCAAGAAATTTGGCAAATTGCTTATCATGATGCTCATTTTTAAGTCTTTGAGGATAAGGAACATTTACCTTTGCTTGCTCATATTTTTCCCTTTCCTTTTTGCTTTCCTCAGAAGTGCTCCCCTCAGCAGAAGCTTGTATTTCTTTCTGGGGCGCCCGCCCGTCTTGATTGTTTTCTTGAACCAGCTCCTTGCCACTCCTAAGAGTGACAGCCTTGCAATGCTCATTTCTTGGATTAGGCTCAGTTTGGGTAGGCAGTGAGCCTCGAGGCCTTTGAGACAACACAGTAATGAGATTTGAGATTTGGCCCTCCAGGCTTCCAAATTTTTCATTTGTCTGCTGCATAAACCTTGTCAACACATCATTGGTATCCAACTTTTTCTCCTCTTTCCTTTGCACATGTGGAGGCTTATAGGAGTTCGAGCTTTGCTCCTTTTGTTGTCCTCCCCAAGAGAAATTAGGGTGATTTCTCCAACCCGGATTGTAAGTGTTTGAATAAGGGTCATTTTGGGTCCGGTTGGAATTCTGAACATAATTGGCCTCTTCAGTTGAAGTTGTTGGCCGGCCCTGTGCTTTTATCAGTTCTTCAATGGATTGCAACCTCTCATCAGTCCTGTCCATGTAATTGGATAAAACACCCATGCACGGGTGTCCAACTTTTTCCATGTATCTAACTAAAGCCTCTTGCATACCAGGCCTTAACTCACTTTTCTTCTGGCCAAGATAATTGACTTCTTCAGTTAGGCCTCCCCAGAGATCATTTGTGATGTCACTAGTGGAGGTAACTATTGGAGTAGATTGAGCTTGTACCTTCATTATAGATTGCACCTGTTTAGCGAGAGCATCCAGCTTTATGTTAACATTAGTGTCATCTTCAACCTTGTAGATCCCAGCTGATTTCTTGATGTGTCTGTCACTTGTCTCCCATTGGGCATTATCGGCTGCTATCTCTATAATTAAGTCATATACTGTCGCAGGTTCCCCATTCATTAGAGAGCCCCCACAAGCCATATTAATAATTCCCCTATTTTGAGAAGATAATCCGTTGCAAAAATATTCAAGCAATTGCCACTTCTCAAATCCATGATGTGGACAACTTCGGAGTAAGTCTTGAAATCTTTCCCAAGCTTCATGCAAAGATTCTTGCTCGAGTTGAGCAAAGATGATTATTGCACCTCGGATCTTAGTAGTCTTACGTGGAGGAAAATATTTGGTCAAGAATTTTTGCTTCAGTTAATCCCAAGTGGTAATGGACTCAGCAGGTTGAGAGTCTAGCCAAGCAGATGCCTTGTCAGCCAATGACCATGGAAACAATCTCACTCTAATGGCATCAGGAGTGACACCATTACAAATTACTGAGTCTGCCACCCTCAAGAAGTTTCTAAGATGGGTGTGCGGGTCTTCTGTTGGTGCAGCTCTGAACATAGTTGAATTCTGAACCATTTGAATCAAGCTGGGTTTGAGCTCAAAGTTAGTAGCTTGCACAGGTGGATTGACAATGCTTGTAGTGATATTCGCTGTGGGCGTAAAGTAGTCCCGAAGAGTTCTTCTCGGATTGGCAGCCATCACTCTTGTCTCTTTTCTTATCCTTCGAGCAGTTCTTTCAATTTCTGGATCAAAAACCAAAATAGGCTCCTGGGAGCGGATGAGCATGCACTAGTAATAGTAATAAAAATAAAACTAACTAATAAAATAAAACTAAATATAATTTTTTTTCTTTTTATTAAATTAAAACAAGAATTAAAATAAATGTCTAAAGCAATAAAAAATCTTTTTCGTTTAATATTATTAAATTAATCCCCGGCAACGGCGCCAAAAACTTGTTGCGTCAAAGACACACTAGAGCAAGTGTACTCTATCGCAGAAGTAGTATAAAAAAAATATCGTCTCCACAGGGATTAATTAACAAGTACCAAACTACTTAAAATTAATTATTATTTAGACGAACGAATGTTTGGTTGTTATAGAAACTAAAATAAAAAGAAATAAATAGCAATAATTAAAATGTAAAGTTTAACCAATGGAGAGAAGCCTAGGGTCATGGTTTCACTTGCAAGCTTCGATTCCTCTATGTCTAATTCTACTTGAATCCCCTTATTTTATTCAATTACCAATCCCTTTACTAAAGCTATTAACCCGTTTGGTCATTCGCGATTAATATTCTTTTCCCTAAATTAACCCTAGTTTGGTCATGCTAGAATTTAAATTGAAGGAAAGCATAAGGTACAAAAAGGTTGAATGATTGGAAGACTAAATTAAAGTTTGGTCATTCATTAATTATAGTCTCAATTATCCTATAGGTCCACCAATTAATTGCAGTACGGTCGCTGATCAACTAATTGATTATGAACATGCAAAGGGTTGTCAATCCTAATTATGTGATAAAGCAATAGGATAATATTAATTGGAATAAAAATTAGGGACTCAAAGTATAAATTAAAACATAAAAATGTCTCTAATCACACAAGATCCACCTAGACCCTAGAAGAGGATTTAGCTATCCATAGTGTTCAAGAACAATGAAATAAAATTAGGAGTCATAAATTACAGAGATAAAAATAACCCGGATTAGAGAAAATCTTTATCTTGAATTTTCCGTCTCCTTTTTCTGCTCCAGAGCTCTCTCACGGTGTCAAGAATGGTACCCAAAACTTGCTCCTCACTCTCTCCGTACGTTGCCGGCGCTACTGTTTCCTCTCGTATTTCCTGTTGCGTTCCCCCTTTTCTTCCTTTAATTATCCAAATATATCCTTGTTTTTGCTTGTGCGGCTACTGTTGCATGCGTTGTTTTCTCTCGACTCCTGTTCCTCTCCTCTTTTGATTATGAAAAAGATCTCTTTGTGCGGCTCCTTCTTCTTTCACGCCCAGGTTCCACTATTTATATCATCCAAGCATAGGGTCCAACAAATTACATATGTGCTGAATTATGGTCCACATGGGCTTTCCTTTCTTTCAAGCCCAAAAGTGGTGATGCATAAAAAATCAACAAGAGTTCTTTTGCTAATGACACCCCCATTTCGCTTCACACAACTCACAGCTGCATTTTGTTTATTTCTTTTCTTTCCTACAAAATAATGAGTAAAGTAAGTCACTTATTTATTTAAATGATAATAATCGCTCTCAAAATTACTCTAAAAGTATCTCTAAATATGCACTAATTTGGAGTTTATCAAGTCTCGCCAAAGTGGGTTTAACACCTGAATGACCGGCTACAGGGGTGCTGTGATATTCATGCAGAAGGGCCTTCCGTAGATCTACCGAGTCAGGTATGAAAAGTTTGCCCTTGTAATAGATCAAGTCATTTGAGTAATTGTAATCGTTCTTCATGTCTGTTTCTGATGTGCACCTTTGAACTAATTCCTTTCCCTTGTCATCTGTCTTGTAATACTGTTGGAGTTGGGCAATAAGCGATGGAATTGGAGATGAGATTGCAAAGAGCAGTGTTGCATCCTCTGTATATTTGGGGCTAAGTGCGTCCGCAACCAGATTAGACTTGCCAGGTTTGTAGTAAATATCAAAACTGAACTCTTGTAGCTTAAATGCCCATTTCTGTTGTTCTGGTGTTTGAATCTTCTGAACAAGGAGGCTCTTAAGGCTCTTCTGATCTGTGTAAAGGTGAAAATGCCGTCCTAAGAGGTACTGGCACCACTTTTTTATTGCTTCAGTGACAGCAAACATTTCCCGCACATACACTGAGGCAGCTTGCATCCGAGGACACATCTTTTTGCTGAAGAAAGCTAAGGGGTGACCGTCTTGGGAGAGAACAACACCAATGGCAGTAGCAGAGGCATCTGTTTCAACCACAAAGACCTTGGTAAAATCAGGGAGAGCAAACACTAGGACTGATGTAATTTTCTGTTTTAACTCTGTAAATGCCATTTCGGCATCTGTACTCCATGTAAACTTAGTGGAACGCAACAAATCGGTGAGAGGAGCGGCGAGAGAGGCATAGAGACACACAAATCGTCTATAGAATCCGGTGAGGCCTAAAAATCCCCTGAGTGCCGTGAGTGAACGTGGCTTTGGCCAGTCTAGTATAGCTTGAACTTTATCAGGGTCTGGGGATACACCATTAACAGAAATAACATGACCTAGGTAATGAACAACATCAACTGCTAAAACACACTTAGATAGCTTTGCAACAAAATGATGGGTCTGAAGTAAATCTAAAACAAGCCTCAAATGAAGTAGGTGATCAGATAAACAACGGCTATAGATTAAAATATCATCAAAGAAAACCAGAACAAACCATCGTAAGAAGGGTCTTAGTAAATCGTTCATTGCTGATTGAAATGTAGACGGCGCGTTAGACAGCCCAAAAGGCATGACTAACAACTCGTAATGTCCGTCAAAAGTGTGAAAAGCTGTTTTATGAGTATCTTCCGGTGCAACCCGAATCTGGTGATAACCTGAGCGTAGATCTATCTTGGTGAATATTTTAGCCGAGCCAACTTCATCAAGAAGCTCATCGATAGTGGGGATTGGGAATCTATCCTTAACAGTGACTGCATTTAGTGCTCTGTAGTCAACACAGAACCTCCAAGTCCCATCTTTCTTTTTAACCAACAAAACTGGGGAGGAGTAAGGGCTATTGCTGGGGACAATAGTGCCTTCTTGTAACATGTCATGGATTAGAGAGGTCATAGCTTCTTTTTGTGAGTGAGGGTAACGATAGGGTTTGACATTGATGGGGGGTGTGTTTGGGAGTAGTGGAATGTGGTGGTCATGAGGTCTGGGGGGTGGTAGGCCATGTGGTTCTTGAAAAACAGTTGGGTAGTTTTGGAGTATAGAGTTAATCTCAGGTGATAAGGTATGGGCTATTGAGTCAATGAGGTTGTTGGTGGTTTTGTGGGGGGTTCAAGGCTCTGTCATTGGGCTCAAAGCTTAGGAGGTGAAGTGAGCCAATTGAGTCTGTATGTAGTAGGTGGCATAGTTGGTGATAGGTAGTTGGGGCTGGGCTGGATTTAGGTTCTCCCTTTAGTGTGATGGGCTCATTATTGTGTTGGAAGGTGAGTGATGGTATAGAGAAATTTGCCTGAATTGGGCCCAAGGTTCTAAGCCACTCCATCCCAATGACTACATCAGCACCTTCAATTGGGAGTAAGTAAAATGGTAAGCAAAATGATTGGTTTTGTAGGTTGATAGGAACGTCATTACAAATCCCTTCACATTGTAAGTGGGAACCATTTCCAACCATGACAGAAAATGCTGGGATTTTTGAAGTGGGTAGTTTCAAATGCTCAGCAATTCATGGTTGAAGTATGTTATGTGTGCTCCCAGTGTCAACTAGAACCATAACTATCAGTCCACCAATTAGACCGTAAAACCTGAGTATTTGAGGGGCAAATTGACCTGTTAGAGCTTGAGGTGATAGTTGAAAGTAAGTTTCTTCTGGTCCCATTACAATTTCTTCATTTTGAGTTTCAGTGGGGTCTAGTTCTTCACCTTCCTCAAGCATGAGTAAGAGATATCGACCACTAGCACATTTATGCCCCGGAGCAAACTTCTTATCACAATTGTAACATAGACCTTGAGCACAGCGCTCTTCCCGTTGGGCTGGACTGATGCGCCTTATAGAGTATTTTAGTTGGTTTGGTTTTGGTGTATGTGGGGTGTTTTGGGTGGTAGGTGTAGTGGTTGGGGTTTGGGCTGGCTAGTGTGAAGGTGGGTTTGTGTTTGAGGTTTGGCCATAGGTTTGGGGGAAGGGTCTTGAGAATTTGGGTTTGGTGGCTTTAATCTTATCCTCAATTAGTTTGGCTAGACCAATAGCTTGAGAAATTGAATAGGGTCGTTGTATGGCTATTTCATTTCTGATTTCTGGGTTTAAGCCCGAGATAAAACAGTTTAAAATCGCATCAGCTGGTAGCCCTAAGACTCTATTTCCCAATTTCTCAAAGTTGGCTTGGTATTCAGCAACAGACCCAGTTTGTCTAAGCTTAAAAAGTTGGGCTTGGTGATTTTCATAGGTAGAGGGACCAAACCTTTGCTCTAGCGCTCTAGCAAAGGTTGTCCAATCAGCAAGTTGGCTGTTGTGATGCATCCATTTAAACCAACTAAGTGCTTCCCCTTTCATACAAAATGAAACCATAAGCAAACGATTTACCATTGGAATGTTGTAAAAGGAAAAAAAATTGCTCAGCATGGAACAACCATTCCAAAGGGTCTGTTCCATAAAAGATTTCCCATTTCTACTTTTGGTTGTCTATAAGGGGTTTGAGGGTTAGTTTGGGAAAACTGTGGGGAGTACATCTGCTGCATAAAATTAGGGAACATATTATGGTATGGTGGGGGTTGTATTGGGGAAATTAGGGGAATGCAGGGTAGGATGTTGTGCCATATATGTTAGGGGGTGGTGGAGGTGGTGGTTCAGATCCAGCAAGGGAAACAGTGGGTTGACTCGAGGTGGGTTGGGTCAAAACTGTGGGTATTGGGGTAGAGACAGTGTGGGAAGAAGGGGTACCTGATGAAGGAGAGTGCTGTTGTGTAGGAAACCTTTCATTAATCAATTTTGTGAGTGTCTCAAAACGTGAATCCATGAGCTGTTGTTGATTATCCAACCTTGTATTCACAGTACCCAGCTGTTCGCCCAGTTGTTGCTCAAGGTGCTGGTTGTTTTCATGGAGGACAACATCCATATGTTGATAGGAAGCTTGAATGGCATCATCAAGATCCTTGGATGTTGGGTTGGTAGCTTTTGGAGGCATTGAGAAACAAAATGAAAGCACCAATGATAGACTACACTAAGCTAATCACTAGATCTAGGGTTGCAAGAGAAGGAAAAACATAAAACAACTTCTAATATTTCATATCCCCCAAAGGAGGCAGCAAATACATTTAAATACTTAGGGTTTTTTCAAAGGCTAATAGATCAGACATAATTGGGCCACGGGCCACTTAAGGCAAACATAAACTAAATAAAAACAGCATAAGGTTCATTACTAATTTCACCCCCAGAATTATTGAACAAAGCCTTTCAACCATCCAGGTTTTTGGGCCAAGCGAATGGGCCTGCTGGTTGCCACCCCCAAATTACTAACAGATGATTAGAACTAGTATGTAAATCCGCCAAATAGTTCTAAACTCTCTATTGTTGTATATGATTGAATTGAATCGGCTGATATAGGATTTATGATTCTATTTAAATGCTATGAAAAAAAAAGATTAAATCCTAGGAATGTCACACCAGACACAAACTCAATATATTGTATTTGTCCCATAGTAGCAACAATCTTTATTTGACATAAGGTGTCTGAAGAGACATTAAACACTTGTTTACTCACTAGGCGAGTGAAGCTAGAATTAGTGAGGTTGTCAAAGAGTCCGGAGAGGTTGTGAATAATAATACTCTTGTAAAGCCCAGAGAGGCAGAGAGATAAAGATACTTAGATTTCTAGTGGATTAAGTCTTTAAAGGTTTAAGGCAAAATCACTTCGTACAGAAAAATGAAAGAGTAAATGCCCAAATTCGTCCCTGACAATTTTTTCGTGGGACGAATTCGTCCCTGACAATTTTTTTGAGACACATTGGTCCCTGACAATTCCAAAACGAGACACGTTAGTCCCTCCATCCATTTAACCGTTACTGTAACACCCTAAAATATTTAATTAAAATATTTAATTAAGTATTTAGGGATTTAAATTAATTAAGTGGATATAATTTAATTATTAGAAATTGTATTAAAGTGTGTAGGGGGTATTAGAAGATGGAGGTGCCAAATTAGATGGACTTGGGCTTAAGTGAGAAGCCCAAGCCCATGAATTAGATCATATGCGAAGGGGGGCAAGCCAAAGTGAGGTTAGGGGTTTTTGTGAGCAATTGCGAAATTGGGAGGAGAGAAAGGAGAAGGAGAAGGTCGCGCCATAGAGAGGGAGAGGGAGAAGAGAAGAGCGCAAGCTTCAAGGAGGAAAGAGGAGGCGTGATCCGGTTGCCGTAGTTCCGTTCATGATCATCCCTAGAGATCCTACTCTCCAATTCGAGGTTAGGGGAGCTCTATCATTCTATCTAATAAATTATATGATGGGTCCTAGATCTAGGGTTAGACTAGATTTCTTGATTGTGTTCTTGATATACTGTTGATGATGATATTTTTATAAGTATATGCGAATTGATGAATACCATGAGTTCTTGATGTGTTCTTGATCCATTATTGATGTTGATTTCACATGTGTGTATGCGAATTGAATGGTTGATTTTTTTTATATATATATGTATGCGAATTGAATGGTGGATTTTTATATATATATATGCGAATTGATTTGTTGAGTTATTGTATATATATAAGTATGTCATACGCGAATTGATTTAGTATTTGAACCTTGAGATAATACGAATTGTGTATGTGTTTTGATGATGTTAATATTTGTGAGCTCATGAAATTGTAAATTGATATGTTAAGGAGCTTGACGTTTCGCAAATTGAGTGTGGGTGTGCAAGGGCGCCTAGGGCGCCAAAGTGATGATGATTTTAGTGCCCCAAAAAGAGTTTTGTTGATTGATTAAATTAAGTGTTGTTTTGAGTATTGAAGATTCTAAGATTTTGATGAGTTAAATTGCTAAAAATCAGTCTTTAGTGTTTTGGAAAATTGTGGGAAAAATGGTGATTTTTGGTGTTTAGTGTTGAAGAGTTGTTGGAAAAATTCTGGGTTTGTTGTTGCTGTTTTCTGGGCGCCAAGTGCCTGTGCTGGGCGCCTGTGGCCTGTGTGTGTTGCTGTGTGTTGCCAGAATTCCTGTGTGGCTAGGCGCTGGGCGCTGGGTGCCAGCGCTGGGCGCTGAGCGCCCATGCGCGTGTGTGTGTGTTGCGCCAAGGCGCTGGGCGCCAGACGCTGGGCGCTGAGCGCCCGTGTGCGTTGCGTGTGCGTGTGTGTTGCGCCAAGGCGCTGGGCGCCAGGCGCTGGGCGCTGAGCGCCCTTGTGTGTTGCGTGTGCGTGTTGCGCCTTGCTGGGCGCCAGGTGCCTGGGCGCTGGGCGCCCATGGCGCCAGTTTTCAGGATGTCCCGAAATATTTTCGAAAACTGTTTTCGCTATAACTTTTGATCCGGATGTCCGTTTTGAACGATTCAAAAAGCGTTGTGAAGCATTTTCCGTTGTTCATCTGTGTGTTCCATTTTTAAAAAAAATAAAAACTTAGAATTTCTGAAGGTTGCTGGGGCGCCCCAAGTGGCTGTTCCCGGTGACCGTTGCCGTGACAATGAAAAGATGTTTTGGGTGCCTTTAAAAATTCTCTTTTGCGTACGACCGGTGGTTTTTAACAAAGTAATGTCAAAAATGATGATTTTGACGATGATGCCTCTAGCGGCTAGTTAAACGACTGTTTCGCCCTTAGTGGCTATTTATTATTAGTTATGACGTGTAAAAGACTGTTTTGCCCCTAGTGGCCAAAGTTGTAGATAATGATGTGTAAATGACGAGGATGCCCTTGGTGGCTAGTCAAATGACGGTTTTGCCCTCTGTGGCTAATAACAATTGTAATGACGTGTAAGAGTCTGTTTTGCCCTTGGTGGCTAATAATGATTATAGTGATGTGTAAATGACTGTTCTGCCCTTTGTGGTTAGTATTATTTATAGTGACGTGTAAATGACGTTTTTGCCCTCAGTGGCTAATGTTTGAGTTGAATGATGGTTATGTGTAAGTGACATTGGGGCCTGAGTGGCTAAGTGATGTTAAGGCCTAAAAGGCTAAGTGACGTTAATTGTGTGTGAATTTCGAAATGACGGGTGCTGTGCCTTTATTTGGCAAACTGGTAAGTAACGGGTCACATTGTTGACTATGATCTGAGTAATTGTGTGGTTGTATGTTGTGAGTGGTGCATGTCATAGTGTCTCATGCCCATATGCATAAAATCAGTGACGTTTTGAGGCCTGAGTGGCTAAGTGATGATGAGGCCTGAGTGGCTAAGCGACGTTTTGTGAAAAGGTACCTTCATGCATATACCCGCGAGTGGGTTGCATTTCATAAATCTACGTGACATGAGATGAGTTAATGTAAGTGATGTGAATGATGACTGTGATATGGATATTTAGTGTTTTGGTTGCTGACTGTTCTAGTGTGTAGCCTATGATTAGTACTTATCATATTTTCTATTATATGGATTGAAATGATGCTCACCCTTTCCTGTTTGAATGTTGCCCCCATGTTGGTAACGTGCAGGTGATTCTTAGTGAAGGCCTTTAGCTTCACTCCGTGAGTCGGGTCGTCATGCTCTGATATGTAACACTAGGGAGGGGAATACATGTTGTTTAAGTTATTTATGAATAATGTGGTTATTGAATTTTAGTATTGCAAGCCTGGCATAGTTGTAACGCCTTTTTGATTAAACTGTTGAATTCTCAATGTGAGGTTGTATTTTAACTGATAATGACGTTTTGAAGTTATTATAAGACTGTTTTCGAAAAGCGAGTTATTTGAAGTGTGACGTTTAGCGAAGTAAGTGTGACATCCCTTGTGGTGTAAACAAATTTTGAAAACTCTGATATTTTTATTAAATAAATTACCGGGTAGAAAAGGGGTGTTACATTAGTGGTATCAGAGCAATGGTTGGTCTGTCCGGCCGAGTCGTTGTGTCAGATAGTGACCAACTGTTGTCTGTTCAGTGCTGACCGTTGTTGTGTTGCAGGTACACCGGAAAGTTCTATTGGTAAGTGAACTAGTGGGGGAGATTTCCCTACTAGTGCTGTGTGCCCTGTTGTGTATTCAGTGTGAGAACTGTGTTTTGCTGTTGTGGTCCTTATTGTTGACCTCCTTGCTGCGTGTTTCTAAAGGGTATGCTCTGTTGTTTAAATGCGCACATGTGTTTTGGTTGGTATTGAGCTCGGTGTACCCTGTATCATATTCAAATTAATTGCCGCTTGTTGTAAAATGTTAGATTGACATGCACTCAGATGCTCTTGTAATTGATGTTTGTTGCTAGATGTTGACTTGACCTGTATTCGCATGCTCATGCATCTGTAAAGTATAATATTACATGCGTACCATCCTGAGTTTGATTGTCCCTTGAGTGTGAACAAAACATGATTGCATTTTAAAATGGTAAATTACAGCCTATGTTGTTTGCCTGATCTTGTCATGTGTGTCTGTTGTGCCTGTATGCTACTGATAGCTTACCTTGTTGCATGTTACCCTCCTATGTTGCTTTGTCCGGACTGTCTTAAGTGGTCGACAGTAAGCCTCTGTGAGAAGTCTTGTGCAATGTGATTTGATGTTTGGAAACCAAATGCGTTGTAAAATTATTTTTATGGACTATTTTAAGTTGTTACTGCACTAATAGCTACCGTGGGGTTTTAATCACTACAAGCGAAAATGTTTTCATTCAAGTGTACTAATTTTGTCCTCAACTCCTTTTTGGAAAATTGCGACCGGATGTAAATATTTTAGCTGAGAACTACCACATCATAGAGTTACTAATTTGACTTGCCTAGTTTCCTCTAGATGTAATCTTGCGTGCCGGAGTTTTATGACAAACCTCTTGGTTGTTACTTATGGATTTCTATCATGTGGTTTTGAAAATCTAAAAGTAAAGTGATTTTTGAAAATCTCTTGGTTGTTACTTACGACTGTTGTGCTATGTGAATTTTTGTGCATTGGGTGTTCACTGATTCTTAGTCATAAAATTTTCTTAGTGCCATATTCCTTAATCCCTCGATCTTGAACACCTTGTGATATGCTTTTATGTTATATGTAAATGTTGTGTTATTGAAAAATTATTGTTGCAGTTTTCTGAAAACTATTGTTACTGTTTTTGTGAAAATTATTGTCGTTACTTCCTGAAAAACTGTTGTGGTTGTTGCCATGTGACACTACGCCATTGTTTCCGTGCCGTGTGCCTTGTTGTTGCTATATCTACGTATTTGGTAAACTTCTCGTGATGTTGCTGACGCTATTGTTGTCGTTGTTTTGCTTTTGTTGCGGTTTTTCTGGAAATTATTGAGGCTGTTGTCTGAAAAATATTGCTACTGTTTTTCCGAAAAACTATATTGGCTGTTTTCAGGAGAATAAATGTTACTGTTTTCTGAAAAGTGCTGCTACTGTTCCTAACTTATGCGCTGTCCCTATTTTTATGAGTTGTGCCTAATTCGATTGTTAACCGTTGCCGGTGCCTTAGTGCCCGATTGTGTGACAGAGTTGTTGATATTGTGTTGTTGATGATGTTGCTCTGTTGTTGGTTTTTAGTTGTTGATGTCGCCTGAGTGGCAATTGTAATTGTTGATGTCGCCTGAGTGACAATTGTGATTGTTGATGTCGCCTGAGTGGCAGTTGTGATTGTTGATGTCGCCTGAGTGGCAATGGTAGTTGTTGATGTCGCCCGAGTGGCAGTTGTGATTGTTGATGTCGCCTGGGTGGCAAAGTTGTTTGTGGATGACTGTTTCGCTCTCCCCTCTCTGGTTCGCTCTCCCCTCTCCCCTCCCTCTCTGGTTCGCTCTCCCCTATCCCCTCCCTCTCTGGTTCGTTCTCCCCTCACCGATCCTCCTCCCTCTCTCTCTTCGCATCTCGTCGTTCCCTCTCTCGCCGTTCTCTCTCTCGTCGCTCTCCCTCCTCTCTTCTTCTCCTCCTCTCTTCTATCCCTTTCGTTCCTACGGTGAGGGTTTGGTAAGTGATGGCTTACGGTGGTGAGAGGGGAGAGCGAGATCTACGAGAGGCGGTGGTTGTGCGATCTGCGAGAGTGAGAAGGAGATGGAGAGGAGGAGAGAGAGAGGGATGAGTTCCATATTTAACGTGAGTGAGGAGAGAGAGATGAGTTCCAGATCTGGGGGGAGGGGTTCACGGTGGGGTGAGGGGTGAACAGTGGAACGGAGGGGGGAGGGGGGAGGAAGAGGAACAGTTGGTGGAACGGAGGGGGGAGGGGGGTGAACAGTGGAACGGAGGGGGGAGGGGTGATTTGTCCCCTTTTCAAAAAAGTCAGGGACTGATTTGTCCCATTTTCAAATTTGTAAAGTGAAGGACTTATTTGTCCCAAAATAAACGTGGCAGTTAACGTGACACGTGGCACTTAACGTGCCACGTAGGACACGTTTACTGTGCTGGTAACGGTTAAATGGATGGAGGGACTAACGTGTCTCGTTTTGGAATTGTCAGGGACCAATGTGTCTCAAAAGAATTGTCAGGGACGAATTTATCCCACGAAAAAATTGTCAGGGACGAATTTGGGCATTTACTCAAAATGAAACTACGACATGATTTGAAGCGTACGACCTGAGTGATTTAATGCGGTTGTCTCCCATGAGAAACCCAAATTCAACAGGTAGATCTTTTCACATGGAGAGTGAGCGGTGGGAAAAGTAATTGGGGGAGGTTTAGGAAGAAAAAAAACACTCAAATGGACTCGTTGTGCACAAGGAGAGAGTCCATTTATTTAGAATAAAATAGCCCAAAGATGGCTCAAATATATTATACGTTGCTACGTTTATAAACCCTAGCGAACCTCAGATCCATATACCCCGGCTGGCTACCACTGACCGGAAAACTCATCAAGGAGCAAGTAGCAAGTAGCAAGTAGCCGCAGCACCAGCACAGTTTTCGGAAGCTTGGGTAAGCTCAGATCTACTTCGCCACTCTGATTTCTCATAAATTGTTCCCATTATTATCAAAAAATTGGTTTTTAGGGTTTCCTTGCTTAGAGTTATTTTCTTTTTTATTTTGCAATTTACGATTCAAAATTAATGGATCCAGAACAATCAATCCACTTTGAGGTTTAGATCGATTATACACACTCTCTCTCTCTCTCTCTCTCATGGTTTAGTAATTGAAGTTCCTAGTTAAAATTTTGTTTTTGTTTATTTAGTAGTATTGGCTGAGATGAGCTTGTTGCAGCTTCCATTTAAATTATCATTATTAATTAAATTAATTTTATTTCTTGAACCTCGTAGGAATGTGGTTATATGTTTTGTATGGATAAAATTCTTTGAAATTGATCTTGTCTTGAAACATTGGGTATATTGATCTATGATTATGAAGATACTTTTTAAATTAAATTACTTATGGAATGGATGCATTTCTTCATTTGCATTTCAAAGATGTGTTCGCTTTATCCTCATCGTTGTCTGTTAGTGATGGATGTTTTTTATTTATATAATAATAACAGTGACTATGGTGAGGGTTAGTGTTTTGAATGATGCTCTTAAGAGCATGTACAATGCTGAGAAACGTGGGAAGCGCCAAGTCATGATTAGGCCATCCTCAAAAGTGATTATCAAATTTCTTTTGGTGATGCAAAAGCATGGTACTTTTCAATCCCCTTTCTCCATGAATGTTATGTGGCTAACTTATTTATTGTTTTCCTCCTAAATTACTTAATCTTTCTCCTGATATAAATGGTATATTGTGGTGGTTTGTTCTAGGATACATTGGGGAGTTCGAATATGTTGATGATCACAGGGCTGGCAAAATTGTAGTAGAATTGAATGGTAGGTTGAACAAGTGTGGTGTTATTAGTCCTCGTTTTGATGTTGGTGTCAAAGAAATAGAAGGATGGACTGCAAGGCTGCTTCCCTCTAGACAAGTAAGCAAAAAAGCCTTCTTTGCTTCTTTTTCATCATAACTTGTATTGGTTATAACATCTTGTTGTATTTTTCACTCTGCTATAAAAGTCCATCAACTAGTTATAATCTGATAATTTAATAGATATGATTGTTTAATTTGTATATTGTGACTTTATTGAACTTGTTCAAGATGTTTAAGTTATATGGGTAAATTATATGTACCTCTCATGAGGTCGGGTCAAATGCCATAGACCTCCTCTTTCATATAGACAGCAACCTCCCCTTAGTTTAACGTAGACAAGTAAGCTAGAAAGCCTTCTTTACTTCTTTTCCGTCACTTATATTGGTTATAATATCTTGAGATGCTTTTAACTGTGCTATAAAAGGCCATTAACTTATAATCTGATAATTTAGTAGATATGATTGTTTTAACACGTATATGTGACTTTATTGAACTTGTTCAAGATGGTTAAGTTTAACATATGGAAAATTATATGGACCTCTCATAAGATCGGGTCAAATGCCATAGACCTCCTCTCTAGTTTCTTATAGACATCAGCGTCCCCTCAGTGTAATGTCGTTACTATCCATTTTGATCAGAAGAAAAAATAATGAAATTTCACCCAATTTTTCGTTCTTTTTGTCTCTCCCTTTTGTTGTTCTGGTGTTGTTGTGATGTTACGTAATTTCATTTCCGATCAATGACAGATTCCTTGTATGTTGCATTTTCATTCTGTAAGTGGTTCAGAGGTATACATATTTATTATGTGGGATAGATACTAAACCCGTATCTATTAGTAAAAAGCGTGTTGTTATCTGTTTTCAAGTAGTTTCTGATTTAGGGTGGGAGCATATATTGAACTCATCTGTTTTACTGGTTTCCTATCACAGTTTTAATAAATTATGAACTGCAAGCTAACAAAAAAATAGTTACTGAAACTCTACATAGCTCGTGTTAAAGATGATAACATTTTACGAATCCCATTCCACAAAGTAAGAAGTCACTTTTGATCATCTTCGGCCTTTTGACAAAAACTAGTTACTGAAACTCTACATAGCTCATGTTCGGCCTTTTGATCATGTTCATCATCATCATTTAAAACCCACAAAGTAAGAAGTCACTTTAAACTTTAAATGGTTGATATTACAGTTTTCTTTGGTCTCCTTCTGTCCCTATACCTTGGGCTATTTGACTATCCTCTATCTAGTTTTCCCCCCTTAAGCTTCTGTGGTCTTCTACATGCTTGTCCAAACCACCTATATTAAAACTACCATTTTTCACATTTGGTGTGACCCAAGTTTTTCCTCTAATTTATTACTTTTAAATCTACCTTGCATTTTGTGATCACTAGTCGTATTATTATCATCTATACAACATTTAGCTGATTTTCATTAAAACTTGATGTTTACACAATGATAATATATACCCTAAAAGGGAAGAAAGATATCAAAAGAACATAGTAATTGTCAAATTCATATATTTGGATTATAAATAATACAAATAATCCTAATATATTTTTTAGTGCTCCCTAACCATTGATTTTACAAATCATGCAGTTTGGGTATATTGTCTTGACTACTAGTGCTGGTATCATGGATCATGAAGAGGCCAGGAGAAAGAATGTTGGTGGTAAAGTGTTGGGCTTTTTCTACTAGGGTGTGAGGATCTAGCCTGGTTTAAGTTTGTGAGAAAGAAGTTCCAGTTTTCTAGTTATGTTTTTTTTTTGGTTGAGAGTTTTCTAGTTATGTTTGTGATAGTAAAAGATTTAGTTTATTATTATTTTTGCATGATTATGAAATTTTGGCTTGCTTAGGATCCGAGGTTGAAAAGCAATTGAATTGAGTCATTAAAAAAAATGCTTCAAGCAAATATCCCTTCATGCATTTTTGTGTTGGTGATTTTTTATTAATCGGTTAACTAATTAATAATCCTACTTAATGTGGCTATACAAAATGTCAAAAAACAATCCTTTCTATGAGAAAATAGAATCAATCCTTTCTATGAGAAAATAGAATCATCTTGTTGTAGTCATTTTTGAAGTGTACGAAATACAGAACATGTCCACTACCATTTTAATTAAGAACTAGGGCAACCTCTAAACCACCACTTTAGGTGTATGGAACACAAGGTGAAAAAAGTTCCGCAAAGTTCGTGTTGTTAAACATTATAGTTGGATTGAGAAACTCAACATGATTATAAGGTGCAGCACTATTCACACTAAATTCTTCTTCTTCGCCCTCTATCTTTTCCCTTTGTAAATCAGAAATTTGTTTCAAATGCAAGTTTTACTTGTGATCGAAAACGTGATCGTGGTTGGGGCCATTATCTTGCATCTGAATGCATGATCATGTCTGCTTTTTACTCACTTTTGAGTTCACAGTTGGAATTTCATGTTACCAATCGAGGTTAACAATAGAAAAAGGTGAACCCAACAAGAGCAAAATAGTGAGAAGCCCTCTCAAGGCTAATATCATTCAATATTCATTTCTTGATTATGTTCTCCATGTGGTTCTCTTTGGATTACCATGTTTGGTATTTGTTGCGCTGTTTGTTGAGTATTCTGCATGTTAGCAAGGATTGCCCGAGTGTTTTTCATTTGAATATGATTTAATTATAACAAACGAAGAAATAAAACATGTGGAACAATATCACTTTGTATAAAAAAATAAATCATAACATCAATTCAAGATAAGTATCCAAGAAGCACCCGGGAAGCTTGAGTTGGGTATCATACTCATTCAACATGTCGCATATCACAAATACCGTAAGAGAACTTATTTTATCTATGTGTGCGTAAACCACATTATCTCTTTATTGTGGCAAATGATAATCCTATAAGTATACTATGAGCATTTAATTCATAGGCCGTATCATCTCTTCGGTAATCTATATGGGCTATAAGCATTTCACTCGTTGACTGCATTCTCTCTTCGTTGCCGCGATTGGTAATCATAGAGACTATGAGCACTGAACTCAAAGGCCGCATGATTGCAACAAATAATATTCCATAATACGACCAACAACAAAATCATTCACATGAAATAGAAATTAATTTTCAATACTCAATATCAACTCTAAAATTAATGTGTTATAGAATTTTAACTTAAATAACTCTGAGGAACAAAAGTCCCAAGAGTAGGTATCTTCAATACCAACTCAAAATATCTCCTCAAACTTGTATTGTCAATAGATATAGAAATTAGGTTTGAAAACTAGATGGAGGTGGTATGGGGTTTGACTGAGATGGGAAAAAGAATTTCTCACTAGATAGAGGTTGAGTGAGATTGGAAATTTTTGGGGGAGGGGTTACGGGTGGGGGTGGGGGGTTATGTGGCTCATACATGATACATATCCCCTCAAAGTATTATTTATTTATTTTTTAAACCACCATTTTATTATCGTATTAGAACCTGACTGGCCACGTCTATACCCACCATTTAATAAAACCAATTGTTTTATCGATACCTTTCTGTCTCTGAATTATATGAAAAGTAATTTTGGCTCAATGAGTGTGGTAGATGAGAGAAAAGATAAAAAAAAATAAAAATTCACTATTATAAACAAACACATACCAATTCTAAATTACTTTATCTAATAGTCATTTTTATTATGGAATCTAAAGATATAAGTGGTTCTAAGTGATGGATCAACTAAGTCTTTCATCAGTGTACCAATTAAATTGACAGTAGGATATAATATAAAATGTTATGAATGGTTGAGATTTCATACAAGTTGATACATCAATAAACTTAGTTAATTTCTCACTTAGAAGTCGCCTTATTAAAAGTTATTTTAATAATATTTTGTTTTTCCATCAATGATATTTTGGAAGAATAAGAAGTACAAAAAAAACGTAAGTTCTCAATTTAATTTCTACGTTAACTTTCACTCTTATTTAGTATCTAAATCATATAAAATCTATCAAATTAGTCTTTTAAATTTTATATAAGTAGTCTAATTACAAGAACTAATGTGAAAAATTTCACAAAATTTAGAAACTAAAAAGAAGATTAAAGTGTGAAATCTGAAAAACTCCGATTTTTAATTAGAGTGGTAGGTGAGAGAGAAAATTTAAAATAATCCCTAAATTGTTTAATCTAATAATCAATTTTATATTTTTATCTTTAATGGCTCTATGGATTTATTAAATTACTACTAATACAAACACACAACACAAGTCAACAAAGTGTGACCAAGGAAGAAAGAAACAATACAATAAAAATACAACAAATTCAACATTAAGAGAGACCCACAGCCATTAAGTATGACTATGACTCTCTAAATAAACCTCAGCCACATAATAACAAACATAAGAAAATAACACCATTGCTTCTCTCTCACTCTCTCAGTCACTCTCAATCTGCATGATAAGTTATCACACTTTCTCTCTATTATATTCCCTTTACTTTACCTGAACCACCACTAGCACCCTTTACATAAAAAGAAAACCCAAATAAATAAATGAAATGTTGTTGTACAAATGAAACCATGCTTTCATTGCTCCTAACTTGATGGATACATATAGCTTGTTGAGTAAGAAAACATAAAAGGAAAAAACAAAAGAAAAAAGAGGAGAAATTTGTGATGGGGTTTGTTGATTCTCAAGAGGATGGTAAGAATGGAAGACAACAAGGTTCATGTTCATGGAGGTTTTTAACTAGAAGGAAGAAGGTGAATTCTGCTGTTAACAAAAACAATTCTCATCCCCAACTTGCCAAGGAGTTAACTGTTCCTCATCTCTTGGCAATTGGTACTTCATTTTCTTTTTCCCATCTCTTCTAATTGTGTGGTTTAGATCATTTTTTCTCATCTGGGTAGGTTTATGTTTTGTTCATTTTCAGTTATTTTTAGTTTTTAATTACCCTTTTTCATATGATGTTTGTTAGTGAACTGGTTTAAATTTAAAGTTCCTTTCTTGTTTAAATTGAAGTTTTTTAGACCCCCCAAAACTGAAGTGAAGTGACTGGTTGTTGAACTGAATTTTATTATTTTTATTTGGCTTATAAACTATGTTTGTGAATTTCAATTTATTTAAACTATTTTGGGGGTGTTTTATGATTTAGGTGTTGGTGCAACAATTGGTGCTGGTGTGTATGTTCTGGTTGGAACTGTGGCTAGGGAGCATGCTGGACCAGCTTTGCCACTTTCATTTATGGTGGCTGGATTGGCAGCTGCTCTTTCAGGTCTTTGCTACGCCGAATTGGCTAGTCGCTGTCCTTCTTCTGGAAGTGCATATCACTATGCTTACATATGTGTTGGGGAAGGGTACTTATTTATTCACCTTCTATACATTCTTACTTTCTTACATAATGCACTTTCTAAGTTTATTGGATAACTGGTCTATGTGCATTTTTTGCTTATAAATGAGACTGGAAGTTGTAGTAGTTTTCTTTTCCCTTGTACTTGAAATTTTCTTTTATCCTTGCTTTTTTAGACTTTCTAAACAATGTTTTAAATTGCGGCCGCGATTGCGGAGACTTCTAGAACCTAAATATTGTAGATTGAAGTTCTAAGCATGATGTTGAATTTGCTTATTGAAGTGATTGTGCAGACTGCAGAGCTTAGAGTGAACTCAGAAAACTAATTCAAACTAATTAACCAACGAACTAAGCTAACTGAATACTAACTAATCAATAACAGATTATAACAGCTTCTAACAGTTTGAAACAGAATCGTTTTTCTACTTGATCACTGTAATAGATAATGTTTCTTTTTGGAAAAACAAAACTTTGTGAAGGAGGTGGTATTTTATCTGGAAGTTTAGGCCTATATGTGTTCAATTTTCATTTTCCTTTTACTTGGAAACAGTTAAATTAGTGTCATTATTGTCAGGTGTGAGTTGATATATTTTTGGTACTGTGTTTGCAGGGTTGCTTGGTTGATTGGCTGGGCCTTAATACTGGAATATGGAATTGGTGGAGCTGCTGTTGCTCGTGGCATAACCCCCAATTTGGTATGGTATAGTGTTGTTTTAACTCTACGGTGTAGTTTTTGTCTTAGAGAGTGTTACTATCAATAGTTCCATCAATTTCTGGTTGATTCATATTTCATATGTATACTTTTTAAAAATATTCTTAAATGCTACCCCCCCATCTCAGTAAATTTTTGTGCCATTTTGTCACCCTTAAGTGATTTTGTCCCTGGTGAAAGTGAAAGAAGTTTAATCCATTTTCTTTTCTGAAGCTCAAAGTTCTATTTGATGTTTTCTTTAGTATTGGTATAATCACTCTAGTAGAACTATCTGATATGTCCTAACTAGGTAGCTCACGTGGTGAGTTATGGGACACCGAGTAAGACCTGTAAGGCCTAACACAACTGGTTGTTAGGCTGGATATTTTCTATGGTTACCGGGGTTCGAACCCAGTTCCCCACTTTGCGTGTGTGAGTTTATGAGTGGTATTTGACACTCCGTAACAAAAAAAAAGAGACACCAAGGAGTTAAAGGAGTAAGGGGTCCAAGGTTTTATCCCTAGCCTAGCCACCCCACTAACATAACAACTAACCACTAACTTTTGCCATTCAAAATAAAATAAAATTATCTAATGCAATTGTTGATGCCAAATATGTATTTCTCTGATTAGGCTGCACTTATTGGAGGCATGGACAATTTGCCAGGTTTTTTATCCAATCAGCATATTCCTGGGATTGATATTGTTGTAGACCCATGTGCAGTTATTATGATATTTATTGTTACTGGACTCCTGTGTACTGGGATCAAAGAGGTAGAATTTTCTATAACAAACTTCTAATATGTTTTTTGGAATTTAAAGTTTTCAACTTAGCTTAGCTTTCTGAACTGTATGAGCTAAAGTTTCCATTCCATTTATTTTTCATTGGTTCAATTTATTGTTATCTAATGTACACTTTATAAATAGATTGTGAACTTTGCACCTATCCTCTAATAGTGTTTATTTTAATCTATTCAAATATATTTTCTTGAGAGATTATTTTAATTTGAATGCAGAGTACAATGGTACAAAGTATAGTCACATCAGTGAATGTATGTGTTTTGATGTTTGTCATAGTAGCTGGTGGTTACTTGGGATTCAAATCTGGATGGGTTGGATATGAACTTCCTACGGGGTACTACACATCTTTCTTTCGCACCATACACGATGTATGTTTGGTCACGCAATCTAGACTATTGGATCAAGATCAGACAGTTCATGTTCCGACTTTAGGATATTAGGTTACAAATGGAGAGTCAAAACATGGGTTGTCTGATCTTGATTACGGTCCATATCGTCGACGATGTGATTGCGTGAATGTAGGGAATCCATCCAAATTGCTCTTCAAGTTACTAATAACACTTGTCTCTTGCTTTAATAATAGGTATTTTCCCTTTGGAGTAAATGGAATGGTTGCTGGTTCTGCAACAGCATTTTTTGCATACATAGGTTTTGATGCAGTTGCCAGCACTGCTGAAGAGGTATATATCATCATATTAGTAATGTAATATCATATCATGTTCATACAACACTTTCAAGATTAAAAATGTCATTTCCTTTATATGTTTAGTAAATAAAAGAATGTTCAAATAAAATTTCCTAATAGTATTTTTTACTTTGATGAATAGGTGAAAAATCCTCAAAGAGATTTGCCACTAGGAATTGGTGCTTCACTGTTTGTATGTTGTGGATTGTATATGATGGTCTCTATTGTAGTTGTTGGATTAGTACCTTATTATGCTATCAATCCTGACACCCCTATATCATCCGCGTTTGCTGACAATGGAATGCAATGGGCCGCGTAAGTTGTAAATATTTTCCATCTCTATTCCCATTATAATTCTTCATAAAGCTTCAAATTTCTAGATCATGATATTATTGAGAAATAAAAAGTGATAAGTTTGTGCTTAAACTATGATTTGGAGTTTTCCAAAAGCAAAAACAAAAAAGTGTATGTTGTAGTTTCCAAAGTAATGTTTCCTAACTGTGAATGCAGATACATTATAAATGCTGGGGCTTTTACAGCACTATGTTCATCATTGTTGGGTGGAACATTGCCACAGGTAAATTAATTGGAACGCTCTCTCTAGTCTTCAATTTTTCAAGTTAAATTATTAATGTGTTTTGCTTAATGTGTATCAGCCAAGAATTTTAATGGCTATGGCAAGGGATGGGTTGCTGCCACCATTTTTTTCAGACATAAATAAGCAAAGCCAGGTTCCAGTTAAAGGTACCATAGTTACTGGCCTTGTTGCTGCTCTCTTGGCATTTTTCATGGATGTCTCTCAACTCGCTGGGATGGTAAGTTTAATCCATATTTGCCAAGATTATGAGCTTGAATGTTGTCAAAAAATAGCTCAATCTAACATCTTACAGCTATTATAATCTAAGTAACTGTTAAGCTTGTAGGTGGGAAGAATTGAACTTGGTCACTAGATTATAGAGATCTTTTTTGGTCTAGATCTTCCAATATGCATATGCCACATTAGACCTAACTAATCTGAGTCGAGTCAAGTGGACCCATTTAAGGGGAGAAAACTTCCAAGTGTCTATTTTTTCTATGTTCAAACCTCGAACTGGAGACCTTTTTTAAGGGATACCAAACTCCTCGCTATTTTGACCAACATGCATTGGTTTAAAGAGACTTTAGTAACATAGAACAAGTGAGAGAAAGAGACAGAGTGATTATGTAGTTTATCCCACTACTCATGGAATAAAAGTTGACTTGGTCTTGCAATATCTGAGTCTTTTGAATTATAGTTTATCGTATAAGTTAAAATCAGATTTTATACCTCTATATTCGTAAGCTTCTTCATATAACTTCTTCAAAAGTACATGTAAACTTACAAAGGCTGTTTCAAAGGTTGTTTGGATAAACAGCTTAATTAATTGCCTATTGCAGAAGCACTTATCCTACAAGAGCTTATGCAAAAACTGTTTCTATAATAAAAGATAAAAAATGTTAAACTAGTTTTCTATAAATATAAGCTGTTTTCATAAGCAATCCTGGAGAACTTATGGAAATTAGCTGAAAATAGCTTATGAACATGTCATAAGCCGTTTTCATAAGCTCTCTCAAAAAGTCTCACAAGTATTTATACCAGTAGATAAGCCAAAATAATCCAATCCAAACAAGCCTAGTTGACAAGTACTTACAAAGTTACAAGTATTTATGCTAGTCTCACAAGTACTTATCTTAGTTGACAAGTTTTTTATCGCTTAAGAAATAGAGACAAGTTTTAGTACTAATTGCCATGTTTTGCTAAGATCATCATATACCACCCAAACTACAGGTAGTGGTAATGGTGAGACACTATGGAGGTATATATCGAAGGACAAATTTGTTCGTGAAAACTGAACCGTAGTCCTACTTTTTATCAAGCAATTTGACAAGAACAATGAAACCTATCTGATGAAGCCATTGGTTTTTAATATGTAGTTTTAAAAATTATAGTTCTAATGTCTTGCAGGGAATTTCCTTGTAACATATGTAATTGTCCAAATCAAATGTAAAATGATGTTACTGATCTGTATTTATAGCACTAATATTTATTTGGTTACCTTCTACAGGTCAGTGTGGGTACACTTCTTGCATTCACCATATCAGCAATATCTGTGTTGATATTAAGATATATCCCACCAAATGACCAGGTTCAATTTCCCCCTTCTCTCCATGAACCAATTGATTCCGCAGCAATGCAGTATGGTTGGGACCATTTGGAGACAAATGAAAAAGAAATAAAGGCAAATGTTAGTACTTATGGGAACCAGACACCCTTACTAGTCAAAGAGGATGTATCGATTGATTATCCTCTTATTGCTAAATACCTTACCATAAGCAACTGTGAGTAATGATATTTGTTTTCTATTTAGTGTACACTAAACTTTATATCATATAAAATGCAAAATTTATTGATCAAGATATATATTCATTGTCACTTAATTAACACTAATTTACTGCTATTATATATATATATATATATATATATATATATATAATTTCTTTTTAGGTATTTCCTTCTATCATTTGACATCTGCTGTTTTTCTCCTCATTCCTATTTGTTTATGGATGCAGATGTAAATGATGGTAATAGGCACAAATTTATTGGCTGGGTAATAGCATTCATATGCTTAGGAGTGTTTCTCCTTACATTTGCAGCTTCTAGTGTAACTCTTCTCAGGTTGGTTTAGCGGCAGAAATTTCATTTTCCGATTTAAACATACATCGATACTTTATGGATACATAATGAAACTGTAGTCAGGGTATCACACATTTGCTGCAGTTAAACAATCCAGACTGCGAGATCAAGATTAGACGACTCACAACCTTACTATGTAAATCGGATTCATAATATGAAGTTAGTAGTTAGTCGTCTGATCTTGATCAAGCGGCTCTCATGCATGATCAAATGCTTAATTATTTTGGCTGTTGATTTTATGATGTTATAAATGGACACTGAGAAGGTAGGGTAGAGGAAAGTTTTGATTTCAAAGACAATTTAGGTGCAATTCTATAGATGTCATTGTCGTTGTTTTCCAATCATAGTATGACACGTGTGCTACTTTTTTTAAAAAATAACTGAAAGAGAATCAATAATATGAATAAAAAATCCACTTGTCCTCTCCTGTGATTTGAAAACAGTACCAACAATATCTATAGAACTGCACCCAAGTTTTCTCCTTTGATTTTAGAGTGTAGCAGCTGCATTTAATTTATATACTTCATTAATGTTTGCTGAGCCATCTTATTTAGTATTTAGTAAAGTTCTTATTTTTGTCTCATTTTATGATTGTCCTTATCAGTACCGTTCGCTTTACATTATGTGGAATTGGTGGCATTCTTCTTTTGTCTGGCTTTGTCTTCCTAACCTGTATAGACCAAGATGATGCAAGGCACAGTTTTGGACAATCTGGAGGTAAGAGTGTCATGTTTCTATGCAACTAATGTTAAGGTTATATGAACCTTCTAGTATCAATCTGTTAAATACTGAATGAAAGAACATGTGTTTTATATAATAAAAGCAAATTGCCAAATTTGTTTGCTACAAACAATGTATGACAATAAGGAGGACTGGAGGAAGTTTTAAACTGAAAATTATATAGGAATAAATTGATTTGATCAATATATATATGTTTACTCTTTTATTTTGGAGGGTGTTATCTTACTTGGGAGTTGGAATATTATTGGACCAAGTAAAATTTGTAGGACTTAAATATCTATACAACAAAACTTTTTATTTTGTAGTCCATCTTCATTGTAAGATGAGTTTTGATCATGTAAAAGTAACTCTAATGATTTTCTTTCAGGTTTCACATGCCCATTTGTGCCTCTGCTGCCTATAACTTGTATTCTCATCAATTCCTATTTACTTATTAGTCTTGGGTAAGTATTCATATTCAAATTTTGAAAGCATATAGAACTTGCCTTTCTATTTTTTGAAAGCAAACCAGTATTTTAGTCTCTCTAAAAGATCAAGTGAGTGAGTAACAATAAGTCACTCATTGAAGCAAAAACAAACATTCATATTTTTCAACAATGTACGAATGACATCAATTTAGTGTGTGCTTGGGGGGTGGGGGGCGTCCGATGCATGTCACACGCATTACTAAACATAAAAACACCACTAAACATGCATTAGAGCCAATGCAACCAAAAATGTTGCTGCTCACATGATGCAGCTTTGGAACATGTGGAATTGGGATGCGAATATGATTTTGATGTTTCTTTTCACAATTGAGTAACCAAGTTGATGTCAACCAGGCCTGTAAAGAACCAAAATGAATGTTTATCATTGGTTTTTAATCTCCTTTCTTAATGTCACCAGAAAATTTCAGGTCCTAATAATATACTGAGTCTGAATGAAGTAAACGTTATAATCTGTGTATTTTATTAGCTCTTGCATTATTGCTCTTATAAGGATTTGTATTCTTTAAACACTAAAATTTTATCTAATTCGAATATATGTGTTATTCTTCTTCCAGGGCTGCTACTTGGGCGCGTGTTTCTGTATGGCTAGTATTAGGAGTAATTGTTTATGTATTTTATGGTAGAACACATAGCTCTCTAAAAGATGCAGTTTATGTTCCTGCTACTCAAGTGGATGATTATTATACCTCCACAAGCTGTCTTGCTTAATCTCCATGCACATTTCAATAGGCCAGATATCATCATGTGAAGCTTATTTGTAGCTCAAACCAAAGAACATGTTACTGCTTCAATTGTGGTAAATCAATTCAATGTACAGAAATGTATAAAATTTATAGTTTGGGTCATAGATTTTTCTTTTTCTCAGAGAAAAAGAAATTGACCCTGTGAAGTGTGAATAATGTACTTTGTAACAAGTTTTAATTGTTGATTGAAAAATCAGCATTTGAAAATTGTAAAGAAAAATATGTTAATGTATAATTAACATTGAAGTGTTGGGGATGGGAACTCACTTACACACAATACAGAATTGAAAGAAGAGAGCAAAGAGATATAAGTCAATGAATGAATTGCATTTACTTGTATATTGATTACACATTTCCATATGTATTTATTTATGGTGCTTCTGTTATCTACAAAGCTAACAGACTACTAACTAACTAAACTAACACAATAGGTTTGAGTAAGCTACAACACTCCCCTTTAATCCAAGGACTCAATGGATGAATCTCCTAACTCTTATCTTAGCTCTACAAATTTATTAGTCTTCACTGCCTTGGTCAGCGCATCAGCAAACTGCACTTCTTTAGGATAATATGCTACTTCCAACATTGCTTTTTTCCATCTGCTCCCTAATTAGAAAATGAAATTTAATTTCAACATGCAAAAATGATTACTCATAAATATAGCACATGTTAATGAAAGAGGTGTTACTCTACATCACTGCAATGATCCACATTCTTCACTAGATTTGTCTTTATTTTCTCTTATGTGGCTTACGTGGACACTTTTAATTTCAACGAATGATGCTGGTGTGTCCAAATGAATTTCAAGTACCCTTATACATTTCTTAATTTCCGTTTTGCCAAGAGTAACTGTTTAATTTTGCAAAGCAGACACGTTTTCTTTTTCTTGTTGGCATGGCTTGATCAGACATATTCTTTCGTGAATACCTTCAACGGACATCTCCTACGTTACTTCAATGTTTCTTTGCATTGTTGCTTGTTTTTAGAGTCTGTCAAAATTATACACATAGTATAAGCATTTTTATCATGATAGATCACAAGGATTGTTGGGATTGAAAGCCTATATCAAGAAAATTCTTGAGAGATTTAACATGAAAAATTGTTCTACCGGAATTGTACCAATTCAGAAAGGGGACAAATTCAGTTTTATGCAATGTCCAAAGAATGACATAGAGCGGAAACAGATGGAATCAATTCCATATGGTTCTGTAGTGGGTAGTCTGATGTATGTGCAAACCTGCACGAGACCAGACATTAGTTTTGCAATTGGAAAGCTGCAAAGAAAGTTTTGAGGTCTCTATAAGGAACTAAGGAATATATGCTCACGTATAGAAGATCCAAACATTTAGAAGTAATTGGATATTCAGACTCAGATTATGGTGGATGTATTGACACTAGAAAGTCCATTTTTGGTTACTTATTCCTTCTTGGAGAAGCAGCCATATCATGGAAAAGTGCTAAGCAAACAGTTGTTGCCTCTTCCAACATGGAAGCTGTAACACCCCCTTTCTAGTAACTTTACTTTTTAAATAAAATCAGAGTCTCTTTTTTTTTTTTGAAAACAATTCAAGCGAGTGCTACACTTACTCCATAAATATCAAGATATATAACACCATAAGAAAATGTTTAGTTCGCATCAACTAAATCCAATCACCACCAGCAGCGGAATAAATATGAGTTCTAAAATTTAAAACCAATACATCACTAATCAAATCTAACAGTTTTAGGAAAAATAATGCATAAACATAGGACACCCCCCTGGTGCTACGTATCAGAGCGTGACACTTCCTACCAGACGAAGGCATAAAGGAATTCCTTCACTCGTTATTACCTGCACGTTGCCGACATAAGAAGCAACATAAAAGCAGTAGGGTGAGTCTCTTTTCATAATTAATAACATATGGGAATCAAGCACTGCATAGGAAAATGGAAACCAGGCACACCAATTCACAACAATGGAAACAATCACATCAACATTCTATTTCCAAACAGCACTACACAATATATGATTATGCATGTAATGCAACCCAAACTCCACGGGTACATGCATGTCGGATCCGTCACCAAATACAAATAGGCCGTAGCCTCTGCTCACCAAATAAAACTAGGCCGAAGCCTCTGCTCACCAATAATGCACATGTTTCATGAGGTGTTATGGAGAATGCATCACAACACACCACAATTCAATCAATCCACCATTTTAATTTCTAATCTCACCATAGTGCATTAATCAGCTCACCAAATTAAAATTAGGCCGAAGCCTCTGCTCACCAATCTCACCTTATCACACTCACCAATTCAGCCCACCACTCACACCAACACCAATTCAAATAGACCAACTTAGGATATTGACACGACATAGGGAAAGTGTGTAAAAATAGCCATTTGGACACTTGAACACCATCAGCCCAGAAACACCAGTAAAATAATTTATTTTTGCATAAAATTGGAACAATTGGATAGACACTGAAATTAGCTTCGAAACGCATTTTGAACCGTTAAATTTGGATAACCGAGTCAAAAGTTACATTAAAAACAAAATAGGAAAAATACTTAGACATCCTGGAACTGGCGCATGGGCGCTGGGCGCCCAGGGAGGCAACACGCGCATAGGCGCTCAGGAACAACGGCGCGCATAGGCGCTTGGCGCCCAGGAGAGGCAACACGCACAGGCGCATGGCGCCCAGGGAGCAACAGCGCGCATAGGCGCTAGGCGCCCAGGGAAACAGCACGCGCACAGGCGCTAGGCGCCCAGGGAAGCAACACGCGCACACAGGCGCATTGCGCCCAGCACAGCAACACGGCGCCCAGGCACTAGGCGCCTAAGACCAACTTGCAACAAAACTCATTTTTCTTCGAAATTGATTTTACACGAGCCAAATGCTCAGAACATAAAAACCCAATAAAAATTTCATCAAAAACTGAACATCATTTTTGGCGCCCATGCACTAGGCGCCTAGTGAAAACACGCAACCCAACTCTTTTGTTGCCCAAAATCATTTTGCACGAGCCATTTTACCTGAATATGAAAACCTGAAACCAATTTTTACAAAACTATCACCAGAATATTGGGGCCCTTGGCGCCCATGACACAAGCAACTAGCGCCAAAACTGGCAGCACAGTGACACAGAATCAGCAACACAGGGCAACAGGCACAGCAACACAGTGACACAGAATGGCAACACAGGGACAACAGAATTTGGAAAAACTGGCGCAGCACACTGCTGGGCGCCTGGCGCCCATGACTATGGCGCACAACACAAAAATTCAGCAACACACATATGGCGCCCAAGGCGCCTAGGAGCTTCCAAAACCAGAATTTTTCACTTTCAATCACCAATTTAAAATCACCAAACACCCAATTATACATATATGATTCAAGTGTCACCATGATTCTCAATTTCACCAAGTAGGCATCAAATAGTCATATATTCAAACATATGATATCCAATTCGCATTATCAACAACTCAAACACCAATCATGCGATTTTCAACATATCAATTCAACATCAATCATCACAATACGATCAATTAACCATCAACATCACAATTCATTCATAAAACTAACCTAGAACCCTAACCCTAAGCAATCACCAATTCGCATAAATCATTAAGAACAAAAAGAGGACCCCCTAACCTCTTAGAAGTCGAAATTACTAGACAAGCTCCAAGGAATTGCAAGACACCAACAAGCTCTCCCTCCTCCTTGAGTGCTCCACGAAATTTCTCTCCTTTTCCTCTTGCAATGTCGCGACTTTCCTCTTCTCACTCTCTCCCTATACGTTTCTTTTCTTTCTTTTGGGTGGAATAAGTGAAATGAAATTAACCCCCAAGACCCCTAAGTGAGTCGACTCCTATGACTAGTTAATGGGTCATGGGCTCACTTGTGGATCATGGGCCCCCATGCACACCACCTAATTCGTGACAACACCTCCTAATTAAAATAAAATAAGTTAAATTAATACTAGTCCTCACCTTATAAATAGGTCCAATTACCTCGCATATATTTATTTTATTTTCTACCACCACATAATTCCCAATTAATTAAAATAAATAATTCAATTAGATAGCTAATTAAATTTGGGGTGTTACAGAAGCTGAATTTATAGCATGTTTTGAAGCTACAATTCAGGCATTATGGCTGCGAAATTTTGTGAAAGCGCATGGGGTAGTTGACACTATTGAAGCCCTTGAAGCCTATTCTTGTACTTGGAGATCTCCATAGCAGCATTCTTGACTGTTGCCTGATGCCATTTGGAAAGGTTTCTTTTGCAGTTCTTCATTTTTGAGCACATTGTTCCCCACTCTGAACTCTGGTCATCCACCACATTCTAGCTATCTGCCACAACTGACCTACATTGATCATTTTCTTCCCAAAAAGCCTCTTATTTAAAGTTAGATCCACTGGTTAAGGGAGGGTTCGGTTTTAATAACAAAGGGGAATGATCCGAGTTGACTATTGGTAAGGCCATTGCAATAGCATGAGGAAACATAGCCAACCAATTCTGGTTCACCAGAATTCTGTCTATTTTATCTAGTAACATGGCCCTCCCTAGGATTACTAACCCAAGTGAACTTGCACCCCTTAAGGTCCAGATCAATAAGTTGAGTATCATCTAGAAATTTTCTTAACAAGGAAATTCTGTTATGGTCAACCGGTCTTAAGCCATCTTTCTCCCCACTATAGAGCATTTCATTAAAATCTCCAATACAACACCAAGGTCCCTGATGAGAGGGTTGTAAGGCTTCAATTTTAGGCCAGAGGGATCGTCTTTGCTGGCAAATAGGATTGCCATACAGGAAGGTAACCTCAAAAATTAGACCAGATATTCTTTCAACCAAACTTGCATGAATATAGTTCTGACACGAATCCAGAATTTGAATTATGTAATGATCATTTCAAAATAAAGCCAAACCTCCAGAAAGACCTATGGCTTCAACACAAAACACATGCTGGAACCTGAGCTTTCAAAAGGGAAAAAGTTGTAAGGGTAGTGAGCCCTACTCGTTGGACATTGGCTTATGCTATAAAAGAGAATCTCTCTTTCCACTAAAAGGTAGCTGGAGCATTAGGGTGAAAACACTAGACATAGTATTTTCCTCTTCTTTAAACTGCCACACCTTTCAGTAAAATGTTCATTGGAGAAACCACCACCTAACTTTGTGCTGAAGGCGTATTTAAGCTAAAAGACTTGAGGTTGTAGCAATTGGGAATGCATATTGTCTTCTCCTTCAACTTGAGAGAGATAGGGGCGCAATTGCAGTATTGATCCTAGCTAGTTCTTTCTCTTATCGTATTTCATGGCCATAAATTTGCTTTCTAGCATCTGTTGTTGTTGTTGTTGTTGTTTTGTGTTCATGCTCATTATGAGCTAAGCCTTTTAAGTTAGGATGTTTTGGAAATTGTAACTGATCTTTGATGGTTTAATTTCAGTGATGTTTACTCAACACCTTTGATTCTCGTGTTATTATATTTCCAAGATTAATTTTAGCCTAACTAATGTAGGTAGTATTAGTTAAATGACACTTTACTTAATCTTATTTAGTCTAGACATAGGTAAGTAAGCCCATAGAGAGATCTTAGCCACATTTGTAAGGAGTGAACCTAATGAGGGCTTATACATAATGAACTCTTAATGCAACCCTGTAGAAAGAGACTGTAAGACACACCCATTTTTGCTCAACACTTAGATACCATGGCACTCATCACAACAAAACCTAACTGTTATTTGTGAAGTTACAAGGAAAAAACACTAACTATTTCTTATCCATAGAATTTGTTATTGACCTACCTTTATTTTTAATATTTTGAAAGGATGAATTACAAACTTTATTATTTTTTATTTATTTTTACTAACTAGCTTATCTACCATATCAAACATAGTAGAGAACTCAATATTCCCGGTGGGAATGATCTTACTTATCATTTTATTACTTGTTTGACTTTTTATACTTACACATCATTTTACACAACATGTTTTTGGCGCTGTTGTCGGAAATTGTATTGCTAAATTAACTAGTAAGTTAGTTGCGAATTCGTACATTTGGTGTTCCTTTTGTTAGCAGTAGGTGTAGTTTGGCACATGGGTAGACACACTTCACCAAAGTACCAGTTGAAACGTAAAATGGAGAGAACATTAAGAAGGTTGTGAAGGATAAATAAAGGGTTTATTGATCTTGGAACAACTATTGTCATGGCAAGAACAAGTCCTCATACCAGTTATTATGGCTCAATTAATGGGGGTGATGGTGAAGGCTTTGTTCATCATGAGTTAGTTATCCATCCCAAAGTCATAAGAATAACTAATGATAGGGACAGACCTGTAAGAGATTATGCAGTTTTTGACCCTCAAACTATGCACACTAGTATAATAAGGCTAAGATCACTACAAACTATTTTGAGTTCAAACCTATGTTGTCTCAAATACTTCAAATAGTGGGTCAATATGGTGGAACTCCTCAAAAGGATCCACACCTACACCTTAAACAAATTCTGGAAGTGTGTAGTAATTTAAAAATTGTTGGCGTTTTCTAAAGATGCATTTAGATTGAGGTTGTTTCTTATTCCTTGAAGGATAGAGCGAAGACTTGACCTAAATTTTTAGAGACTAACTCCATTATCGGTTGAAATGGAATGGCTGAAAAGTTCTTAAAAATTATTTTCCACCAATAAAAAATGGTAGAATGAGAAATGAAATTACTTCTTTTAGACAAACTGAAGAGGTATCACTGTTTAAGACATGAAGAAAATATAAAAAGTTCCTTAGGAAATGCCCTCACCATGTGCATCAAAATGGAGATTTTCTACAATCGGGGTGCCACATAGCAGGCGGATGCTTGATGCCTTATCTGGAGATGTTTTACTTAATCATTCATTCAATGATACCTATGAACTTATTGAGACAATAGCTGCTAATCGTTACCCGTGATCCACAGCCACAACTAATGCTTCCAAGAAGGTTGTTGGTTCCATAAGTTAGTGAAGTTACTGACTTGTCTGCTCAAGTGGGAAGATAAGCTAATAAGTAGAAGAAATAGCTAAGAGGCGCATGCAATACTAGTTTAGTATCATTAAATGACGTTGCACCAAGGTCCTTGTCAACAGGCTGAGACCCTTTCTTGGTGATCTCATCAACCCCCTATAGAGTAGCTTCCTACCTGGAAGAGGCACCACAGATCATGCTATTCTGGCTCAGGAGGTTGTCCATTACATGCATCAATCAAAGTCTAAGAAAGGTTCTGTTGCTTTCAAAATTCCCTGGCAAAGGCGCCAAAAACTTGTTGTGTGAAAACAGTATGTGCAAGTATACACAGTCGCAACAAGTAATAAAGAGTAAGTTGAGATCGTTCCCACGAGGATTGTTGAGTTATTTTCAATATTTAATTAGAAAGCCAGCTAGTAAGTAAAAGGAAAATAAAATAACAAGTTGTAGAACCCAATTTTATCAACAAACAGCAAGTAAAATAAAGGATTAGTAGAAATCCACAATGAGAGTAAGTTAGGAATGCCTTCACTATGCAAATTCATCAAAATGTATTAATCCTATATCTGATGCTACAGCACTGATAACTCTTATTTATAAGAGTTATTTATGTTTTCTTATCTTAAATTATTGTGAGTTCTATAGTAATATTGTGTTTAATTAGTTAAAATATGATGTCTTAGAGAGTAGAAGAATTAATTCTGGTTTTGAGTCATTTGCCACTTTGGTGCCCCATTTGTGATTTTATGTGTGTATTTCGACTACAAAAAAACTGGTCATTAGCGACAGACATTTCCCTCGCAAAATGACCTAAATCCGTCGCTAATGGTCATTTGCGAGGGAATTAGCGACGGACTGATTCCCTCGCTAATTCCCTCCTCGCTACTGGGATTAGCGAGGGAATTTTCCCTCGCTAATTCCCTCGCTAAGTATGACTGTTTCTGTTTTTTTTAAATCTGCTTTTTTTTATATTTATTATTATATTATTTTAATTATTATTATTACTATTATTATTATTTCCAAAGAGAGGGAGAGAGGGGAGTGAGAGTGGTGGTGGCGTGGTGGTGGTGGTGGCGTGGTGGTGGTGGTGGTGGTGAAGGTGGCGTGGTGGTGATGTGTGGATGGTAGAGAGAGAAGGAGAAGAGTAAGGGAGAAAGAGAGAGAGAGAGAGAGAGAGAGAGAGAGAGAAGAGTGAGAGTGGTGGCGGCGTGGTGGTGGCGTGGTGGTGGTGGTGGTGATGTGTGGATGGTAGAGAGAGAAGGAGAAGAGTAAGGGAGAGAGAGAGAGAGAGAGAGAGAGAGAGAGAGAGAGAGAGGAGTGAACACTAGTGGAAATTTGACATTAAAAAGCATCATTTAGCATCGGTTGTTTGAACAACCGATGCTAAAAGTAGGCGCGGTGGCAATTTTGCAATTAAACTGAAGTTTTTAGTTTTCGCGCCTACATTTAGCGTCGGGTGTTTAAACAACCGATGCTAAATGTGTTTGCTTTAGACATTTAGCATCGGGTGTTTAAACAACCAATGCTAAATGTCTAAAGCAAACACATTTAGCATCGGTTGTTTAAACACCCGACGCTAAATGTGTGTATCTTAACACATTTAGCATCGGTTGTTAAAACAACCGATGCTAAAAGTCCCTTTTTATTTTTCCATTTTCCATCGCATACATTCATCTCTCGCGAACCTAGCTCTTTCTCAACCTCTTCCATTCTCGCAAACATCGCTGAACCCTCTTCCTCTTCCTCTCGCCGTCAACACTCTCCACTCTCTTCCACAACCACCACCCACTACCGCCACTCTCGCCTCCTTGTCGCCGGCCAGAACCGCTCCCTTTCCTCCTCACTTCAACCCCTTCTCGCAAACATCGCTGAACCCTCTTCCTCTTCCTCTCGCCGTCAACACTCTCCACTCTCTTCCACAACCACCACCCACTACCGCCACTCTCGCCTCCTTGTCGCCGGCCAGAACCGCTCCCTCTCCTTCTCACTTCAACCCCTTCGTGCGACCCACCGAGCCAAAAACCCATAACCCATCGCTCCTCTTCCACTGCTGCCGTCGCTCCTCTTCCACTGCTGGCCAAGAGTTCTACTACTTCTTCTTCATCTGTGGTAAGTATTGTACTTCTATTTTACTGTATCCTAATCAAAACCCTAATTTTTGACTTACTGAAAACCCTAACATCCTCTTCCTAAATTTACAGCTTCAATCCGAACCCTAAGCCCCAATACTCTCTGGTTCTTCTTAAATGTACTTCAGCATGTTTTGTTGGAATTGTGTGTATGGACGACTGGTGATTGAGGTGGTATAGTGTTGGAAGGGAATTCTTCACTCCTCTTTTGTCTCAGGATATGCTGATTGAAAACGTAAGTTTGTTGATTTCTGAAATGCATGTTTGAAATACTCTTATATTGATGTGTGAAGTACTTTACTATGGATGTCCATTGTTTTGGAAAAGGTTGGGATAATAAATATCACGGTCCTTATGATATGAATATATTGAATCAGATGCTATGAAATTATATATTGAAAATGGTGTCCTAAATTACATGTTGCGTTTTCCATATATGAGTTGAAAGGATATGCTTGACTGTGTTTATCACAGTAGGAAAAACATGTTTTGCTAAAATGCGAGTAACCACTTGATCCTTCTTACAACTTACTATAGTCTTAACATCATAAGTATTAGAATCACTATTAATTGAAGTCATAACCTTGGAAATTGTTTTCCTTTAACTATTGTCCCTTTTGATGTGTTTTGGGAGTTGTGGTTCTAGAGTAAACATGCTGTAAGGTAGTCTTTCTGCATTTGTAAATTATTGCCTTGCCTTGACAGAAGTTAGTGTAATTAAGAATTATAGCAACAAATCATAGTGACTATTTTACGTTTTTGACATTATTCAAATTGCCTTACCTTGACAGAAGTTAGTTCTTTCAAAATGATTTTAGGCAGCAACTCTTTTAAGAAGAATATAATCTCTTAAAATGTGTTCAGTTGATTGATTCATTGTTTGTTATTCAGTCTTCTAATTTGGTGGATCAACCCTGGATTCTCATCATTGATTTTGTTGTTGATGGTAAAGATAGAGATGTTCACCTAAGTTGTTGTTGATTCTCATCACATATTTGTTGTTGATTTTGGCATATGTTTCAGGGAGAGAGGCAGAAGAAGTTGAGCCCATACTGGATGCTCTGCCTAATCTAGAATAGTAAGTTGTAGTAGTACTAGTCATTAAATATTAATTACCACAAAATGCTTTGTTTGTTTGTTGTGATTGTTTCTTACACACTTCTAATAGTTTCATGCCTTTGTTTTCCTTCTCTATAACAAGTCTCTTTACTTGATACTTCTTTTTCAGCTTGGTGGTGGTTATCTTTTTGGGCTTCCAGTGGGATTTGTTGTTGACTATATTGGCGCAACTGTTGGTGCAGTAGATTGCTTTTCCAAACAAGAAGGTCTGATCGTCATTCAGAATACGAGTAAGAGCAAATTACTGTTTGCTGTTTGTTGTATGAGGTTTGTTTGCTGTTTGCTGTTTGTAGTGAAAATTACTGTTTGTTGTTTCAGCTTAGCTAAGATTCCTGAATTGTTGTTTGTTTGATCCAGATCTTGCTGTTTACTGTTTCAGTTAGCTAAGATTACTGAAAATTACTGTTTGTTACTGAATTACTGTTTGTTATTCATTGTTTATTATTCATTACTGAATTATTGTTTGTTACTGAATTACTGAATTACTAAAAATTGCTGAATTACTGAATGACTGAATTATTAGTTGCCTTAAACTATCACATTGCTGTTTGTAGTGAAAATTACTGTTTGTTGTTTCAGCTTAGCTAAGACTAGTAACAATTTGGACTCAATTTGTTGCGTGTTGTTTCATCCGCACGGGTCGACCACGTTGCGTGTTACAATTTGGACTCAATTTTAAATTCAAAGTCTGAAAATTCAATGTAGTAAAAAGATGTTAAAAATATAATTAAATGAAGATTGTAAAGAAAACTAATGGCCTATAACAATGAAGACTAATAGCCTATGAATACTCACATTAAGTCGGAATTCAATATGGATTCTCAAGAGATAGAACTTGACATCATATAGGATTGAAGATGTCCTCCTTCTTAAGAATTGAAAGAGTGGTGCATACTATACAAACTACTAAGCAGTCTTATTTTCAGGTTCCATCCATCGTAAAACTACCTCATACATAATACTAAACTAAAAAATATGCTACTTTAAAATGAATCAAAAAAAAGAAAATAATACTTTAAATGATGCCTTGAGTCTAAAATAAATTCATAATTTGACCATAAAAAAATTGTATAGTATATCCAATCAAATTTTTCTTCCAGTATACCATAAATAAGAAAAGGGATGTAATCCTTATATTACAAAAGGCATTCAAGAAGAGTAGACCAATGCACCCATCCAGAGTAATTAATAATCAATAACAGTAATAACACTTTTTTTTTACACACAAAAAAAAAGACTCTCCAAGTATGATCAGCAACGATTCTAACTTGACATTCCTTCACAACCTGCAAGATATAATGAAGGCTATTGTGTAAAGACAGTGTAAAGGAAATATCACTAAAGCATGCTATAGTAGCATCTATGTGTAAAGGAATGTTTTAAGTGAAGAAATTTTCACAGGCATATTTCCTCAAATTTGTTAAAACATGTTCTATTAAAGTTAAAAGTAGGAAATTTGATTAGGTCTGCTATTGGAAAAATGCCAATTGAGTGATCAGAACCATAAGTTGCTTAAGGTAAAGAACCTGCATTACGTTATATTGATCATAATTTGCATTACCTTAGCCTGCATTACCTTATTTCACAATCAGGATTAGGGAGGGAGGGAGCATCAATAATCACCAAGTTAGAAAAACACTAAAATCATTTTGCAAAAGCATTGTATGATGATCCAATGTTGCTTTTAATGCTACTGTCGATAGTTGATTTAAGGACTCATGTCACGGAAAGAATATCTGAAATGCCTGAACCACTTGATTTAAGGAGGAGATTATTAAAGGCAATATCTTACCATAAATCTGCAATACTCAATTGAAAATCTGCAAAGAAGGCTCACAATTGAATTTCTGTGAACCATCAGTTGAAAGTAATTATCATGTACCAAATATTTAGAAATATCAATAGCAATACTGAAGACACACAATCTATAAACTATCACATTGCTGAATTACTGAATGACTGAATGACTGAATTATTAGTTGCCTTAAACTATCACATTGCTGATCTTAACTATCACATTGCTGATCTTAGTCCATTTTATTAATACTTGGTCTATTTTTTTGTGGAGCGTAGTCATGAATCGTAGTTGGATGCAAAGTAATCGTCTGAGTGATGAGTATGCGAAAGGAGTCGAAGAATTTATAAGTTTTGCTCAAGCAAATTTTCGCAAAAATGATGTTGCCAAAACTGATGTTCCTGAAACTGATGTAACTTATTCCTGCCCTTGTTGTAATTGTGTGAATCGGGCCCCACAACGACCAAGTGTAATACGGGACCATCTCTTTGTTTATGGGATCTGTCCGAGTTATACCACATGGATGTGGCATGGTGAATCAACCGGCAACCCAAGTGTGTCCAAAAGTGAGAAAGTCGATGAAGATATGGATGATCGAATGGAGGATATGATACGTGACATTGGTCCTGAATCTTTTAAGCGAGCACATGAATATGATAATTTGTGCAAAGACAAAGATCAACCTTTGTATTTGGGTTGCACAAAATACACCCGGTTGTCTGCGTCGTTAAAATTGATCAATCTGAAGGCGATAAATGGGTGGACTGATAAGGGATTCACCGAATTGCTTGAGCTGTTGGAAGACATGCTTCCCATAGGTAACACATTGCCAAAACGAACGTACGATGCAAAGAAGATATTGTGTCCGATGGGTGTGGGGTATCAGAAAATACATGCATGTCCCAATGACTGCATATTGTATCGGAAAGACTTTGAGAAGTTGCATAACTGTCCTACGTGTGGTTGGTCGCGCTACAAAGTGAAGTCGGGTGAATCTAATTGTGACGACAACAACACAAAGGGTTCCCCTGCGAAGGTTTTATGGTATCTTCCAATAATACCCAGGTTCAAACGCTTGTTTGCTAATGCAAATGACGCGAAGAGCATTAGATGGCATGCAGATGAGAGGAAATGTGATGGGCAGCTTCGCCATCCGGCTGATTCTTTGCAATGGAAGAAAATTGATAATTTGTATTCGGATTTTGGCACTGAGTCAAGAAATCTTAGGCTCGCACTTGCTTCAGATGGGATGAATCCATATGGTAACTTAAGTACGAATCATAGCTCGTGGCCTGTTCTCCTTTTAATTTACAACCTATCTCCATGGTTGTGCATGAAGCGCAAATATGTGATGCTATCCATGATGATTTCTGGCCCGAGACAACCTGGTAATGACATAGATGTTTACCTTAGTCCATTGATTGAAGACTTGAGAAAAATGTGGGATGAAGGCGTGGATGTGTTTGACGGGTATTCTAATGAAACTTTCAAGCTGCGAGCCATGTTATTTTGCACGATAAATGACTTTCCTGCATACGGAAACTTGTCTGGGTATAGTGTCAAAGGGCATAAAGGTTGTCCTATTTGTGCAGAAGACACGTGTCACCATCAACTCAAATATGGAAGGAAGACTGTCTACCTTGGACATCGGAAATTTCTCAAACCTAATCACAGATATCGTAAGTTGAAAAAAGCTTTTAATGGGTGCTCGGAAAATGACATTGCTCCGAATGCCTTGACTGGAGAAGAAGTCTATCAAGTGGTTAAAGACATCAAAGTTGTATTCGGCAAAAAGCAGAAGCAGCCTAAGGAAAAAAGCAAGTGGAAGAAGAGGTCGGTGTTCTTTGATCTTCCGTATTGGTCCAATCTTGATGTAAGGCATTGTCTTGATGTTATGCACGTCGAGAAAAACGTTTGTGATAGTGTCATCGGGACGCTTCTCAACGTTCAAGGGACAAAGGATGGCATAAATTCTCGTCTAGATTTGCGTGAGATGGGCATAAGAGAACAATTACATCCAGTGGAACGAGGTAAAGGCACATATTTACCTCCAGCATGTTATACCTTATCAAGAAAAGAGAAAATGAGCTTTTGCGAGTCTCTACGGGGAATCAAAGTACCACATGGTTACTCGTCAAATGTAAAGCGACTTGTTTCAATGAAAGATCTCAAATTAGTTGGCTTGAAGTCTCACGACTGTCATGTCTTGATGCAACAACTGCTACCTGTGGCAATTCGTGGCATCTTACCGAAAGATGTCTGATATACCATAACTAGGTTGTGCTTATTCTTCAATAGTATATGTGCTAAAGTCATCGATCCTCAAAAATTGGACGCGTTGGAAAATGAGGCTGCTATTATCTTGTGTCAATTGGAGATGTTTTTTCCTCCCTCATTCTTTGATATCATGGTTCATTTAATTGTTCATCTGGTTAGGGAGATTAGATTATGCGGCCCTGTTTATTTAAGGTGGATGTACCCAATCGAGCGATACATGAAGATCTTGAAAGGGTATGTGAAGAACCAATATCGTCCTGAAGCATCCATTGTCGAAAGGTACGTCACAGAAGAAGCGATTGAGTTTTGTTCTGACTACTTGTCAGAAGCAAAATCTGTGGGACTACCAAAGTCTCGTTATGCAGGGAGAGGTCAAGGTAAAGGTACACATGGTATAACTACTAAATGCATGGGCCGAGCTGAAGTGCTTCAAGCACATTTGTATGTTTTGAATAATACAGATGAGGTATTACCTTACTTGTCTCTCCATAAAGAGATAGTAAAGGCCAAAAACCCTCGAATGAAAGAAATATTGTTATTGAACGAGCATAACAACACATTCATAGATTGGTTTAAATCAGAGATTAAGAAAGATGTGAGTGCCTCTGAGACTTTGAGATGGTTAGCACATGACCCTCACTTTAATGTCGTATGTTGGAGCGGGTACGACATAAATAAGTTTTCCTTTTACACAAAGTCTAAAGATGACAAAAGCACCATGCAAAACAGTGGAGTTATGGTCATGGCTTCCTCGATGCACTTCTCTAGTTCAAATGATACAAAACCTGTACTCGCATCCATTGCTTACTTTGGTGTCATTGAAGAGATTTGGGTGCTTGATTACTGTAAATTTAAAGTGCCTCTTTTTAAATGTAAGTGGGTTAACAACAATAGTGGTGTGCGTACTGACGAAATGGGATTTACACTAGTGTACCTTGACAAGGTAAGTTATAATGATGAACCCTTCATCATGGCTGACCAAGCAAAACAAGTTTTCTATGTCAAAGATCCTTCTAACAAAAAGTGGTCAGTTGTCCTACAAGGAAAAATAGGCAGTTATGAAAATGAAGATTCAAGTCTTGCAATTTCGGAAACACCTTGTTTGTTAACACAAGTGCCGACTTCAGTTGATGACAATGAAGTTGACAATGAACATGCCACTCGCAATGATCATAATGAAGGAATTTTATACGAAGGAGTTTAGATTTGTTTTTTTTTTTAAACCTATGAAATTGTAATTTTGAACTTAGTAACAATGATGGTTTGTTTCTATTATTTCCTTTTGAGCATGTGATAGATTTTGTTTGGTATCAAGTTGTATCTAATCTACTTATTTTCTGTTGGTATTATTCTTTTTTTATTTGATTAAAGGGGGGAGAAAGAGATATTGTATGTTGTAACGAATTCAATCAAACTATATACTAAATTTGGGGATAAATTCTGTATTCAACTTGATTTGTCACTAAGTACTAAGTGAATACAATGATGGCAGAAGCCAATTTGTAGAAAGAAAACAATTACAATATTGAAATGAAAATACTAGGAGAAGAAGAATCTGCAGTAGCAACCAAGTGAAGAGAATAGCCATCATACTTATTCAATGCCCAATCATTCCCAAATTTGATACTTTATAGAAAGGGAAGTATTTTCTGTTACGTTTTCCCTCTTTCATGCTCTTTTCAGCAACCAATTATGTTATACCAATTCGTAATCATAGCATAGATTGATATGTGTTGTTTACTTCTCTTATTGGTATCAAGCTCATATTGGTTTTAGTATATGACTGATATAATTTGTTTCCTTTGTTTAAACAGCTATCATGGATGATTTCAGTGATCCTCCAAAAAAGAATACCAGACGTCCAACATCATTAAAAAAGTTCACTTCTAGGTGCCCAGATGGTCAAAAATTCAGAGTGGATATTGATAGTAAAGGAGATCTTATTGGTCCGTATGCTAACAAATTCAAGACCTATTTAGGGGTGGTTGCACGAACAAAGATAAGCATATTGCCAATGAAGTGGAGTGATGTTGATGACGAGACAAAAAAGATTGCTTGGGATGATGTACTGCTAACATTTGATGTTCCCGAAAGTAATGAATTCAAGAAGACTTGGATGTCTCATATCAATCTTTGTTGGAGACAGTTCAAGACATCTCTCACCAGAATATATGTCTTTGGTAGTGGGGATACAGATGGTCAAAAAAATCCATGTCACAAGTACAGCAACATATCTCTCGAGACATGGGCCGCATTTTATAACAGTCGCATTACTGAGGAGTTTGTGGTATTGTTTTAACTATAACTATTTTAGTTTCTTAAACATTAACGATATGTTGTAAATATGGTGGTGTTTGTCCTTTGTAACAGGCTAAGAGAGAAGCTGCCAAGAATATTCAAAAAAAATAATAAATATAACCACACAATGGGGCCAGGTGGTTATAAAAAGTTGAAGAAGGCTTTGAAAGAAGAACAAATCAAAAAAATCCAGGAGGAGTCTGGTGATCCTGATTTGGAGGTGGAGCCTACATCTCCAGAGGGTCATGAGCTGTGGAAGGCTGGCCGCAAAAGCAAGTCTGGATCTTATGTATCCGAGTCGTCAGCATCAGTTGGATCTAAGATTGTAAGTAAAATGTTGTGTGGAAGCTGTGGAACTTAGTATGTTTTGTTTAATTTGTTAAATTGTAACATGTGAACATGCTTTTGTTGCAGGATGAACTTGCGGTTATGAGTAGCCAAGGATCTTTCATTCCTCAAGGAAAGAATGATATTTTGACTGTTGCCATTGGAACACCTGAGCATCCCGGTCGTGTTCGGGGAGCTGGAAAAGGTGTCGGGATAAAGAGATACTTTGGAGGTGTGGCACGTTTTGCCTCGAGTAGCTCACAAGTTGACAAAGCGGAGTTGATGAAAGAAATTATGGAGGATGTGGAAGTGATGGTGCAAGACCGAGTTCGCAAAGCGTTGGCAGAGGTATATGTTTATATTACTAGATTTGTTTTATTATTTGAATCAATTCATAAATACTAACTTAATTTATATGTATGTTTTAATTATTCAGCACACCATCTCATGTGGAGGAATTCAAAATGCGGGTGTTCAGGTTCCCTCTCCCATGACAACTGTTGGATCTAAGGCTAGCTACTCACCATCTCATGTGGAGGAGGAGGCCAATATCGATTGGATGAAAGAGATGCTTGTGACAGGGTATGCTGATAAGAGACATGCTAGGATATGGTTGCAGCATGAAGATCATGAGTGCTTTGTCTCCTTCAAAGAGATCACGGACATGATTTCAGGTGAAGAGTGGCTTGAATTGAGCCATTTGGCCATATGGTGCACGTAAGTAGTAAAGTCTATTCCATTATATAAATTTCTCACATTTTACATATATTAATCGATCTGATAGTTTTTCTTACTTGCCACTAGATATTTGCATCGTCAATGTGTTGAAAGAGGTATTGATGACTTATATGGATTTGTGTGTCCTTACAAGCTTAACGTGAAGGATATACCCATGAATGTTGTCCTTCAAAACCTTCAAGACAAATTGATGACCACCAATAAGGGAGTATATATTGCTCTATTTTGCCATAGGTAACAGCAACATAGTTCCTTGTTTTGATTACTAGTTGTTTTGTTGGTGAATGGTGAAATGCATGTTAGTCTTCTGATTCTGATTTTCTTGTGTCATTCTGAGTTTATTGTGTGTAACATGCATTTCTTTGTGTGTTGCTTAATTTTAAGTTTATCGATGTTGCAGCGGACATTGGCAACTAGTTGTCTTAATCCCATCTCAAAATACTATGGTCTGGATGTGTTCCTTATGCCGCAAACCAAACAAAACAATCAAAGAAATGTTTAGCAAGTAAGTTTGTATTTTTTATCTTGGTTTAGATTATAGTATTTGAACTTAAGTTGGGTTGAAATTTTATAAATACTTTTATATTATGTTATTAGAGCTGTCAAAGGTTATTCTACATCTGCCCCCACGTGGTTGTACCCTAAAGTAAGTAATTTAAAATATGGAGTTGATTTAATTTGGAGTGAATTCATATATGATATATATATATATATATTTGGTTAACTTTGTTAATTCATTTGTGTGTAGATGCCAACACAACGGAATGGTTTTCATTGTGGATATTATGTGATGAACTTTATGCTGACCATTGTGAATGCTAGTGTTGTTGATAATTGGGAGCAGGTATAAATTTTTGGTTAAAATTATACTTTACACATCTATTTAGAATTATAGAATGATTGAATATAATTTGTTTGAGTAATTTTTAAACTTGTAGGTATTTGATGACTCAAAGGCATACACCGAAGAGGAGCTTCTTAAGGTTCGTCAGCTTTGGGCAGAATTCTATATGAAGATTCGTACGGAGCAAAAAGATACATTGTTTAGCATTGTTTAAACTTGTTCAATTTATTCTCTATTTCTAGTCTTTGTGAATTGATAGTATTAGAATTGTGAACAAATTTTTTATTTGGTCTGGTTTTCTATTTCTATTTCTAGTTTAGATGAAATGTGAACAAATTTTTTATATGGTCTGGTCTTCTGTTAATGTAAACACTGAGGTATTAGAATGGTACTAGATGAAATGTGAAGCTGGTTTTGTGTAATGTATTAGAATTGTGACTGCATATTGTATTAGAACTGTATGTGAGCTGGTTTTGTGTAAAATGAGGTATTAGAAATGTGAAGCTGGTTTTGTGTATGTCTGTGATGCAATCTCCAGGTTTAGAACTGCACTGAGGTATTAGAAATGTGAAGCTGGTTTTGTGTAATCTGCAGGTTTTCTTTTAACGTGAATAGTAACGGTATGATCAAAAACGAAGGAAACTAAAATGTGTAAAATGACATTTAGCATCGGTTGTTTGAATAACCGATGCTAAATGTCATTTTTAATGACGTTTAGAGACATTTAGCGTCGGTTGTTTGAAACAACCGATGCTAAAAGTCCATCAGTGAGACATTTAGCGTCGGTTGTTTGAAACAACCGATGCTAAAAGTCCATCAGTGAGACATTTAGCGTCGGTTGTTTCAAACAACCGACGCTAAATGTCTCAAAGGGGACTTTTAGCATCGGTTGTTTCAAACAACCGACGCTAAATGTCTCACTGATGGACATTTAGCATCGGGTTCTCAGATAACCGATGCTAAATGTCACATTAAAAACCATTTCAAAGGTCTAAAAATGACATTTAGCGTCGGGTGTTTCAAACAACCGATGCTAAATGTCCATCAGTGAGACATTTAGCGTCGGTTGTTTGAAACAACCGATGCTAAATGTCTCACTGATGGACATTTAGCATCGGTTGTTTCAAACAACCGACGCTAAATGTCTCACTGATGGACATTTAGCATCGGTTGTTTGAAACACCCGACGCTAAATGTCATTTTTAGACCTTTGAAATGGTTTTTAATGTGACATTTAGCATCAGTTATCTGAGAACCCGATGCTAAAAGTGACATATAGCGTAGGTTAAATAACCGATGCTAAATGTATGACATTTAGCATCGGTCAATTTAGCGTCGGGCGATAACCGACGCTAAATGTCCAATTTAACCGACGCTAAATGTCTTTTTTCCACTAGTGGAAAGTGCTGGCGGCGGTGGTGGTGGCGTGGTGGTGGTGTGAGTGAGAAGAAGAGGAGAGAAGAAGAGTGGGGGGAGAGGAAGGGTGGCGTGGTGGTGTGTGTGTAACACCCCATTTTCATTTAAATGCTTATTTAATTATTTGGGGGATTCATTTGATTAGATTTATTTGGTAGATTTAATTAAATAGAGATTAAGTGGTAAAAATAATAATAGAATTAATTATTATTACATGATTAGTATGGGTTAGTCCATGAGGGATTAGCATTAGCGAAACCTAAGTAGGAGGCCTTGAGTAAGGGGTGTCCAAGTTAATAAGTAAATAGCCCATGATCCAATCCCTTGGCCTAGGCGCATACATAAGCAAAAAAAATAAAAAAAAATAAGGATTTGTGAGAGAGTGAGAGCAAGGGGACGGCGTACATAGGGCAAGAGAGAAAGGAGAAGAAAATGTGATTTCCAAGCAAGGCAAGGAGGGGAAGGGCAAGCTAGAATTTCGTGGCATTCCTAAGGCTAGAGTTTCGAATTCTTCTAAAAGGTAAGGGTGGGATTTAATTCAATATAAGGGTTTATGAGGGATCTACATGTGGGGTTTTAGGGTGTCTTGATCACCATATTGTTGTCTTGAAAAATCGCATGCCCTATGATTGTGTGCCTTGTTGAGTAATTTGATGTATGCTTGATTTCCTCACATTCCTATGCCTAAATGATATGTTGTTATGCTCATAATAATAATTGTTGCCATATGATGATTTGTTGTTGAGAATTTATGATCTTGCATGTCAAGTGTTTGAGCAATGATTTTGATGATGTTTTGATTGATAATGATTGGAGGTGACCATGATGATTTGTTGTTTATATTGGTGATTTAATCTTGGTGTTCAAATTAGTGAATAAATTGAATTGATGAGATGATTTGGTGGTTTGAAATTGAAAAAAAATGCTGAAAACACTGTTCCTGGGCGCCATGGGCGCCAATGTTCTAGTTGCTGAGTTAGGCGCCCTGTGCCTGGGCGCCATGTTCCCTGGGTGGCGTTGTGTTGCTGTGTTGCGTGTGGTTCCTAGTGTATGGGCGCCAAGGGCGCCTAATTTTGGCTGCCCGTGTTGCGTTCCCAAGTTGTGTTTCCGTGTGGTGATATTGTTTGGGTGTTGAGGGCGTTGGGTTTGGTCAAAAAACTGCATTTTTCTGGATGGTCACTAGGCGCCCCTCCCCTGGGCGCCAGTTTGCTGTGCTGTGTTGCCATTCTGTGTTGTGTTGCTGTCTTCGGATCCCTACCCATGGGCGCCAAGCCCTATTCTGTTTCTCTTGGTGTTTTGGTCCGTGCCTTTGCTGGATGCCTTGCCTAATCATATTGAGTCATTCCATTCTTGCTCCTGTGCGAATTGTTCACTTTTGCGAAAATTTGGTTGGATCCCCTTCTCTGGGCGCCAAATCCTGCGCCAGTTTCCTGCGCCTGGATCCCTGTTGCTGGGCGCCATTTTCAGGATGTCTTAGTTTTTCTCCTAAACTGTTTTCGAAATAACTTTTGACTCGGGAGTCCGATTGAAGCGTTTCAAAATGTTTTGGAAAGCTTATCCAGGTGCCTAACCGGATACTCTAATTTTAAGGCATTCTGAACTATTTTTCTAACATTGTTCCCTGGAGTTGTTTTGGTGTCCGGGATGCCCTTGAGGCGTCTCCGGTGTCTTTTTCAAAAAGTGGTCGTCAACCCTAAATGTTTTGGAAAAGTGTTGTGGTTGAGAGCTGTTAATTGCTGAAGATGTTGTGTTGTTTGTGTTGTCGTGGGTACCGCCGAATGGCCCACACCTTTGAGCTGTTTTTTTGTGACAGCCGTTGGCCAGCGTTGTTCGATGTCGTAGGCTTGTGGCCAGCGTTGTCTATATTTTAGGCCCTTCGGCCAGTGATGTGATTTAGGCCTATGGCCAGTGACGTTGATGTGTGATTGTTTGACTGTTGTGCATACATCATTGAGTCGCATGCATACCATGAACATTAGGCCTTGTGCCAGCGACGAGAAAATTAGGCCTCTGGCCAGCGACGATATTTTAGGCCCTTGTGCCAGTGACGAAAATTAGGCCTTTGGCCAGTGACGTAGGTTGGTACCACACGCATGTGCATTGCTTGAGTCTCATATCGCATTCATATTGCACGACTGATTGAATGAAGTTGTTTGGCCATTGTGATGTGTTGTTAAAGTGATGTGTTGTTGTGAAAGTGACGTGTTAATGTATACTTAGCTGTTATTAACTGTTAAGAGTGATGTTGCTTGCTGTGATTAATTGATGTCTTGAGCTTTGTATGTGGTCTTTCATACACTTCTTATATTGTATGGAATCTCACCCCTTTTTGTGGTTGCTACTTTATAGGTGAGCCCGAGTGAAGATTGTAGTCTTCCTTTTGCCTGGTGTCGTTTGCTCTGATAGGTAGCACTTGGGGAAGGGTCGATTACTGTTTTTAATTATATTTCGGTTGATGTTGAATCTTTTAGTAATTGGTGCACTTTTCACTTTGTCGCTTGTTGATGTTTTTAACGATGTTGAATAGTTCCACTGCATGTTTTGAGAAAACTACGAGGTTTTGTTTTACGTTGAAAAATGCGACACTCTTTTGGCGCGAAAAATTCTGATAAATTATGAATAAACGATGGGTGAAAAAAGGGTGTTACAGTGTGAGTGAGAAGAAGAGTAAGGGAAGAGGAAGGGTGAAGAGGAGAGAAGAAGAGTGAGGGTGTTGTGAGTGAGGAATTAGCGACGGAACTGTCCGTCGCTAATTGCTGCACATTTACCAACCCCTGCACTGAGTCCCATCATCTGAAAACTGTCAAAAATTAGCGAGGGACTGAAATTCCGTCGCTAATTTTCCCCCCAAGCCTTTAGCGAGGGAATTTCCGTCGCTAATGTCTAAATTTCCGTCGCTAATTCTCAAAAATACGATAGCCCCTATTCTCTCGCAAATTCCGTCACTAATCCCAATTTTTGCGAGGGACCATTAGTCCCTCGCTAAATTCCGTCGCTAATGGCTTCTTTTCTTGTAGTTTGCTGCAGCAATAGGTGCCACAGCAACACATTTCTGCGACAGATGAGAGAGAAACGCTGAGGCACTGATTTCAGCGCCTGCTAGCTGTCAGAAAAGGACGGACAGTGTAAGATCCTATCACTTCAGTTCTATAACTTTTAGTAATTGAGAGATGATTTTTTTAAATATAAGTGTTGTTTTTAAAAGCATAAAATCGATTATGCACTTGATGTTTAAGGAGAAAGGAAGCAAGAAATCGATTATGACTTATGTTTTTAAAAAGAACATGTTTTGGAAAGAAAACAGTTGATTGATGACTTTGTGTTTTAAAAGGAAAGAATCGATTTTGGATATTGTGTTATAGAGTGCAAAATCGATTTATGGCTTCCATTTTAAAACAAGGAATCGATTATGAACTCTTGGTTTTAAAAGAACTCGATTTGGAAAGAAAACAATCGATTGATGACCTTGTGCATTTAAAGCAAAGAATCGATTTTTCTCTCCACTTTAAAGAGAACAAAATCGATTATGAGCCTGTTTATAGAAGCACAAAATCGATTGTCTACCTAATTTCTTAAAGGTCTTGTTTTTCTTGGAAGCAAACAATCGATTCATGACCTTAGTTAGTTAAAGCATAAAATCGATTATGCTCCTATTATTTAAGTACATAATCGATTTTCACACTTTGTTTAAAAGGACAACAATCGATTCTTCACTTCTTAAAAGTGCTACAACAGTCACATTTTAATCTATTATCATACACATTTCTTTTAAGCAAATAATCGATTCCCCTCTTAATCCAACGGTCATATTTTTGCAAACACTATAAATAGGACTTTGGGGTTTTTGTTTCAAACACAACGAGAAACACAACTACAACGTACATATTCACAAATCAGAAAAAGAGAAAAAGAAGAACTTTCACTGTCAAATTATTTTCTCAAGTTCTTCATCTTTAAATCCAAATCACTCATCTCTCTCAACTACTATACTGTTATATTGCTTGAGTGATTGGATCATAGTTTCTCTGTTGTATTCATCTATTACTTGGTTGTTGTGAAATCCTGGGAAGTGTTCTTGGGTAATTCAATCGGGGAGATTGAGTTGGTTGTGAAATCCTGGGAAGCGTTCTTGGGTAATTCAATCGGGGAGATTGAGTTGTTAGCAAAATCCTTAGCGGGGAGCTTGGGTTCTCAATTTGGGGCAAATTGAGATTAGCTATAGGGAAGTTGCTTGCTTGTAAGACATTGAAGAATTTCTTCTCATATAGTGGTTGTTATCAAGTCCAAAGGTTGCAAAGCCGGAGGCCGAGGACGTAGGGCTTTTATCCTGAACATCGTAAAAATCACGGTGTATCTCTTTCCCTTCTCTTTACTTTGTTTTTTGTTTATATTTGTTAATAGTTATATTTGATTTCATTGCGTTGCATTCAATATCACAATCTGTTTATCGTTAAATTTGATAATAGTGTGGTTAGCATAAAATATCACTGTAACTGGATCTATCATAGGTATAGCTTGCTTAGTTACTGCATATAGTTTAAATCCTATTTTCCGCATTTGATTTAAACGTGCATAGTTAATTTTTGAAAACTAGCGTATAACCTTATTCACCCCCCTCTAAGGTTATCATATAGCCCAACAATTGGTATCAGTAGCTAGAAATTGCATATAGAGCTTAACATCTCGCAATTTTATTTATTTATTTTTTATCATGGGTTCGTTTATGAAAGAGGGGATGTCCTTCAATAGGCCACCCCTGTTCGACGGGACTAACTCTGATTATTGGAGTAGTCAAATGAAATGTCATGTGCAGGCTATAGATTTCACTTTATGGAGGATCATTGTTGATGGACCACTTATTCCTATGAGAATCAAAATTACTAAACCTGGTGTTGCTGTTGACGGAGATACTACTAAATCTCAAGCTACTGGTAAAGCTGAGGAAGTTCCTATTGAAGATATCTATGCCATTGACTTGAGTGAGCTGAGAAAATCTGAGTTAGAAAAAATATCTCTAAATGCCAAAGCAATGAATATTCTTCACCTATCTTTATGTGAAGAAGAGTATGGAAGGGTAAAAGGTTGTCAGACAGCTAAAGAAATTTGGGACTGTTTGGAAGCGACTCATGTTGGTACAAGTCAAGTGAAGAATACAAAAATTAGAATTCTCACTTCTGAGTATGAAGCTTTCAAAATGAATGAAGGTGAATCTGTTGCAGCTATGCACCAAAGATTAAATCTGATAGTGAATAACTTGAGAACACTTGGGAAGAAGTATTCAACAAAAGATTTGAATGGGAAGATTCTTGCATCCTTGACTAGTGAGTTCTTTCCTAAGACTTGTGCTATCACTGAAGCCAAAGATATTGGCACTTTACCTCAAGAAGACTTGATTGGGTCACTTCTTGCATTTGAGGTGGTGTTGGCCGCTAAAAAGGCTCAAGAAAAAGAAGCGGTCAAAGAAAGGAAGTCTCTTGCTCTCGCTGCTAAGACTCCTAAGATGGCAAGGAAAGAGGTTGAGTCTGATGAAGACATGGCTAAAATGTTTGAAGAATTCATGAGATTCAACAAGCTTGGGAAGGGTGACTACTCAAAGAAATCTAGGTACAACAAAGAAGACAGTTATGAGAGAAGAGATGATCAACCAAAATGTTTTGAATGTAACAAACCGGGTCATCTCAAAGTGAATTGTCCAAAGCTAAAATCCAAGTACCCACAGAAGAAAGCCATGAAGGCTACATGGGACAATTCTGATACTGATAGTGAAACTGATGAAGAAGAGGAGGTTGCAAATGTTATTTGTTTTACGGCAAATGACACCCCCTGAGGCTGCATGGGACAATCTTCACACTGATAGTGAAACAGATGAAGAAGAGAAGACTGCCAATGTTGATCTTCTTATGGCAACTGACATCCCTAAGGTAATCCTTGATAACCATAGTCTTTCTGATTCACTTGAGCATGATGATTTATTTGATGATATGTATAGTAGTTAAGATTTGAGTGAGGCTTTTGAAGATCTTTATAATGAACATGAAACTCTTTTTGTTAAATATAAGGATTTGAAAAAGAGCAACAAAAGCATGCTCATTCAAATTGAGACTCTTGAGAAGGAGGTAGCTAGGTTGAAGAATGAGCTACATAAAACTAAACCTTTCAACCTTGAGCTTCTTGAGCTTAAACAAAATTTTGAAAAAATCAAGGTTGAAAATAAAATTTTGAAAGAATCTTTAAAAAAGTTTGAGGTAGGTGAAAAGACCTTAACCAAGATACTTCACTCCCAACATGAATATGTTGATAGGAGAGGTATTGGGTATCAAGGTAATTCCACCTCCTCTGTTTTGAAAAAGAAAATGATTTTTGTAGCTGCCACTTCAAGCAAGACACCTACTAATTTCTCTTGCACTTATTGTCAAAAAGGTAACCATAGCTCTCATAGATGCCCTATTCGTAGATTGTGTGAGCTTGGTACCTTTATACCTGCTTGTAAGAAACCAAGGTGGATTGTGAAAACAAACCCCTTGATGACTAACCCACAAGGACCCAAAGAGAATTGGGTACCAAAACTTTCAACTTGATTTTAGTGCAGGTATGCTTCAAGGTATGGGGGTCAGATTGGTATCTTGATAGCAGAGACTTGAAGCTCATGACTAGAGACGCAAAAAGGTTCTTAATACTCACCCCCAGAAACATCGGTCATGTGACTTGTGATAATATCAATAGAGGAAGAATCCCTAGTAAAGGTTAGTTTTGTAAAGATCTATCTACCTCTATTGAAAATGTGTTATAGAGAACAACTTAAAGAATAATTTATCAAGTATTAGACACATATGTGAGATAGTAATTCTTGTTTCATGCATCATTGAGAACAAATATTTGTAAGGCATGTTAGAAAAATAGGAAACAAAGTAAACAACATCTCATTCATATAGATCACAGTCCGATGCAACAAACACAAATGACCCCGTTCAACACTCTAGGACTGAGCATATAGAGACTGAGCATATAGAGATTTGATATCATTTTCTTAAAGATCATGTTCAGAAAGGCGATTCTGTGATTGAGTTCGTTGAGTCATCAAAAACAGCTAGTTAACACTTTCACAAAAAAACCATTGCAAAAGAAAAATTGGTTACTGTTTCTTCGTTCGTTTAAATGAGTGAATTTAAGTGGTATTTTCTTTTAAGTGAATTTTGTGTGCATAAAAGTTTTTTTAAGTGTTATCTTTCTGCCTTTTTTAAAATCGATTTCACTCCTGTCACAATCGATTGCCTACCTAAAATAAATCTCTCTCCAGAAAATGTGTTATAGAGACTCGAAGCTCATGACTGGAGACGCAAAAAGGTTCTTAATACTCACCCCCAGAAACAGCGGTCATGTGACTTGTGATAATATCAATAGAGGAATAATCCTCGGTAAAGGTTAGTTTTGTAAAGATCTATCTACCTCTATTGAAAATGTGTTATAAAGAACAACTTAAAGAATAATTTATCAAGTATTAGACACATATGTGAGATAGTAATTTTTGTTTCATGCATCATTGAGAACAAATATTTGTAAGGCATGTTAGAAAAATAGGAAACAAAGTAAACAACATCTCATTCATATAGATCACAGTCCGATGCAACAAACACAAATGACCCCGTTCAACACTCTAGGACTGAGCATATAGAGATTAGATATCATTTTCTTAAAGATCATGTTCAGAAAGGCGATTATGTGATTGAGTTCGTTGAGTCGTCAAAAACAGCTAGTTAACACTTTCACAAAAAAAAACATTGCAAAAGAAAAATTGGTTACTGTTTCTTCGTTCGTTTAAATGAGTGAATTTAAGTGGTATTTTCTTTTAAGTGAATTTTGTGTGCATAAAACTTTTTTTAAGTGTTATCTTTCTGCCTTTTTTAAAATCGATTTCACTCCTGTCACAATCGATTGCCTACCTAAAATAAATTTCTCTCCCAAAACTCTAACATCTTTCCAACTGATTTTGAAACTTGTTTTGGATACTACTGTGCTGGATCTTTGATGTATTTTATTGAAGTTAAATATGGTACCTAGTTGAACCAAGTATGATGTATTATCTCATGGATATCCTATTTTCCTTAATATTTTTTTACTGCGATGGTCCACTCTCTTTTGACTAATAGTTGTGCTGTTCGATTCGCAAACTGTCTCACGTTCACTTTTTTGATCATGACAAAAAGGGAAAAATATAGGAGTGTTGTATGATGCATATAGAATTGTCTCTTTGCATTCTACAATTAGTCAGGGGGATCATCAAGTAAGGGAGAGCATAGTATTACAGTTTGTAGGCACCGATGACCAACTAGCAGATATCTTCACGAAACCCCTAGCCGAAGCTCAATTTTGTAAGATCCGGAGAGAGCTCGGTATGCTTGATTTTGCCAGTTTATAAAGTGATTATGTGTCTTGTGTGTTTTCCCTCCTTTTTGATGAAAACAAGGGGGAAGAAATACTTGCTATTATTTACGGCTATTGCTATGTTACTGGTTTAGTTTATTATTTTTATGCTTATGCTTAGGGGGAGCTTTTGCTATTGTTTCTTGTTTATCGCCTCCCTATGCATAAGATAATTTGTTATCATCAAAAAGGGGGAGTTTGTTGAACCAAGGTCAAACACTCTTTGTTTTGTATGATAACAAATTACAATCTGTCTACTAATGGTTACAGTTGAACAAGAGTACAGGACACCATTTGAACAAGAGTACAGGACATGAATCAAAGAGCAGGATATCTTAAAGTGTAGCGGCTTGGAGGAGAAGCTACTCTAGAGTTCAAGAAATATTTGTTAATCTGCTTTTGATAGGACACTGTAAGATCTTATCACTTCACTTCTATAACTTTTAGTAGTTGATAGATGATTTTTTAAAATATAAGTGTTGTTTTTAAAAGCATAAAATCGATTATGCACTTTATGTTTAAGGAGAAAGGAAGCAAGAAATAGATTATGACTTATGTTTTTAAAAAGAACATGTTTTGGAAAGAAAACAATAGATTGATGACTTTGTGTTTCGAAAGAAAAGAATCGATTTTGGATATTGTGTTATAGAGTGCAAAATCGATTTATGGGTTCCATTTTAAAACAAGGAATCGATTATGAACTCTTGGTTTTAAAAGAACTCGTTTTGGAAAGAAAACAATCGATTGATGACCTTGTGCATTTAAAGCAAAGAATCGATTTTGCTCTCCACTTTAAAGAGAACGAAATCGATTATGAGCCTGTTTATGGAAGCACAAAATCGATTGTCTACTTAATTTCTTAAAGGTCTTGTTTTTCTTGGAAGCAAACAATCGATTCATGACCTTAGTTAGTTAAAGCATAAAATCGATTATGCTCCTATTATTTAAGTACATAATCTATTTTCACACTTTGTTTAAAAGGAAAACAATCGATTCTTCACTTCTTAAAAGTGCTACAACGGTCACATTTTAATCGATTATCATACACATTTCTTTTAAGCAAATAATCGATTCCCCTTTTAGTCCAACGGTCATATTTTTGCAAATCCTATAAATAGGACTTTGGGGTTTTTGTTTCAAACACAACGAGAAACAAAACTACAACGTACATATTCACAAATCAGAAAAAGAGAAAAAGAAGAACTTTCACTGTCAAATTATTTTCTCAAGTTCTTCATCTTTAAATCCAAATCACTCATCTCTCTCAACTACTATACTGTTATATTGCTTGAGTGATTGGATCATAGTTTCTCTGTTGTATTCATCTATTACTTGGTTGTTGTGAAATCATGGGAAGTGTTCTTGGGTAATTCAATCGGGGAGATTGAGTTGGTTGTGAAATCCTGGGAAGCGTTCTTGGGTAATTCAATTGGGGAGATTGAGTTGTTAGCAAAATCCTTAGCAGGGAGCTTGGGTTCTCAATTTGGGGCAAATTGAGATTAGCTATAGGGAAGTTGCTTTCTTGTAAGACATTGAAGAAGTTCTTCTATATAGTGGTTGTTGTCAAGTCCAAAGGTTGCAAAGCCGGAGGCCGAGGACGTAGAGCTTTTATCCCGAACCTCGTAAAAATCACGGTGTATCTCTTTTCCTTCTCTTTACTTTGTTTTTTGTTTATATTTGTTAATCGTTATATTTGATTTCATTACGCTGCGTTCAATATCACAATCTGTTTATCGTTAAATTTGATAATAGTGTGGTTAGCATAAAATATCACTGTAACTGGATCTGTCATAGGTATAGCTTGCTTAGGTACTGCATATAGTTTAAATCCTATTTTTCGCATTTGATTTAAACGTGCATCGTTAATTTTTGAAAACAAAAAGAATTCAATTTTAGCGTATAACCTTATTCACCACCCCCATTGATAACTCATATTTATATGAGTTATTTATACTTATTCAAAGTTAAATCACGCAAGTTCTCTGGCAATAGGAGGTTGTTTCTATTAAGTTTCTGTTAGTTTATCGCTTTTTAGTTAGAAGAGGGCTAAATTACAAATTCTAGGCATTTTGGCGCCAATTGGCGCCTTTGTGAACATTTTGATGCTTCTTGTGTTTGTGCAGTGAGCTGAACGTGGCAGCGTCCCTCATCACGTCTGAAGAAGGGCAACAGAGCAAGATAGATATATCTCATTTTTGGCGCGCAAGAAATGATAGTCAAAGATCTAGAAATGCAGAAGATCTTCTCTCTAGTCAGCGCTGACGCGGCTGACGCACTGTAGCAGTGCAGTGTCATTTCAGCAATATTTTATTTACAAGCAAGCTGGGAAAGTGGGGAATGACATCAGCAAGTATGTGACCCCTTTGTTCATTGGCTATTCTCTCTCTACAAAAGGAAAGGCATCAGGGGGCATCCATAATCCGAGCATCCATCCATTCATCATCCACCTTCCTCCATTTTCAGAGAGGGTTTTCTAAAAGAAGTTCTGGACACAGACTTCTTCATCCGAAATTTTCTCAAGCTCCGTTTTTTTTTATTTCCATTCGCAACCATTACTGTGAAGCTCAGACGTTGCAACGTCTCTACAGCGTGCATGAAGGAAGGCTACTTAGGCGTATCTTTTGCGTTTAGTCTCCTTTTCTCTATGTACGGTATTTGGATTTCAACTCCTCTTCTTTCTGTAAAGATGCTCAGCATGAGCTAAACATTTGTAGTTGGGTTGTTGTTTTGCATGTAATGAACCTCTAGTTTAATGTTATGAAGTATTGATGTTTATGTGTTTTAGATCTTTGCATGTTAATATTTCCAAACTTGTTTTGAAATTGGCCACTTAAAATAAGTAGATTCATAGGTACAGAAATGGTCTATGAAAAGAACTCAAAGATTTATGTGAATGAAAAGGTGCACTAAAGACATTTAGGCATTTTTATCTAAGTCTAGACATAGAATGGATAATAGTTCATAGGACATTGCTGTGGGTACTTAAAATACAGAAGTAGGCCTACTTAGAACCTAGACATAGGAATTCTAGTACTTGAAGCTCTGACGTTTTGTGACTGAAAAGCACAGCTCTTTTGCAACAGCGTTCAAACGTTATAACGTCTATACAGCATACCATTTGTACGTGTTAACGTGTAAACGTTATAACGTCTGACTAGAGGAGATTTACTTGCATGCAGCAATCCAACTCATACTCTTCCATATTCACGACCACTTCTTGTTTACTGGTTTTATCTACGTTCTTAGTCTTAATACCAACTTTTAGTGTCGATTTGTTACTTGTTTCACTTGTGTTTTGAAGACTTGAACTTTGAAAGTAAAATCAATCCTCGTGGGAACGATCTCTTATTTTTATCCACTTTACTTGTACGACGTGTATACTTGCACTGATATTGCGACTAGAAAACACACGCGCAAACAAGTTTTTGGCGCCGTTGCCGGGGATTGAATTTAACTTTTATTTCTCAAAAAGTATTAAAACACTAGGTGAAAGAATTCTGCTGTGTTGTTCGTTGTTTCTGTGTGTGAACAGGTAAACGTTACAGCGTATGCTTAGTTCCAGTTCAAGCTCTAGTTCAACTGAACCGGGGAGTGAATCTGCGCCTGAATTCTATCCAGAACCTGAAAGAACCTTCAGGGAACTAAGGAAACAACAAAGGTTAAGAAGACTGCAACAACATCAGCAAGTTCAGCCGCCAATCATGTCTGAACATGGTACTGGTGGTAGGAGCTCTAGAGGTGGACCCACTTCAAGAGGAGGAAGGCACTCTGATGCTGGAGGTAGAGAACGTGGTCGTGGACCACAGACTCATACAGAGACATATGTTGATGATGAACACTGGCAGAGACAGCAACTCATCAATGCAGGGCCACAAGACATGGTCAATGACAGAGACAGGCCTATGCGTGATTATGCCGTGCTCAATCCTGCCCATTTACAAACAGGCATTGCAAGACCACCCATTCATACTGGTCACTTTGAATTCAAGCCAATGATGTTCCAAATGCTGCAGACTGCAGGGCAATTTGGGGGTTTCCCTCAAGAAGATCCTTATGCACATCTAAGGCAATTTTTGGATGTGTGTAGCAACTTTATCATCCCTGGAGTCTCAGAAGATGCCTTCCGATTGAAGTTATTTCCATATTCTCTCAAGGATAAGGCCAAAAATTGGTTGAACTCCTTGGAGCCAAATTCAGTTCACACTTGGGATGAGCTAGCTGAAAAATTTCTTGGAAAATACTTCCCTCCCAACAAAAATGCCAAGTTGAGAAATGACATCACTTCCTTCAAACAAAGGGAAGGGGAATCATTGTTTGAAGCTTGGGAAAGATGGAAGGAATTACTAAGAATGTGCCCACACCATGGCATACCCGTGGTTATTCAAATGGAGACTTTCTACAATGGTCTAGATCAGCCTACCAGGCTTATACTTGATGCTTCATCAGGCGGTGTCATATTGAACATGTCTTTCTCTGAGGCATGCAGGCTTATTGAAGACATAGCCACTCATAATGCCCATTGGCCTTCTGAAAGATTCACTCCCGGAAAGAAGGCTGGTGTCCATGAGATAAGTGAAGTAACTGCCCTTTCTGCTCAGGTTGCTTCCCTGACCAACATAATCAAAAACATGAGTACTCCAAACGTGGTAACGTCTGAAAGACAGACTGCTGCAACTGTTGAACCAACACCATCTGGGGGAGTAGTATGTGTCTATTGTGAAGGAGGGCATATCTACGAAGAGTGTCCCCATAACCCTCAATCTGTAAACTTTGTATCCCATAACAAAGGAAACAGTCCTTTCTCCAACTCCTACAATTCAAATTGGAGAAATCACCCAAACTTTGGTTGGAAAAACAACAATTCTTTGAATGCTAGCGATACTGCTCCTGCAATACCCCTAGGATTTCCCCCTCAACAACAAAGGCAGTATATGCAGAATAACAACAACAGCAATTTGGAAGCCTTGATGAAAACTTTCATAAGCGATTGTAAGGCAACCTTGCAAACCCATGAGTCTTCAATCAAAACTTTGGAGAACCAAATTGGGCAGATAGCCTCAGCTCTTACTCAAAGGCAGAATGGATCTCTTCCATCTACAACTGAAACACCATCATCATCTAAGTCAAACGGTAAGGATGTGGTGAATGCACAGGTAAATGCTATCTCATTAAGAAGTGGCACTGAGTATCCTGAACCATCTATGCCTGAGGAACCCAAGGTGCCAAAGAAGGAAAAAGAGAAAAACAAAAGTGGAGAAAAAGAGAAGAATATTCCAGATATTGTGATATCTAAGCCAGATGTTACAACGTCTAGTTTTGAACCAGGAATCAAGACTGTACCTAAGCTTGTACCTGAATATCCTCCTCCACCCTACCCTCAAAGACTAAAGAAAGCTCATGAAGACAAGCAATTCAGCAAGTTCATGAAGATGCTCAAACAGCTACACATAAACCTTCCCTTGGTGGAAGCTTTACAGCAGATGCCAAACTATGCCAAGTTCCTAAAGGACATCATCACCAAAAGAAGAAGGCTAGGGGAGTTTGAAACTATTGCTTTAACTGAAGAATGTAGCTTAATTATGCAGAATAAACTCCCTAGAAAACTGAAGGATCCTGGCAGTTTTACTATACCATGCTCCATTGGAGATTTTTACCTTGGCAAAGCTTTATGTGACTTGGGGGCAAGTATTAACTTGATGCCCAAGTCCATTTATGATAAACTTGGTATAGGAACTGCCAGACCTACTTCTTTAAGTCTTACCTTAGCTGATAAAAGTAGAGTTTATCCTGAGGGCATATTAGAAGATGTTTTGATTAAAGTTGACAAATTTGTTTTTCCAGTGGACTTTGTTATTTTGGATTTTGATGCAGATAAGGAAGTTCCTATCATCTTGGGGCGACCATTTCTAGCCACTGGAAGGACACTCATTGATGTGCAGAAAGGAGAATTAATCATGAGGGTCAATGACCAAGAAGTCAAGTTCAACGTCCTCAACGCACTCAAGTATCCAGAACCTAACACAGATGAATGTTCCTTTGTGGTTGCCCTTGACCATGTGGTTCAAAAACAATTCAATAAAGATAATGACCACTTGGAGAAGATTCTGGGCAATGATGAGATTCAAGAGTTGTTAGCAGAAGAAGCTGTTCCGCAAAACGTTACAACGTCAACTGCAGACGTTGTCACGTCTGACTCTCCTGTACCCAAGGCGTGGACAAAGAAGTATGAATCTTTGGGGCAAGAAGACTCCAATCTCAAGAAGAAAGTTCCTTCCATTGAAGAACCAGTACTTCCAGATTGGATGCAAGAGGAAGATGAAGACAATATACCCTTATCAACAATGCACCTCAGGGCAGAGAAGAAGGAAAGAGTTAAAAAAGGAAAGAGCCCAGCAAAGAAAAAACAGAAGAAGGTGAGTAGTGAGGAAGAAGAGCTCAAATCAGCTGATCTAGATAGCATCAGTGAGAGTGATGCAGAAGGATCAAAGAAGGTGAGCATGGAAATCCTAAGTGATGAAGAGGAAGAAACACATTCTGAAGAGAAAGGAAGCTCCAGTGACAAGACGGATATTGAGGCTGACTCTCCACCAACCCAAACAGTCAAAGAACCAGCCAAGCCCACACCTCCATCACCAAAAGCCAAACAACCCCAACCCTCAGCTAAAGAACAATCCACCTATGACCAAAACATCCCCAAAACACCACAATCTAAACCTCAAGATCAACCCATTTCACAACCAACCCCCACTCAACCTGAACCAATTAAAGAGCCATCACAATCATCCATTCAAGAAGTAACCGGTGGAGACGTGGCAACGTCTGAACCAACTGATGTTGGAAGTAACCCAGACCCACAACTCATCTCCCCACCCAAAAAGCAAAGAGTCAAGACTGTACCCACCCAGAATCCATTTGGGAAGAAGAAAAGGCATGAATTAGCTACTGCAAGTGAAGAAACCAGACCTGGTGAAGAAGAAGAACAACTGGCTGATGCTGTTGCAACCAAAAGGCAAAAGTTGCAGGTAAGGAAGAAATCTGAAGCTGCTAAAGACAAGCCAGCCACCGCTACCAGTGCAGCATTTGTTGCTGCTAGTGGTTCAGAGAATGCTCCTGCTGTTGTTGCTGAAGAAAAAGCTGCAGACGTTACAACGTCTCAAGAGCCAGAGGGTGAACAAGCCCAGGTGGACCCCAAAGAACAACAACAAGTTAATCCTGCAGAGCTGGCAAAACAGAAAGCATGGGAGGAAGCAAAGAAAAGAATTGCTGAGAGCAGTGCAAAGATGTCCCAAGAAACTGAAGTTTTAGTTGCTGCTGGTGATGGTGCAGGAGAGAAGAAGAAGAAGGAAAAGAAAAAGAAGACTGCTCAAGCAGGCATCCCAGCCAGACAGAGTGGAAGGCTCAGATCTGGTGTTCTGAACAAGTAATTTAGCCCTCTTTTTAGCAGTAGTATCGTTATAGTTTTTAATTTCAGTACGAATAAATAGCTGTCCATACGTGACAACGTCTGGATAGTTAGTAGTCAGTAGTTTGTTTGTTTCTGTTGTGTTTGAGTGTTCCTCTTCCATTTTAAAAAAAAAATCACTGAGCAGTGAGGACACTGCTCATATTTCTGTGTGGGGGGGAGGATCATTTTTATGTTTTGTGTATGCATAAAATTAAAATGCGAAATCAGTTTACCTCCCTACTCTATTAATCATCAAAAATGTTTCTCTTTGGGCTAAATCTAGAAATGACTGTCTGTGAATTTGTGTGAGTAGCTGATGCATGCTTAGATGAATAGAATTGATTACTGCTTCCACACAAACTCTGTTTTGAGAAAAAACCTAGTTAGCTAGGGACTATGTGATGCTAAAGCTAGTTTTGGTTGACTATGGTGATTGTAAAACTTGATTAAAAACTTAGAGTAGCAGTAGAAACTAAGTTTGGGGGTATATCAGGTTGTGCTAAGGCTGGGTGCAAAGACTGTAGGATGATTAGTGCTTGTGTAGTGTGAGTGCAGCGTTGTAACGTCTACCCGTATCGTTATAACGTATGCCGTGTGTGTTCTCGTGTTGTGTTCCGTGTTATCAAGCGTTGTAACGTCTCATCTACAAACGTTATAACGTCTACTCCAAAAAGACCAAAAAGTGTGTGTGTTTCAAATAAGTGGAAAAATCCACATGTTCTCTGTGTTTGCTGCAATTTCCCGAAACAAATACTGGGCACTCCAAATGTCTCAATCCAAAATTGTCAAATCCAAAGGATCAAAAAAAAAATCGCAAAAAAAAACTCCAAACCAAAAGTGAAGTGAATCAAATGAAAGTTGCTCAGTAATGAGGGGGTTGCAATCCTCTGTGTGTTTTGCGTTATGTGAGTCAGAAAAGTAGTTTGCACTAATCTAGTCCTAGCATCCAATTAAGACCCTTTGTTGTGCTTAAAATAACCCTCATGTCTTATGTGGAAATGTTAGCCTACTCTCTATTTTGAAAGATGTTATACCCTCACCATAATGGAAACCACTCTTTCATAAGCTAGGGTAGCTTCTGAACCTAGCTAGGAATAGAATTGATACAGAGATCACACACTCACTTTGGGCAGTAATGAATCTAGAATGTAATTGTGCATTGGTGCGTGAGTGTGTAGTGTAAGTCTGAAGGAATTAGCCCCTTGAGGATAATTTTTGATCAAATGGGTGAGCAGGGTGTAAACTGCTGGCGTATTTAATTTCATGCATCTTTTCATATGCTGTGTTTCGATTTATTGAGGACAAGCAATGGTTTAAGTTTGGGGGTGTGATAACTCATATTTATATGAGTTATTTATACTTATTCAAAGTTAAATCATGCAAGTTCTCTGGCAATAGGAGGTTGTTTCTATTAAGTTTCTGTTAGTTTATCTCTTTTTAGTTAGAAGAGGGCTAAATTACAAATTCTAGGCATTTTGGCGCCAATTGGCGCCTTTGTGAACATTTTGATGCTTCTTGTGTTTGTGCAGTGAGCTGAACGTGGCAGCGTCCCTCATCGCGTCTGAAGAAAGGCAGCAGAGCAAGATAGATATATCTCATTTTTGGCGCGCAAGAAATGATAGTCAAAGATCTAGAAGTGCAGAAGATCTTCTCTCTAGTCAGCGCTGACGCGGCTAACGCACTGTAGCAGTGCAGTGTCATTTCAGCAATATTTTATTTACAAGCAAGCTGGGAAAGTGGGGAATGACATCAGCAAGCATGTGACCCCTTTGTTCATTGGCTATTCTCTCTCTACAAAAGGAAAGGCATCAGGGGGCATCCATAATCCGAGCATCCATCCATTCATCATCCACCTTCCTCCATTTTCAGAGAGAGTTTTCTAAAAGAAGTTCTGGACACAGACTTCTTCATCCGAAATTTTCTCAAGCTCCGTTTTTTTTTATTTCCATTCGCAACCATTACTGTGAAGCTCAGACGTTGCAACGTCTCTACAGCGTGCATGAAGGAAGGCTACTTAGGCGTATCTTTTGCGTTTAGTCTCCTTTTCTCTATGTACGGTATTTGGATTTCAACTCCTCTTCTTTCTGTAAAGATGCTCAGCATGAGCTAAACATTTGTAGTTGGGTTGTTGTTTTGCATGTAATGAACCTCTAGTTTAATGTTATGAAGTATTGATGTTTATGCGTTTTAGATCTTTGCATGTTAATATTTCCAAACTTGTTTTGAAATTGGCCACTTAAAATAAGTAGATTCATAGGTACAGAAATGGTCTATGAAAAGAACTCAAAGATTTATGTGAATGAAAAGGTGCACTAAAGACATTTAGGCATTTTTATCTAAGTCTAGACATAGAATGGATAATAGTTCATAGGACATTGCTGTGGGTACTTAAAATACAGGAGTAGGCCTACTTAGAACCTAGACATAGGAATTCTAGTACTTGAAGCTCTGACGTTTTGTGACTGAAAAGCACAGCTCTTTTGCAACAGCGTTCAAACGTTATAACGTCTATACAGCATACCATTTTACGTGTTAACGTGTAAACGTTATAACGTCTGACTAGAGGAGATTTACTTGCATGCAGCAATCCAACTCAAACTCTTCCATATTCACGACCACTTCTTCTTTACTGGTTTTATCTACGTTCTTAGTCTTAATACCAACTTTTAGTGCCGATTTGTTACTTGTTTCACTTGTGTTTTGAAGACTTGAACTTTGAAAGTAAAATCAATCCTCGTGGGAACGATCTCTTATTTTTATCCACTTTATTACTTGTACGACGTGTATACTTGCACTGATATTGCGACTAGAAAACACACGCGCAAACACACATCCCCCTCTAAGGTTATCATATAGTCTAACACATCAGACATAGCATTAATACAGTTTGATGAATTTGCATAGTGAAGGCATTCCCAACTTACTCTTATTCTGGATTTCTACTAATCCTTTATTTTACTTGTTGTGTGTTGATAAAATTGGGTTCTACAACTTGTTATTTTATTTTTCTTTTACTTACGAGCTTACTTACTAATTTAAATATAGAAAAGAACTCAATAATCCTCATGGGAACGATCTCTACTTTATTACTTGTTGTGACAGTGTATACTTGCACATATTTTTTTCACACAACAAGTTTTTGGCGCCGTTGCTGGGGATTGTGATAGTTATTTTCTATTGTTTAGTTATTAAGTTAAGTTAGTTTAGATTCTTTTATTAGTTTGTTCTGTTTTTCAGCAATTTTTTTCTATTTGTTGCTGTGCTTTGTGTTTGTAGTGTGTTTTATTTGTTGTTTTTACTATTGTTATTTGTGCTTGGTGTTTTTGTGAGAAAAAAAATTCACTTTAAGCCATGGACCATTGAGATTTTTACTCTATGCAAACAAAGAATGCTCAACAACATTGTTTCAATGGAAATGAAGATGAAAGCGACTGTTTTGAGTTAAATTCCATGCCCATGTCAAACTTTGTGTGTGAGCAAGAGATATGTTCTCAAGCTCAAATCGAAGGATTATATGAGGGCAACTCTAAGTTTAAAGAACTCTTAGCTCATTCAATTGAATCTATTAAGGTGGATCATGATAACTTTGAAGCTTCATGTAAGAATCTAGAGGCTCACATCAAGACTATAATGGAGCATCTAAAAGAATAGAATTGTAGTGAAGACGTGGTTGAGCAAAAGGAAGAAAAGAGTGTAGAGTGTGAAAATGAATGTGGTCATTTGGAAGTAGTGGAAGAAAAACAAAAAAAATTGTGTAGTTGTAGAACAAGAAAAATTCAAAAATAGTGATAAGGAAGAAAAGCCAAGGTTGAGGTATGAAAAGTGATCCGTACCTTGATCGCCCAAGGGTGGAACGGGTTGTTGTACGATCGCTCTGCCGGGCAGTGTGGTCGCGTGCAAAGCTCAGGGTGGGTGTACCTGCAAAGACACTCTGACGCCCAAGTCAGGGAGGAAGGAGTCAAAGCAGGAAATGAGAGATGGGATGAAAGTGTACCTTTCCGCGGGGGGTTGACCCCTATTTATAGAGTTCGGCGAAGCTCCCTAGCCGTAGGATCAGCTGGCTCGATCACCCGTTGAACTGCTCCCAGCTGGTTTAGGAGCGGTACGCGCTATAGTGTTCTGGAGTGGGCTGTGCCTCCTTCGCGGGTTGGGCCGTCGGCCCAGTCCAGAATAGTTGCCCCCCAAGCCGAAGTCGTCCGGAGGGCGGGTTCAGGCTTGATGCCCCCGGTCTCAGGCATTTTCTGGCTCGATCATGTTGATCACTTCCCCGCCTTATTCGAGGGCAGCCACCCGCTTCATGCGCGTGTTTCTCTTTAGCTTGATGCCCTCGGTCTCGGGCATTTCACGGCTTGGCCGTGTTAATCACTCACCCGCCCTATTCGAGGGTGGTCTCCTGTTTTGCGTGGCCTTTTCGTTGTTCGTTTCTTTTTAAGTTGGTGAGCCCCGCCCTGAGCAGTTTACCGAATCTCAGTCCAGATTGAACACTCTCGAAGGGGGTGCGACCTTCTATTATGGTCGCTTCGACGTGTAGCTTGGGTCGTCCAAGTATGCTCGACCTATTAGGCAGTTTACCGAGGCTCGACTCGAACTTACCTCGCCTCATAGGCTCACACGGGGCTCGTTCGTAGCCCGCTCTTTGCGTCTCGCCCTGAGCAGTTTACCGGATCTCGTTCCAGATTGAACTCGTTCAAAGGGGGTGCGACCTTCTATTACGGTCGTTTCGTCTTGTAGCTTGGGTCGCCCAAGGATGTTCTACCTATCAGGCAGTTTACCGAGGCTCGGCTCGGACTTAACTCGTCCTATAGGTTTATATGGGGCTCGATCGTAGCCCACTCTTTCTTGCTTAAGTTGCCAATCAAACTTAAGATAGTTATCGCTCATGTCGGGGCCATATCGGGTGCCCAGGTCAACCATGTTGACTTGGTGGTCACCGAGTGATATGCGTGCAGCTTCCTTCTTCAACTCGGCCTCTCCTTGCAGTTTCAGGCCCATGAAATGACATCGTTGAGCTGACTGGAGATCTTCCTGTAGAGTCACAATTTCGCGTCTTCCTCTTCCTCTGGTCACGCCCCTCTTGGTCATTCTCGTGGGCGCTCTTTGCAACCGCTTGGTTTTCTATATCAGCCTCTTCGTAATCCATATACTTCCGCGACCTTCTGAGGAAGTCGCCCAGGCTACGTGGTTTGTTGACCCGATCTCGACCTCAAACAAACTTCCGCGCTTGAGGCCGTCGGTAAGAAAGTACAGTCGCATTTTGTCCTCCAAATTCATGACATTAGCGGTTTCCTTATTGAACCGTTCCACATATTCTCGGAGGGTTTCCTTCTCGCCCTGACTGACCGCCTTGAGCACTTCTACCGCCTTGGGTTTAATTCTCGAGGCAGTGAACCAGGCAGAGAAAAGTCGAGCTAGTTGTCTCCAAGTCGCCACTGAGTTCGACTTCAGGTCCCTAAATCACGCGAGGGCTGATTTTTCGAGTGTTAGTGGGAAGATCTTACACTTCACGGGGTCCCTGGCGCCTCCGTACTGCATCATTAGATCAAAGTAATCCAAGTGGTTGTCGGGGTCCCCGATCCCATCCTACATGTTCAGCATTGGGGGCTTCTCTAAGGAGGCCGGTATGGATACTCGTCGATTTCTCTGGTGAATAGCCCCATACGGGAGCGACCACTCCCTCTTCGTAGGGATCGACTTCGATGGCCTTTCCGTCGATCAGGAGAGCACCGTTGTCGTCCAATAGGGGAGACGCTTCTTGAGCGGCGGGGTGAGTCTGATGACGCGAAAAACGAATCTCTGCTGGGTGATTCGTCCGGCCAATAAGTGGGGTCGGCCGGAGATGGGGGAGTTCGAGGGGGGCGTCCTCGATCCTCTTCGTGCTCTTCTCTGCTGGGTGATTCGTCCATGCGCAGAATATTCCCTTTTTGTGGGCACATTGTACTCCTAGGCACATATAATGACAAATGGCACCTCCAAAAGATATTTCTCGGATCACTAAACCCTAGTACCATTTAAGGCAGCTCATCTTCCTCATTTTGGAGGCTGGTTCAGAGGAGGAAAAGTATAGAAATAGTTTTTCCTCCATTTTTGTACAAATCTACCTTTAAAATACCATAGTGGAAATTCTGATGCTGGGAGTTATGCCGCAGCAATACAGAAGCTTAATCACTTGAAGATCTGCGTGGATTTAGGAGCTGATCTGAACCTCCATGCTTTTGTTCTTGGAGTCAATCTTCAGTATACCACTTCTTACTATATTTATTCTTTGTATTTTTGCATTTATGGCTTTAAACATTATGTTTAAGTTATATTTTTTGTGTTGTTTGCTCATCATGAGCTAAATACTCTTAGTTGGGATGCTTTGATCTATGTAATGAAGTCTTTGTGTGTTTAATGTATGTATTTGATGTTTAGCATTTTTATCTCTTGCCTAATACTATTTCCAAACTTATTTTAGAACTGATCACCTAAATATAAGTACCATTTATAGATTCAGACATGGTTTATAAATTGATCTCAAAGGATAATATGGATAGTGGTTATTAAAGGACACTTTAATAATCCTTGCTAAAAACCTAAACATATGAGGGCAAATTTCATAGGGTGAATACTGTGGGTGCGTAATAGCCAAAGGTGGACCTATTTAGAGCTTAGACATAAGTGCTTGTAATGAATCCCTGTAGAAAAGTGACTAAAAAGTACATACTATATGCTACAGCGCCCAGTGTTGCAGCATCAGATATAGCATTAATACATTTTGATGAATTTGCATAGTGAAGGCATTCCCAACTTACTCTCAATCTGAATTTCTACTAATCATTTATTTTACTTGTTGTTTGTTGATAAAATTTGGTTCTACAACTTGTTATTTTATTTTGCTTTTACTTACTAGCTTACTTTCTAATTTAAATATAGAAAAGAGCTCAACAATCCTCATGGGAATGATCTCTACTTACTCTTTATTACTTGTTGCGACTGTGTTTACTTGCAGATATTGTTTTCACACAACAATGATCTCATCAACCCCCTACAGAGTAGTTTCCTACTTGGGAGAGGCACCACAGATAATGTTATTCTGGCTCAGGAGGTTGTCCATGACATGCAGCAATCAAATACTAAGAAAGTTTCTGTTGCTTTCAAAATTGACTTGGAGAAAGGCTCTGAGAGACTTAACTGGCATTTCTTGGAGAGTACTATTCATGACTTTGGGTTCCCCGATGATTCAGTTTCCCTTATTATGATCTGTGTTCGAGCTAGCAACCTTTATGTCTTGTGGAATGGTGCCAAAACTGATTATTTTTAGCCTTCTAGGGGGCTCCGTCAAGGTGACCCCCTTTCGTCGTATCTCTTTGTCCTGTATGGAGAAGCTCTCTCTTAACATCCAACACAAAGTTCAAAGTGGTATTTGGAGGCTTATTCATGTTGCTCGAGGTGGCCCGCCCCTATCCTACATGTTTTTTGCTGATGATGTCCTCTTATTTTGTGAAGCCAAGACGGAGCATGTCCGGGTAGTCATGGATACTTTGGAGGAGTTTTGTAACGCCTTGGGCTTAAAGGTTAATACAACGAAGCCAAAGGCAGTGTGTTCAAGAATGGTATGAGGGACTAGGAAGTGTGATATCAAGAATATATCGTCCATCAAGCTTGTGGCGGAGGACTTAAGACACTATCTTGGTTTTCCCTTAGTCAAAGGAAGGGTGTCTATGAGTGTTTACAATGATGTTCTGGATAAAGTACATAAGAAATTGGCGTTTTGGAAAGGCAACTTGTTAAACAAAGCTGAGAGGGCCTGCCTTGTTCGATCGGTTACTATGGCTATTCCTGTCTATACGATGCAACTCCCATTGTCTCCCCACTGCCTATACAAAGACAAGCTATGAGTTCAAGTTATCAATCACAGATATTTGGGGAGAAGTTCTCTTTGGATTGGTGATAACAATGCGAGACCGTCCATTATTTGGATAGGTATTAGGAAGGCTATTGAAACCTTTGCTTAGGGCTATACCTTTCATGTTGGTTCGGGAGGTACTTCCTTTTGGTATGAAGACTGGACCAAACTTGGTCCCTTGTGTAACCTGGTTCCTTATGTTCACATCAGTGACACCCAAACCCTTCTTCGTGACGTCTACTAGGATGGCTCTTGGAACCTCCGTGATCTATTTACTGATCTACCTCCAGAATTGAGCCTCTCTATCATGCAGACTCCAGCACCCACTACCCTTGATCAAAGGCTCAACGATACGTGGACTTGGAAGCATAACAATAAGGGTGTATATACTTGCTCTGGTGTGGTGGCTACTCTTGGCTGCTCAAAATACATCGAAATTAGGATCCCAACTATGACGTTCGATGGATGTGGAGTCTCAAAGTCCAAGCTAAGCTCCAACACTTTGTGTGGCTCTCCTACCATAATGCCATTCCAACAAATTCCCGTCGGCATAATTGCAACATGGCAATTTCCCCCAGCTGCACCTGTTGCTCTTCACCTTTGGAGGAACTCCTCCACCTTCCTTCGTGATTGCCCCCATTCAAAAGAACTCTGGCTCCGTTTGGGATTTGGTGTTCATCCATATTTCTTTTCGGAGTCAAATCCTCAAAGATTGTTACATAATATGGTTAGTGGTACCTCTCATATCCTCTTTCTAGTTTGCTTGTGATACTTTTGGTGTTGGGGTAATAACATGATTTTTAAGCCCCAACCGTGGCCTCTCAATAGAGTTACCCGTATGATATACAACATGCATGATGAGTGTCTTACTTCCTTCCCTCTAAAGACACTGACCTTGCAGCTGCTCGCCTTTTGGCTAATTGGAACTCTCCTCCTACAAGTACTGTCAAGCTCAATGTTGATGGTAGTTTTCTTGAGAATTCCTCCCACCTAGGTGCTAGGAGTGTTATCCGTGACCACGACGACAACTGGATTGCTGGTTTCACTCACTTTGAGATAGGTGGGGATCCTCTGTTAGCTGAACTCCGAGGAATTGAACTCAGTTTGAAGCTTTGCTATGAATTGGGATACAAGGACTTTGTTTGTGAGTCTGATTGCTTGGATGCTATTACCAAGTGGCTTCAGTCTCAAGAGGGGGGTGAATTGAGATTTTAAAAATTTAAGTCCCCTTTAACGACTTGATTGATTTTTTGCGCAGGCTTATGGAACGAATTAACGAGAAACGAAAACTGAAAATAAAGCAGTAAAGAACACGGAGATTTTTATACTGGTTCGGTCACCTCCTAGTGACCTACGTCCAGTCCTCACATCCTTGTGAGATTTTCCACTAAACACAACAAAGCTTACAGGTGCTTTGGAAACCTTTACAGACTCAGCTGGCACTCTTCTCCTAGGATACCCCACCTATGAAGAGCCCTCAAATCTATCACAACAACAACAACAAGAGATATCCCACCCTTGTTACAACCAATAACCCTAGAGAGATACCCCCACTCCCTAGTACCAACAGCAACCCTAGAGAGATACCCCACTCCCTAGTACTGTGAACAACGTAAAACAAATTACAAATTGAGAAACCAAAATACCTCTTATGAAGGCAGATTACACAACTTGAAGATCACCAACCCAACTCTAACCCTTGAGAGAAATCAGCTCTGGCAGATGAAAAGTATGTGAAGCACAAAAGTGTGTGTGCTAGGGTTTTTGAGTTTTGCGTTTCAGCGTAAGCGTAAGAATGGGTTGTGTTTTTCTGAGAAACACTAAGTTCCTATTTATAGACTTAGGAGAAATATGACCGTTGAATGATTTTTGGAATCGATTAATTACTTGAAAAGCATAGGATAGTGACTCGATTCTTGTCTTGGAAAATAGGAATGAGTGATCGATTGTTTGCTTTTAAAGAGTAAGTATGAATCGATTAATAGCTTGAGAATATGACCGTTGAGCCTTTTAGAAAGAAGAAAATCGATTTAAGGCTTAGGTGCATGAGGTGATGAATCGATTCTTGGCTTAAAATAGTATAGTTGATGAATTGATTCATTGCTTGATTTAAGTGAGATGCAAATCGATTTATAGCTTTGGAAACAGGAAGGAAATCGATTTTGCACTTTTAAATATAGAGTAGGAAATCGATTTTGGTCTTAGAAGAAATAATAGGAATCGATTCTTAGCTTTTAAAACATTTTGGGAATTGATTCTTTGCTTTGGGAAATGAGTTGGAAATCGATTTCTATCTTTTGAGAAGAGTTGGAAATCGATTCTTGGCTTTATGGAAGAAAGCATGAATCGATTTCTCACTTTCATAAAATAGTCTTTATGTTACGTGCCTTACCTGTGTGCATGCATGCATTTTGAAAACTGTGAAGGCTATGAAACTGTGAGATGAGCTGACCCTCAAAAGCGGCTTACAAAATATCCTAAGACACGACCCAAACCCTAGAGACTACCCTTACTTCTTGAGTCTTGTTTGTGCCTTGGATTACCGCTTGGTCATTTTCCGCTTTGAACACATCATCAAAACCTAACTTGCTTGTCATTTTGACTTCGAACACATCATCATCAAAACCTAACCTGGAAAAGCAATATAACCACAGATGCAATATCTCTTATCCCCACAACTAATTCACAACATTTCCATAGTTATGCATCAATTTTATTGAAGATTTCAGATATCTTGCTCACTTGCGGGAATGTTCAGTTGATCCTATTATGTTGTTATAATTCTGTTTAGCTACCTAGTTATTGTAATTAGGTGTTTAAGAAGTAATTGGGCAAAAGCCCTAAAAAAATTGTACTTTGGAAAATTAGGGTTTTTTCATCCGTTTGAAATCAGTTGAAAAAAGTTGTTATTGCTGTAACAGAAGCTAGGAGAGTAGTTCTAGTAGTTAGGGTTGTTGAGAATCAACCCTAACAAACCCTAAAAGTTCTATAAAAGGATCATACATGCATGTACAAAATAGTGTGAATGGAATACAATAGAAAAAAAGGAGTTTACAAATAAGATTCCTTTGATGAGTTCTTCATTTTTCTGTCTTCGATTCCTTGCATCTTCGTCTCTCGTATCTCCGCGTCTCTTCATCTCGCACAACAACCTAGTTGGTTCTCATACGAACACCAGCTACTCCTCTTTACTTTCATTCCTTGCGTTTGATTGCGTAGAGAGAAGCTTGAGTCCCTGCGAAATTGAAGAAGAAGATTAGGGTTTGGTTTGTAGTAAGAAGTCAGAGAGAAAACGAAAGAAGAGGAGCATAGAGAGAGAAAGGAAATTACATCTGAGTTGTTGTATCATTAGGGTAAGAGTTTAACCCTTTGTTCCTTGGACCGGATAACAATCCCAACCAGATTAAGTGCGCAGTAACCTGCACAAGAAATAATTGGGTTAGTTCAGTTTTGATATATTTGGGCCAATTTTTTTCTATTCACACCGCCACAATTTCATGTTTAACACCAACAAAATTGGTATCAGAGCATAGTTACGTTCTTGGGGTTCAAGAAAATTCTTTGAAACACAAGAGTGTGTGTGAGGTGTGTGAATTTTGTGAGTTTAGTCAGAGTGACAGATTCTTGGGTTAAAGGGAAACAGTGAGTGAAACAGTTTCTGCTCTAACTATGGCAATAGGAAGTCTAACCACAATCCTAAACTAGATAGCAAGAGCTATGATAGATGGTGTATCCAAATGGAAGCAATATTTGGCTTCCAAGACATCTTTAAAATTGTGACAGAAGGTTTTTCAGAGTTGCCTGCAGAACCTACAGATGCTGAGAGAGCCACATACATTGAGAACAAGAGGAAATATTGCAAGGGAAAGCATATCACACACCAAGGTTGTGATGAAGCCAACTTTGACAAAATTAGAAATGCCAAGACTGCCAAAGAAGCTTGGAATATCCTACAAACTAGCTTTGTAGGAGATGCTCAGGTAAAGAAAGTCAAGTTGAATGCTTTAAGAAAGCAATATGAGAATACTAAGATGAAAGAGCAAGAAAAAATCAGTGACTATATTGCTAGACTTGGGGTCATTACTAATGCTATGGGTTTGAGTGGGGAACAACTCACAAATCAGCAGATTTGTGAGAAAATAATACGTTCCTTAACCTTAAGATTTGGCTATGCGGTCAATTCTATTGAGGACACTAAAGATCTAGCAACAATGACAATTGAGCAGTTGCAAACCTCTATTAAATGTGCAAACAATAAGAGTATGGTGGCTGAGGGAATGAGTGATATACTCATTCAAAGGGCAGATGGCAATACAATGCTAATTGGGAATGTGTGGTACATTCCTAACATGAGAAGTAATCTCATAAGTGTGGGACAATTGGTTGAGAAATGATTCTCAATTGTAATCAATGACAACAAGCTGAAACTCTATGACACAAGGGAGAAAGTCGTCCTAACCTCACCTCTATCAAAGAACAGAACATTCACATTCAACCTTGAGGTTGCAGAAGCAGAATGCCTCAATGCAACAACAGCTGATTCAGAAAGTTTTCTTTGGCATCAAAGGTATGGACATCTAAATTTGAAGTCTATCTCTATTGAATGCTAAGGAACTAGTTTGTGGCATGCCTAGGACTGTTTTACCAGAAAAAACTTGTACTATATGTCTAGTTGGTAAACAACCCAGGTTAAAATTCAAATCAGACCTAAAAGGAAGATCTAAGGATGTGCTAGATGTTTTACACTCTGATATTTGTGGTCCTTTTGAGGTACAATCTATTGGAGGCAACAAGTACTTCATCACATTTGTGGATGAGTACTCAAGAATGCTTTGGATGTACTTAATCAAGGCCAAAAGTGAAGCTCTTGAAGTTTTCAAGAAGTTCAAAGCCATGGCAGAAAAGCAGAGTGGGAAAGCTATCAAAATTTTAAGGACTGATGGGGGAGGTGAATATACCTCAAATTATTTTGAGGAATTCGGTTCTAAGGAGGGGATAATTCATGAAGTTACATCCCCTTATACACCACAACACAATGGCTTGGCAGAAAGGAGGAATAGAAGCATTCTGGACATGGCCAGAAGTATGCTTAAACAGAAGCAGCTACCTCACAGGTTATGGGGAGAAGCTGTAACGACAACAACCTACTTATTGAACAAGTGTCCTACTAAGAAATTAAATGGCAAAGTGCCTGAGGAAGTTTGGCTAGGCAGAAAACCTAGTGTGGCTCATCTAAGGGTGTTTGGTTCCTTGTGCTATGGGCACGTACCAGATGCTACAAGAAAGAAACTTGGAGATAAAAGTAAACCTCTAATCTTAGTTGGTTATCATCCTACTGATGCTTATATGTTGTATAATCCTACTAATGACAATGTTGAAATTAATAGAGATGTTGTGGTCTTGGAGGATGAAAGCTGGGATTGGCAGAAATCAAACCAAACTAGCTCTCAATCCTATGTGACAGTGAACTTGGATCCTATTGAGGATGTGGCAGAACCTGTGAATGTTCCTAATGGTTATGACATTGAAGAGGAACAAGCTGAGGAGGTGGCAGAACCTAGACCTCAAAGGCATAGATATATGCCTAGAAGATTTGATGACTATGAGGTGAACATTGACATTGAAATCACCAATGAAGGTGATCTGGTGCAGTTTGCTCTGTTAGCAGATGCAGAACCAGTTAGTGTTAAAGAAGCCTTAGATGGCAAGGCTTGGAAGGGTGAAATGGTAGAAGAATTGAAGTCCATTGAGAAGAATGAAACTTGGAAATTGACCAAGCTACCTCAAGGTCAAAAATCAATAGTTGTGAAGTGGGTTTTCAAGTTGAAGTTAAACCCAGAAGGTAAAATTGTTAAGCACAAGGCCAGGTTAATGGCCAAAGGCTTTCAACAAAGGGAATGTTTTGATTTCACAGAAGTGTTTTCTCTTGTTGCAAGACATGAAACCATAAGAATGGTTATTGCTCTTGCTTGCAGCAGAGCATGACCATTATTTCACCTAGATGTGAAATCTACATTTCTTAATGGACCACTAGAAGAGACAGTTTATGTGGACCAGCCACCTGGGTTTGAAGCTAAAGTCAAGGAAGACAGATTTTACAGGCTCTACAAGGTTTTAAATGGGCTGAAACAAGCACCTAGGGCATGGAATAAGAGGATTGACAAATTCTTCTCAGACATAGGCTTTAAAAGGTGTATAGTGGAGTATGGACTCTATATTAGGCAAAGAAAGGCACCTGACCTACTGATTGTGTGTCTATATGTTGATGACTTGCTTGTTACAGGCAGCAACAAGACTGAAATTGCAGAATGCAAGCAACATATGCAGTCAGAGTTTGAGATGACTGATCTTGGAAGGCTATCCTACTTCCTAGGGCTTGAACTATCCTACACAGAACAAGGTTTGATTCTACACCATACCAAGTATGCTAGAGACATCCTAAAGAGGTTCAACATGCTGGATTGCAACCCAGCAAGCACTCCTCCAGATGGCAGTGTGCATATTATTGAAGAAGAGCATGAGGAAGTTGATCATACAATGTACAGATGTATCATTGGCTCACTAAGATATTTGTGTCACACTAGACCAGATATTTGTTTTGCTACTGGATTGGTGAGCAGACACATGAACAGACCTTTAAAACCTCATTTGCTTGCTGCAAAGAGGGTTCTAAGGTACATCAAAGGCACTTTACACTATGGCATACTATTTCCTAAAGGAGAGAGCAGTAAGGGATCAGAATTAGTGGGATATTCTGACTCAGATTGGTGTGGGGATAAGGCTGACAAGAGGAGTAATAGTGGGTATCTATTCAAGTTCAATGGAGCCCCAATCTCGTTGAGCTCCAAGAAACAAAGTATAGTGGCTTTGTCTAGTTGTGAAGCTGAATATGTAGCAGACTCAACAGCTACTTGCCAGGCTAACTGGTTTGAATCTCTATTGGAAGAACTGTTACTAAGAGGGAAGCAACCATCAGGGTACTGATTGACAATAAATCAACTATTAACCTAGCAAAGAATCCCATCTCTCATGGGAAGAGCAAGCACATAGAGACTCACTTTCACTACCTAAGAAGCCAGGTAAACAAACAAGCTACAACTAGACTACTGTCCTACAAAAGAATAACAAGCAGATATACTCACTAAAGCAATCAAAGGAGAACAGTTTATGAAGCTACGAAGGGACCTGGGATTGGTCTCCTTCGAGGAACAGAACTAAGGAGGGATATTATGTTGTTATAATTCTGTTTAGCTACCTAGTTATTGTAATTAGCTGTTTAAGATGTAATTGGGCAAAAGCCCTAAAAAAATTTGTACTTTGAAAAATTAGGGTTTTTTTTGTAGAAACAGCTAGGTCAATATGATCGTTTGAAATCAGTTGAAAAACGTTGTTATTGCTGTAACACAAACTAGGAGAGTAGTTCTAGTAGTTAGGGTTGTTGAGAATGAACCCTAACAAACCCTAAAAGTTCTATAAAAGGATCATACATGCATGTACAAAATAGTGTGAATGGAATACAACAGAAAAAAGGAGTTTACAAATAAGATTCCTTTGCTGAGTTCTTCGTTTTTCTGTCTTCGATTCCTTGCATCTTCGTCTCTCGTATCTCTATGTCTCTTCATCTCGCACAACAACCTAGCTGGTTCTCATACAAACACCAGCTACTACTCTTTACCTTCATTCCTTGCGTAGAGAGAAGCTTGAGTCCCTGCGAAATTGAAGAAGAAGATTAGGGTTTGGTTCGTAGTAAGAAGTCAGAGAGAAAACGAAAGAAGAGGAGCATAGAGAGAGAAATGAAATTACATTTGAGTTGTTGTATCATTAGGGTTAGAGCTTAACCCTTTGTTCCTTGGACTGGGTCACAATTCCAACTTGATTAAGTGCACAGTAACCTACACAAGAAATAATTGCGTTAGTTCAGTTTTGATATATTTGGGCCTATTTTTTTCTATTCACACCACCACAATTTCATGTTTAACACCAACAGATCCACATCTTGCGGGAACAAAATGTCGTCGCTGATTTCATGACAAAAGAGGGTGTTCATTGCTCTTGTTCTTCTCATTGGCACCAACCCCATCCACGAGCGGAGTCCTTGCTATTGATTGACAAGTTGGGAGTCTAAGTTTTGCCTTTTTTTTCCCTTTTTTTCTTTTGTTACGTTGTAACACTACAAAAAAAAAGTATCATTAAATGATTTTTCCACTGCAATCTATCCCTAGTTATAGATTTTTTCTTGTGAGATTTACAACCTAGCAATGTATATTCTCAACACCTCAAAATGACTTAGTACAATCAAACCTTAAAGAAAAACAATCATTACGGTTAGAAAATATGCTTTACAAAAGTTTTTAAAACTCTCAACATAGTCGAATTAAACAACTAATAATAAAACAGAAGAATTCTATTTGTCTACTTGAGAATAGAATATTTTCATTCAAGCAACTCATGAAATGAGTTTACTTCCTTTAAAAAAAATAAAAAATAAATCCATGCAAGCAAATACTAATTTCTCAAAAAAAATTATATTTTTATTTATTCAAACCATTCTCCAAAATCTGTTTTTTTTTGACAAATTCTAAATATTTTCTTATTTTATTTATTTATTTGTTGTGGGGTTCAATGCAATGCAATACAATTTCCCCCCTCATCCTCCCGTCTCATCTCAATTCTCAAGTTCCGCTGGCCTTTCCCCCTTAACCGTATCTCTCCCCCTCGCTATTACAGTACACAGCGAAACATCTATGAACTGAAACTAAACTGCAGTGAACTAACAAACCATGTCTACGATACTCTCATTTTCTGCTTCTTATTCCTCTTGCTCTCTCTTCTCTCCTTTCTCCGCCGCTTGTTACAGACTCAACCCTCTCCTCTTCTACACGCGCCGTCGCCGCACCATTCCTCCACTCTCCTCTCGTTCCCGCTTCTCAACTCGCCTTCTCGCAGGTTCTCTTCGCTTCAACCTAATTTATCGCTCTTTACTTAGTTAACAATTGCAATTTCCTGCTCTTCAATTCTCGCCATTTTTTGCTTACACTTTCTTCTATTAACCTAGGGCCTGTTTGGATAGACTTACTGGTTTAAAACTGAGTTTCTGCTTTTCATTTTTCAATGAACTTAGGACCTGTTTAGGTTGATGTCTTTTCGAATTTCATTTCTAGTTTTCTGTAATAATTACAGAAAACTGAGTTTCTGCTTTTCATTTTTCAATGAACTTAGGACCTGTTTAGGTTGATGTCTTTTCGAATTTCATTTCTAGTTTTCTGTAATAATTACAAAAAGGACAATATGTTTTGGTTTAGAAAGTTTGTGTGAAAAGTGATAATAAGTGTAAACTTGTTTTGCACCTTCAACTAATCGGAAATCATAACATATTTGACTTTCAGAATGATTCGGATGGAATCCAAACATTTTTATGACTTGTCAATTCTTTGATTGATTGACTATGTAAATACTAATTAAATCCATAATAACATTTTAGTTTAATTGATGAGCATTATCAATGTGAAATTTATTTAGAATGTCAACCAATTAGAAACCATAGTATCTGTGATTTTCAAGATAGTTAGGGTGAAAGTCAAATATTTTTATGACATGTTAATTTGCAATTGGTTGATAGTATAAAAAAATTTTATACTACACTGACGATGCATACTAATTAACCATATCTGTGAAGACTACAATGTTTTGTTGGTTTTTTCAGTGTCTACCATTTTATTCTTATTTTGGTTTTTGGTTTTTAAATGTTTCAGTTGCTGCTTCGTCAGAGAATGGTGTCTTTACTTCTCCTGAGATAACCAAATCTTTTGATTTCGCCGCGGAAGAACGCATATATAATTGGTATATTTTTTAAAATTAGTGTTGGTATTTCTATTAATTCTGTTCTTTTGATTCTATATGTATGGTGTGCTCTGTGCTATTATGACAATTATGGCTTTTTCTAAATACCTCACTTTCGACAAAATGCAATGACATCTGTCTAGTTGATGCCATCCAGTAGAAAAACACTTTTTGTTATTGTTATTGTTAACAATAGGAAAAATTGTTTTGAGATATAACCATAGTTATCAAAATCGCGATTTTTATCGCAAAATCGCACGATTTTACGATTCTACGCACCCCCTACGATTCGATTTTGTTGCAGAATCGTAAAACCTAGTGGAATCGTGCGAGTTTTGGTGAAATCGTACGATTCCACGATTCAGAGGTGATTTCACGATGAAAATCGCTCGGATCAGAATGTTTTGAACACACGTAAACGGGTCGGAGAACACTGTAAACAGATCAGAATTTCGCAAGCTCTGCTCTTCCCTTCGTTTCTGTCGCAAGAAAACGCGGTGGTAGCAGCCATGAGAAGAAGTTCTGAAGGAGAAGATCTAAAGAAGACAGAAGAAGAAGTTCTGAAGGAGAATGCAAAAGAGAAGAAGAAGTTCTGAAAATGGTTGCGGCTGCCGTGAGAAGAGAAGGGATAAACTAGGTTTTGGACAAAATTAGGGTTAGGGTAATGGGCTTGGCCCAAACTGCAAATGACACTTTTTCCTAACCACACCTACTTTTTCACTAGAAATACCCCCATTTCTAATATCTACTAGATAACCTTATTTTTTTTTAACCTCAACCCCTTTTTCACCAAATATACCCCCTTTTCTAATATTACTAGGTGTATATGTATACTAATAATATCTTCGTTTTAGTAAAATCTTACGATTTTACTTGCGATTTTACGAGTTACGATTTTGTTTAACCCCTTCCGATTCTAGTTTTTGATACTTTTTTTTTTGGGTAGAATCTTCCGATTCTACTTGCGATTTTACGATTTCCGATTTTGCTGCCCTGCTCACGATCTTGCGTAGAATCTCGATTTTGATAACTATGGATATAACTGTGTGCATCCAAATTTATTGATCCCTTGCTGCTTTATGATTGTATTGATAAGTTGTATTGGAACATGGATGGACATTTTGATGTTTTAATTATGCTATTTTTGTATATTTTTTGTTGTTGTAAGTAATGTTTTAATTGTGAGTTTTGGATGCTAGGTGGGAGTCTCAAGGGTATTTTAAGCCAAACTTTGACCGGGGAAGTGATCCCTTTGTGATATCAATGCCTCCTCCTAATGTTACTGGTTCTCTCCACATGGGGCATGCGATGTTCGTGACCCTTGAGGTTTTTGATGTTTTTTAATTGTTATTTTCTATTTCATTTCATGTATGTTATTATTTGACTATTTATGCATCTAGATGACTAGATGCACCATCATTGGTGTAAATTTTCTGAACGGAAATGGCAGAGATCTACCACCTGATGCTTATTGTATGTTTGTATTTGTAATGTTTTTCTGTATTTCCGTGGTTCTAAGTTCTCATCATTATCTTTCACATGACTTAGAAAGATAACCGTAACAAAATCAAACAAAAAGATATAAATTGCACCAGAAATCCATTGTTAGTAACACTGGATTTTTGGTGCAATTTATAATCTTTGTTTGATGCTAACTTTCTGAAGTCATAAAATTGGAAAAATAAAAAAGAAAGATGTTCTTCCTTTCCTTATGTTTTTTTCTGTTTGTTTGACTGCATAGTTATGTTGTCTGTCATATATGAAGTATATCAACGATGTATTTTAATTCTATTGATTTGTTGATGTGTTTGTTAACTATTAAATCTATCAACTTGTAATATACTTCTTATCATGCTTTTCCATCCAGGATATTATGGTTAGGTACAATCGCATGAAGGGAAGGCCAACACTTTGGCTTCCTGGGACTGATCATGCTGGTATTGCGACTCAGGTTTGTCAATTTATTTTCATTTTTACTCATTGTACTTACATGAAGTGTCAACAAAAGCTTAGACCCTAAAAACTATTTGTTTCTCTTCGCCAAACAACTCAAGTTTTGATGGTTGGTTCATGACATGATATTAGAGCCCCCACGAGCAAGTAATCTAGGTTTGGATATTGCCACCTCAGTTTTTCTAGTAAGAAGCTGAAATTCGGTACAACATAGGTGAGCTTGTGCATTGTCCATCCTTCAAGTCTGAAGGCTTTTGTATAGGGGCACGCAGTGGCAGATGCACTTGTTAACATATGGGGGAAATTGCCCCCACAAAGTATTTTTTATACTCGAACCTATTTAATAAATTTGTTTTTGTCCCCATAAAAATATAGATGTTGTCTCCATAGGATAATTTTCTTTACAAAACAAAGATAAAAAGTTATAAGAGATGAAAAAGAAAATAAATTGGTATTAATTTCACATCTTCGTTCTTCTAATTCAGTGCTCCTCTAATACTAAATATACATTATCATAAAATATACCCCCTCAGTCCCATATTATATGACTTTCTAGCAAAAAAGAGTTGTCCCATGTTATATGACTTTTTACAATACCAATAAAACATTAATCTTTTTTTCCCATTATACCCTTCATTATTTAATTATCTCTCTTCTTTCAATTCTATTAATTTATCTTCCCTATGTCATTAATGAAGGGTACTTTTGTAAAGTAACTCATAATTTACCTTTCCCATACAAAATTAACTACTTTTCCTAATTTGTGTGAATTGACCAAAACGTCATATAATATGGGACGGAGGGAGTATTCTATTTTGGAGTTTTTTTTATCATGATATTATGTTTTTTTGTAAAATTTTGTAATTTTTTTCTGTACAAATTTTATTGGCTATTTTCTTCCTCCACTAAAGAATTTTTTTGGATCTGCCACTGGGTGCACATTTTAAAAAGATAATATGAAAAACCATTCATGTATCTTCACCTAATGGGTTAAGCTTTTGGGATAGTCAAATCGTGGAAATTGCTTCCTAGTCTCTTATTGTGCAGTTTTACTTTGATACAGATTTGTATGCTTCTTGCACTTTTTCCTTGTATCTTTTCAGTTGAAGCTATTAGTTTTCTTCTCTCAATTTGATTCTCCTTCTACCAGTTGGTTGTTGAAAAAATGCTAGCTTCTGAAGGAATAAAAAGGGTTGAAATGAGTAGAGATGAGTTCACAAGAAAAGTTTGGCAGTGGAAAGAAAAGTATGTCTTCACATCCTTGTTTAGCTTCCTGCCCTCTACATTTTTATTTTTTAATCGACAATGGACCGCCGCCCTTCATATAATAGGAAAAAAAGTAGAAATGGTTGAAGTTCATTATTCCTAATATTTATGTTAAAATTTTAAATTACAAGTGATTAAAATTTGATTATGAATCATGTGGCGGAGGTAAGTGTGAGGCCTTTAAGAAAGCGATCTTTGGTTGCCATTTTGGTGTAAATTGAAACTTACTTTCTCCAAAGTCCAAAAATAACCTGATGCCATAATGGCAGCCTTAGAGGAATGTGCCCTAATCTTATGCCAGAGGAATATTTAAAATTTTATTGAAAATCGTAGATAGGTTTAAATTCTTTTTGGGTTAGATGAGTCATGACTCACAATTGCTCTGCATCTTCATAACATAGATATTGTTGCCTACTATTAAATTACTATTTATAGAGATATGAATTGAGTTACAATTTCTTTGTGCAGATTCTTCATTGACATATTCTCAACTTCTCTCCTGCTTCCCATAATATTTCTTTACTTTATTCAGGTATGGTGGAACTATCACAAATCAAATCAAGAGACTTGGTGCTTCTTGTGATTGGTCTAGAGAGCACTTTACCCTTGATGAACAGCTAAGTCGTAAGACAGTTTTCTACTAATTGGAACTTTACCTAATGTAGACAGTATTTGGGACTTTGGGCACATATTGAAAAACTTATCGTGATACAAATAAGATAATAAATATCATTGGTGCAGTTTTAATAACTCTTTTTTAAGTGCTATTCTTATTATTTTTTAATATCCAATACTTGTACTTGAATTCCAACGTGATTGTCTATTAGCATGTATTTACTTGCACTGTAACATATAGTGATACCTTGTAATTTCTGCAGAAGCTGTAGTTGAGGCATTTGTTAGGCTTCATGAGAAAGGCTTGATTTATCAAGGTATAAACTGGGGTTACATACTTACACTATGATATATATTTCCTATTTAATTACACTTCATTATAGTCATACAAGCTATGCTCAGTCAATTTGCAATGCTTGATAACTACTTACTGGACAATTGGTTGACGCCAATTGCATGGGAGTATATTTGGTAAATGTAATATGTGGGCTTTGCCCAAACATTCCAAACAAAAATATAGAAGTTTCATTAAGAATGGTATTTTATAATGCTGTAGTGCGTTGTGTATAGCCCCTGAATGAGCAAGCCGCTGGCAGCAATGACAAGTACAATAGGATGGTCCTAGAATTTTAATTGAAGTGAAGCTTGTGCAAAGAGAGTGAGTTCTAATTCAACCACATGTCTATGTTTCCTTTCTACAGGCCCGACCCTATTATGGGTATGGGGACATATTAGTAGATGAAGAACACCAATATCATAAAAGCCATGAAGTTCAAGGAACAAACATATATTAAAAATCTACTCCTCCTCTTGCAAGTTGCAATTATTAAAAGGAGTCAGAAGACTGACGGTGAATCACTGCTTGGACTAAGAGACCAAAATATAAGAGAATAACATGGGGGAGATAAAAGATGAGAACAAGGGTTAGAATAAGAGAAAAATAAAGAGTAACCAAAAAAGTAGAAGAGATAAATGTTAAATTTTGCACACGCGCACATATTACATTCATACTTTATATAGGTGTGTATGTAACTCTCTGGCCTCCTCATGCTTCAGGTTCTTATATGGTAAACTGGTCACCAACTCTACAGACTGCTGTTTCTGACTTAGTAAGCATTTTTCAATTTGATTGTACCCTTTTAACTGGTTTGGTCTTGAATGTTTGGATTGATCCTTTCCTTTTATGCTTAGGAAGTTGAGTATTCAGAAGAGTCTGGATATCTGTATTATATTAAGTATCGCGTTGCCGGAGGTTCGAGGTACATAGCCGATTTTTTTAAAAAATTATTCCGTGTTTTTATATTTATTTTTATTTGAAATTAAAAATTTAATTAAATTTGACCAGCGTTCGCTAATAACTTTCTGACATTTTGTTTGGGTGGACGGATTTTGTATGTCCCTAAAAGAACATCTGGATTTGCTTAACTTGGGCACTGTGATCTATGTTGTCTGGCCTCACCTTTTAATGTTGCCTTCATTGTCTAAATTTTGGAAGTTAATATTCCTAAGCATTTTAGCTGTTGTTTGTTACTACCTCTGTCCCATTTTATTTGACGCTTAAGGTTGTGGCACACAGATTAAGAAAAGCAATTAATAGTCCAAAATTCATGATAATTATCTCATACTTTTCTAATATGCCCCTTGTTACTTCATCCCCATGTTACTTCATCTCTCTTAATACATATTTATGCTATCTAAGCATTCCACAAGGATTTGGTTAGCTGTTTGCTAGTTGTGAAACATGGACATGCATTTTGGAATATTTCTTACATAATGGAGCTATGTTCTATATTTATCATCATGAGACATAAATACATAATAAATACAATGCTGCTCTAATTACTATAATTGCAAGATATTATTATCCTATTCACATTTATTTTGACACTCCTCTTAAGCTGGGGCATATAATAGTGATGACTAAACTGGTGGTATCACCTTTCAATTTGAATTTGATTATATGTTAACGTTTGCTTTGCCATATTTTCATACTTTAAAATGGCCTTTAATTTCTGTATATGGTTGCACCTTGTGGTTTCCATTTACTTTTAGCATTGATATTTTGACGAGTAGTCATTTTATAGGAGTGACTGGCTGACTGTTGCTACGACACGGCCAGAGACTTTGTTTGGTGATGTGGCACTGGCAGTTAATCCCGAGGTAAGATAGAATCCTTGTCTCTGTAAGGTGTTGTTTTTCTAAACCACAGCTAGCGTATTATTCCTATAAATTATCTTTACTTCAATGCTACTTGTATTTAAACCTGATTATTCACCAATACCTTTGAACTACTAGCCCCAACTTTGAGGTGTAACTTTTCAATGCAAAACTCAGAACATGATACCTGCATTCAGAAAAGTACATAGGGGATAATGCTTCATTTTATACACTTGCAGAAGAGCAACACTATCCACTTTTGTTATGTACCGAAAACCAGATAAATCCCTGGCCTTGGAGGAACCTGATCCGCTGAAATTATAAACATATCTTTATATTATATCTTTGAACTACTAGCTCCAAATTTAACGTGTAACTTTTCAAGGATATCCATTTTTTGTTATGTACCAAAAACTAGATAAAGCCTTCGCCTTGGAGGACCTGATCCGCTGAAAGTATAAACATATCTTTATATTATAACTAGTTGGTTTGGGGCTAAGACGTTTAGTTTAACTGAGTTTGAATATTGTTATAATATAAGAAAGTATCTTAGAATATCTTGATATTATTGTAGTTTTTCTCGTAAGATTAGTTTATATATAGAGATTAGTGTTTGTAAGAATATCTTGATATAAGAGATTAGTATTTAGTCTCATAAGAGTCTTTTGAACTAAACTTTCATCAAGAGATTAGAATATCTTGATATAAGAGTCTTGTATCCCTATGAATAGAGATTAGTTTTTAGTCTTTTGAACTAAACTTTCATCAAGTCATTATCAATTATATTACATATTTGCAGAGACTTCATTCATTCTATTCTCCTTATTTATTGAAAACCCTATAACTTCTACATGGTATCAAAGCTGTACTATCCTTTGACCTGTCCCGTTACTTTTTTCCGCTGCAAAGTTTCCAAAAGTTTCTTTTCGACACCTTTTTTTGCTGGACCTTTCTTCGGTGTATGTTGGTTGTCACCTTTGGCACCACCGTGCTCGGCCCTCCACCGTGACTTAGCCGCCTCTATCAGAGCTCTGACGCACCACCATACTCACCCGCCAGAGCAACATGAAGAAAATGTTACAATTTTATGCTGTTTGAGGAGTTTTTTCGGGGTTCTATGTTTGGTAAAAAATGTCTATGTATTCTATTTGTATTGAAATTGTGCCACCATCATTCATTCCAATTAGAGTTTCAGCTGTCATAGTGAGCGCTGACTCAATAATGCTGAAATTAGTTTCGAAGTTGTAACACTTTCAATTAAGGTTTCAGCTTTCAAAGTGAGTGCTGGCCCAACATTTTTGTGTTTGAAGTTGTGATGCTTTCAAGTTTGGGCTTCATCTGTCGGAGTGAGCACTGGGGCACTATCTTTGTTATTTGTCTAAAAGTGGTGGCACCTTTCATTTAAGGCTTTAGCTATCGGAGTGAGCGCTGGTCAATATTGATGTAGTTTGGTTTTGCTTTTGGTTTGTCTGTGGCTCCCCTTACAACTTTTGGCTCCATTTGGGCACTGCTTCTGGCTCTTGCATTTTCGACTCCTCTTTGATAACATTTTGAATTATTTTAGTTTGCGTCTTCTTGAGTGGTTAAGCCTCGTGTTTTCGCTTGTCTTCTTGATGGTAAAACTTTGGTGGATTTTGCCTTATGTGGTGATTTAGCATATTTTCTTTTGTTTAGAGGTTCAACCTTGAGTTGTTGCTCCTGCATAATGGTTAACCTTTTGCCTATTTTGGCATTTGATGTTTGTTCCCAAAATCGGGGTTCTTGAACTTTTGAAGCGCGCGTATCTTGATGATGCTGAAAGAAGAGCAAAAGTTGAAGACTTCTAGGAACAATGCTCCTAATGTCGTTGTCTAGATTGTTACGTTTTCTTTCTCAAAGGGTATATTTGTAACAAGCCTAAAGCTTAAAGCTTTAGCTTGAGGGAGATTGTTAGAATATAACTATTGTATTTTATCTTGTAAGATTAGCTTATAATCCTTATATATCTTTAGATTATCTCCTTTAACTAGTCTCCATATTACTTAGATATTATAGAGGTTTGTTTCCTTGTATCCCTTTTTAATTAGAATAGAATTAGGAGTCTTGTATGCCTATAGATAGAGATCAATATTTGTCTTTTGAACTAAGCTTTCATCAAGTCTTTATCAACCATATTACATATTTCAAGAGTATTTTTTCTATTCTCTTATATTTATCTAAAACCCCATAACTTCAACAGATATACTTGCATAGATATGAATATATATATATATATATATATATATATATATATATATATATAGCTGTATAGACTAATTCAACGTGGCTTAAATGATGCTATTGAGTTCCTAGATAGCTACGGAAAAAAATTGGGGAACGATGACTAATATTTTGTGTTCTCCATTGAATTGCAGGATGATCGTTATTCCAAGTATATTGGTGAAATGGCAATCGTACCTTTGACATTTGGCCGCCATGTTCCTATCATTTCTGACAAGGTATAAAAATTGCAATTTATTCAAGTGGTGTATGTTTTTCGTTATTATTGTAGTTTTGAATCAGTGTTGTCAATGACGGATGGCGGTTTTTGGCGGCGAGCCAAAAATCCGCCATAAACATATGGCGGATGGCGTAACGGCATATGGCGGACGCCATGGCGGACCAATTTTTTTAAAAATTAAAAAAATGTATATACTAATACACATACAAACACTATAAAAATAAAAAAATAATCCAAAAGCCTATCAATAAATGTCAAAAACCATAGACTTAATTGGTAGAAAATATCATTAGTCTCCATCAAATTGTCATAAGCAACCAAGAACCACTTCAAATTAAGTTTAAGACATCAAAATAACAACAAAATTATAAAAAGCAAATATGCATATGCTTGTATAGAAGCTCACAAATGAAATTTAAGTAGAGAAAAATATGCATATACTTGTATAGTAGATCACAAATATATGCATTCATTACAACCAAATGCACAAATAAATTAAAACAAAAACAGATGCACAAACAGAACAGAAATTTTTTTGTATAAAAAAAACAGAACAGAAATTTTTTTGTATAAAAAAAAACAGAAAAAAAAGTAAAAGTGTTGATATATTTATTTTATATTTAATTGTTATTAGGAATTAAAAAAGTTAATCTGCTGGGAATAAATCAATTTACAATTCATAAAAAAAAATAAGTTTAAAGTGTTGATATATTTTATTTTAGGCTAAAGTGCTCCCGGGGTCCCTTATCTTTATTTAAAGTAACGATTTAGTCATTTATCTTTTTTTTGTCCCAAATAAGTCCTTTATGTTTCAAATTTTAAGCAAAATTATCCTTTTCCGTCAGCCTCTGTCAAACTCCGTTAAAAAATGAGTATGTGGCAGTTAAAGTGCTGATGTGTCACAATTTATGCTTAGGTGGCTTATATAGTGTTAATCCAAGTCATTTTTCATTTTAATTAAAAAAATCAAAATTTATCATCTTCAACCTCACTCACTCGTTTACAGTACCCATCAACAATAACCCAAAAATCCATTCATTGCTCCATTTGGTTTTTACCCATTCATTCATCATCTTCTTGAAACCTGTAAACACAACAATCTTCAAACCCAAATCTGGAAAAAAAACAGAGATAAAACATAAAACGAAACTGAGAAAAAAAGGAAGATTAAGATGAAGATGATAAAAGAACAGGTCTGAAAATAACAGATTCGAAACAAGAACAGATTTGAAGAAGATTTGAAACAAGAACAGATTCGAAATAAGAAGATTTGAGTGAGAGAGATCGTGATAAGAGAGAGACCACAAAACCCAAAACCCAGGTCTGTATCATCATCAACGAAACCCAGGTCTGTATCAGTTCAAAAACCCAACCCTAAAACGAAACCCAAAAACCCAGGTTTGTACTAGTTCAATTCAAAACGAAATCGAAATCTAACCCTAAAATCCCAAACGAAATCGAAGAACCGAACCCTAAAACTCAAAATGAAGTCGAAATTTATCCCTAAAACCCAAAACGAAATCGAAACCTAGCCAACCCAAAACGAAATCGAATTCTAGCCATTAAACGCAAAACAAAATCGAAGATGAAGGGAGAAGAGAATAGATAACAAAATCGAAGAATATGAATCGCAGAGAGAAGAATATGAAACGCTGTTGATGAGAGAAGGAAGAGAGAAACGTGTTTGGAAGAAAAAAATTGGTTTTTTGTATTTAAATACAATAAAAAATAAAAATAATCACCTGATGACATGGATAATATTTTAGGCAGCCAAATCAACACCGTAATTGCCACATCAGCATCGTAGTTGCCACATACTCATTTTTTAACGGAGTTTGACAGAGGCTGACAGAAAAGGATAATTTTGCTTAAAATTTGAAACATAAATGACTTATTTGGGACAAAAAAAAGATAAAGGACTAAATCGTTACTTTAAATAAAGATAAGGGACCCCGGGAGCACTTTAGCCTTTATTTTATATGGACCGAATAAAACCCAACAGTCCAGCCCAAGTACCCAACACAGTTTTTTTTACCAACACAGTTTTAAAGACAAGAAAATGACATTTGACCAAGAGAAAAGAAGAAAACGACAAAAATGAAATTTAGAAAATGTGAAGAGGTTAAGTATTGAAGCGGTGCATGTCTTGTAGATGACGGGGACGCAATAGATAATGTTTCTCAGTTTATCATAATTAATATAAGTAACAGATTCAATACTTTAGTTTACCCATTTTCTTCTTTTCTTCTTTTCTTCATTAAAGCTAAGTTTTTTTAGTTTACCCATTTTCTTCTTTTCCGATGATTTTCTTGCATCTCATCATCCCACTACCACCATTCTGATCTAAAACGTTGATTGCGTGCAATACTTTTTTAGCATCTATGGCTCTTTAATTATCCCAGAAGATCCACCACTATTGCCAATGGAAGAAGCAAAACACAGAGCAGAGCAGAAGAGAAATGCGAGCAGCACAGAGTAGAGGAAGAAGAAGAACACTGATCGTTTATGTGGAGGGGGAAGGGAAGGGAAGGGAAGGGAAGCTGCGTGCGGGTAGGGAAGGGAAGGGAAGGGAAAGGAAGGGAAAGGTAGCCTATTGAAAACAACGCAGAGGGAAGGGAAACAATAAATATTAGGGTAATGAAACGCAGCGTTTTGTATAAAATGCCAGGAAATACCAAAAATACCCTTAATGAAACTCAGCGTTTTGAAAAATTAGGGTTTTTTTTTCGTGTGTTACTGTTCCTCTTCAACCAAGAGCGCCGCAAGGACTGCAATTGGGCTAATTTCGGGTCGGGTTATGTCCCAAACCCGTGTTTTTTTAAAAATGTCTGTTTCGTCCGCCATAGCCCGCCGTACCGCCACAACCGCCATGCTCATGGCGCCCGCCATGGCGCCGCCATTGGCACACCGTTAAAAAACCGTTTTTCTATGGCGGCTACTCCAAATTCCGCCACGCCATAGCGCTATGGCGCCGCCATAACGGATATTTGACATAACTGTTTTGAATACATATTATGGACATGAATTCCGTGTCTCATTTTAGTATTATAGTCAAGTGTGTGCTTGAAATTTGAAGAGAATAAGTTTTAGTTGTTTTCCATGTCTTTCTTTGGGGTTCATCACATGTGCATTTTAGTGGAATCTTAGGTGTTCACAGGCTTTATTGTGTGTGTGTGTAAATGTGGAAGGATATAGTTACTCTTAGAGTAACTATTGTCGGAGTTACTCCATTTGATAACTATTGTCGGAGTTACTCCAACTGTTGAATTAAAAGATCGTATTGAGTATATCAACTCCATATAGTTTTATAGAATTATAAAAAATATGTAATACTTCATCAAATAACTTTGGCTCATTGATGCAGTTTCTCTACTTTCTTGCTTTACAATGTAGGATTGGATGAGTTAATTTGTTAGGATATGGGATAAGGAGAATTTAGTTAATTGATTAGTTAGAGAGTATCATGTATAAAACAGGAGAATACCAAAATAGAGGGCATTCATTCAGATCTGTATGCTTTGGTAAATAGAGCAATGGCTCGGTTTTAAAAGAGGAAACCCTTGGAGGAGATCTCTCCTATTCTCTCTTATCTTCTCAATAAAATTCTTCGTTCTATTCAATACATTTTCTGGGTTCCTAACACCCACCAAGTGATATTAGAGTCCACCCTAAATTTTAAGGTTGAGTTAGACTCTGTCCATTCTCAATTTTAATATGTATTTTAATTTTTGATGACGTTGTTACCAAAATGTAGTTAGTGCTGTACTTAATTCTTTTCTTTATTGTAAATACTGATAATTATCAATAAATAGGTGGGTAGCAAAGCAAACTTTTTCCTCCAACATTTCTAGACTAGTGAGTTCAGTCAAGTACAAATATAAATCTAGACTATTGATACTACTGTCTAACTTCTGCTTGTAGCAGCAATATTTTCTTCTTCCCAGTTTTCATACATTTTTAAAGTGTCTCTTTTTGACTCAGATGTTCTTTAAACCATCATTTGATGGACAATTCTGTTGTGAATGTCCATGCCTTGAGTTGATATTGATTGGTGTTGTGTGTCACAGCATGTCGATAGAGAGTTTGGAACTGGAGTTTTGAAAATTAGTCCTGGACATGATCATAATGATTATCTACTTGCTCGAAAGCTTGGTCTTCCAATACTCAATGTGATGAATAAGGATGGCACACTAAATGATGTTGGTGGCTTGTACAGGTATTTGTACGATTTTCTTATTGCTGTTGAAGGTTTAGCATATAGTTATGACTAATGCACGGAAGCTAATCTACGAAATCAGTGGCCTTGATCGATTTGAGGCTCGAAAGAAACTGTGGGGAGAGCTTGAGGAGACAGGGTTGGCCGTGAAAAAGGAACCACACACTCTACGAGTTCCCAGATCTCAGCGTGGTGGTGAAGTGAGATACTATTTTTCTTGGTTAATTTTCATAAAACTATGAGTTGGCTTAATATTCTGTCACTGATTTGTTCTGCTATTTGTTTCTCTCATCGGGAGGTTTTCTTCGTTTTACTATCAGGTGATAGAGCCACTTGTTAGTAAGCAGTGGTTTGTAACTATGGAGCCTCTTGCCGAGAAAGCTCTTGAAGCAGTTGAAAAGGGGGAATTGACAATAATTCCAGAAAGATTTGAAAAGGTTTGTCATTTTCTTTTGTTGGACTTACACATCCAATCTTACATGTGTATTGTGGACTAGCGTCATATTATGAGCTAATTTGGAGAACTTTTCAAGAAGCATTTATGGAAATATAACTATTAAATGTATCTTGCAATGATTTTTCTATTATTCATATCTATGTTAGGATTTTTTTCTCTAGTGAAGAACCATAAACTTATATTAGTTGAGAAGCTCCCATAAGATATAAGCAATCCAAACTGAACCTATCTCTCACTGAGAAAAAAATCTCTTATTAGCCTTACATACACATAGTTTTACATCCATATTGTTGAATGGTGATTAGCTTTCATTAGCTGTTCAGTGAAATGAGAACCTTAGCCAACGGTATCGGTTGCTCATTCTCAAGTTTTGACTTTTATATTTTAATGCATGGAGTTTCTTCTCTCTTGCTTCCATTGAGTATGTATACTTTGATCATTGTAAGTTATCTGGAAGTGTTTTCTTGCTATCGAGATGTTATAATTGCTTCTTTTGAGGCTTTAGTTTACTCTTGTTTTCCCTTAAATAAACAAATGCAGCATTTGAGTAGAAAATGCTTATTGCCCACATTATTTGATTAGTAGTTGGGTTCCATTAGCGAGGAGATCAGATCCTATACATTAAAATCATAATTGCACATTTTATGCTGCTCCAAATCCTTAGTATGTAATTAAGATGTAATGGAGAGTGGAAATTAGACTTGAGAATATTTGTAATTGTTCTTTTATTTTAATTTGTTTGTTCGTTTTTGGGATAAAAGAAGAAATCCATTGAGACAAAGAGAAGATGGATACACAGTTAGAAGGATAAGGGTTCCTCTTGATAATAAAAAAGAAAACATTAATGAACTACAACTATTCAATCCTTCCGTATATGTGTAAGGGCAAGAAACCCCTTTTAAGATATTTAAAATATTCTTTTAAGATATCCAGTGTAAATATTTTGATTCAAATAATAGGATAGATAGAGCTGATTTGAGTATGATTTTATCCCCATAATCACGAAGTTGGTTGTAATAAATAGAGTGAGATTCTATCTCTCAAATCATTCAGAACCAATTTCAGGTCTCTCTGATTTTATGTTGGAGTCAGAGCTCACATTCTATGGGCCTACTAAAACCCTAAAAGTTCCAAGTCAGAAATACTAAAAGTCCCAAATCAGAAACCCTATCCTTTACTGTTAAAAAGTTCCCTCCATTAGAGCTGTTGGGTGACGCTACTAATATAATCAAGCTTTCAGCTTCGCCAACGCGTGAAGTCTGTGTCGCTGTCCACAACTCCGTTCGATGCTCTGCTAAATTTACCGGTATTTTCAACGTGGTTTGTCCTTAGTTCCATACACATATGCTTCCATGGAAAATTTCTAGGTCACCCATCCCGTAAATGCTAAAAGTCAAATATGCTTAACTATAAAGTTCTGAAGTTATATGAGTTGTGCTAATCATTTTTCTCAAGCTATCCTCAACTATATAGTCCTCTACCTGTACTGTCTTTAGATCTGTCTCATATATATATATATATATATATATATATATATATATATATATATATTTGGTTCTTCATGTGTCCCTTCATTAGAAGCATGCCAGGAGCCGCTCCATGCTCGTGCTCAAACATCGGCAGTCTCTCGATGCCTTTCATATCTGGGTCAGACAGTTAGAGCTCTATGTTCTCAATAATCTTTCTTTTCTCCCACATTCCTCTCTCTCCTCTAGCTCTGCTTACTCACCTTTCTCTCAGTGCTTCTACATCACACGGTTATTAATCAGTTTCTTTGTACAGTTTTCCCCCCCTAGGTTTCCTTCATCTGGACTTATTCGTGGCTTGTAATGTAGTACAATTTCAGGAAAGTAGTAGACTTGGATTAATCTTGATCAACGTTATCAAAATTGCGATTTTTACGAGTTTGTTCAGCCTCAACGATTCAAATCATAAGCAGAATTGGATTTCTTGTAGAACCGTAGCGAAATCGCAGGTAGGATGCACTATGAAAGCGGGTCGCATTTGCACACACTTAGATGGTGTGGTGCTCGCAGCAGCGATTCACCGCGAGATAGCGGTGGAAGGCCATGCTCGCGGTCACATCTTCATTTTCCGGCCAGATCTGCATTTTCAAGCTGTGAAGAAGAAGACCAAACGCACGAAGAAGAAGAAATTAAAAAACTGAGAGAGGAAAGTAAACTGGTGACTCAAGATTAGGGTTATTGTAATGGGCTTGGCCTAAAAAAGTGTAAACGACACTTAACTATTTTTGGGTAAAAAAGAAACCTTTTTTTCTAACCACACCCCTTTTTCGCCAAAAATACCCCTTTTTTGAATTAATAACCCCTTTTTATCTGAAAAAAGTAGGGTCTTACGATTTTACGAGTTACGATTTTGGTACTCGCTTTCCGATTCTACTTCATTACTTCGGTAGAATCTTACAATTTTACCTACGGTTTTACGAGTTGTGATCTTGCTATCCCCCTCCCGATCTTACTGAAAATCTCGATTTTGAAACATTGATATTGTATATTGTTATTTTACCTTTATATTCATCAGAAAATAATGTTCACTTAAAATACTTTTCTAGTATTATTTTGTTGATGTTATTAAGTTTTAGAGGATGCCTTATCCTTGTTTAGTTTATGTTCATGGCAGATTTACAACCATTGGCTTTCCAACATTAAGGATTGGTGTATCAGCAGACAACTTTGGTGGGGACACCGGATACCTGTTTGGTACATTGTTGGAAAAGACAATGAAGAAGACTATATAGTTGCCAGGAATGCTGATGAAGCACTTGAAAAAGCTCACAAGAAATATGGAAAGGATGTAGAAATATATCAGGATCCTGATGTTCTTGACACTTGGTTTTCAAGGTATTTTATTTTAGATGTACCTTCATGAGCATCTTCTTTTACTTAGTAGAAATGAAATCGATGTCATTAGACTGACTAGTATTCGTAAATGTATTTTTTCTTCAAGTTGTGGCCGTTCATTTACTATTTGCATTGAAAATGTCCCATTCAACAGATGTTTTAGGCATACAATACACTATATATATATATATATATATATATATATATATATATATATATATATATATATATATATTTATATAGTGTGTGTGTGGGTGTGCGTGTGTGTATGGATTGAGTGTAAAGCTTGACATTAAAACATTTAGGCTTAAATGCACTTTTGGTCCCCCTATTTTATTTTTCGCAATTTTGATCCCCGATTTTATCAAATTTGCAATTTTTGTCCCCCTATTTTATTTGGCACAATTTTGGACTCCTAATTTTACCATATTCGCAATTTTCGTCCCCGGTTAAATTGTCATCCAATTTTTTACGACAATGCTGATGTGTCAATAATGTGGTGACGTGGCTGATGCGTGTTGTGCTACGACACTCAGTGATTACGCCAGCACAACACGTGTCTGCCACGTTAGCATTCCCATCAAAATTTGGATTGCAATTTAACAAGGGGACTAAAATTGTGGATTTGATAAAATTGGGGGCCAAAATTGTGACAAATAAAATAGGCGGACCAAAATTGGGGGATCAAATTTGCGAAAAATAAAATAAGGCGACCAAAATTGCGGATTTGATAAAACAGGGGGACCGAAAGTGCAGTTAAGCCTAACATTTAAGTATGCTAGTAGAGCTATCGTATCTTGTGATTGACACATTTTTTTCTTTTTATGCTCCATTGACGATCTTTGTTACTCCCTCCATTTCATATTAGTTGTCGGTTTTTTAGAAGAAATTTGTTTCTTTTTATTTGTCATTTTGATAGTTTAAGGTTACATTAACTATTTGTTTTTCGATTATACCCTAAGCCCAAATTTAAGATACACTACACAACAGAGTTTGTTTTATATATGTTTTGTGCAACAAATACAAATAAATATAGGAGATGCTACTCCTATTTACCTCATATGATATAGTCTAAAGATATAAACTAGTTATAATTAGATATTTCTCATATTTGTTAACAGTGGCTTGGTCCATTGATTTCCTCTTTTCTCTTTGTTATTTTGTATCTTTTTCTTACCTTGTGGAGGATTTCTTATCCCTCCAGTTTTCCTTTCCATCTTAATCAATTTATTCTTTTGTAAGAAAAAAGAAAGAAATGTGTATGAGCAATGCATGCTTTTTGAAAACTTAATAGGTGATATTTTAAAAAAATTCATTAGATTTATAACACATTTATGCAATTTTTTTGATTTAATCCTGCCATAGAATTATGCATCCAAATGATCTGTCTAAACCTTGGAAGTCTTGCACATTTTTGTTAATGGAATTATGGATGAAAAGTTGTGATATAGAGAAACAAAATAGTCTTTGCCATTTTTGTAATGTTATTTTCTTCAGCATAGCTCTGTAATTGTTGAAATTTTTTGGACACATGTTGACATAAAAAATCGGCAACAAAGTAATTGGTTAATGCAGTTCAAATACGTGGTTAATTACGTTCAACGGATGGTTAATGGAAATAACTTGTGGCGAAACTTGTTAACGCAAAACTTGTTAACCATTTACTGAATGTAATAAGCCACGAATTTAAACGTGATTAACCATAATTTCGAAGTGTTTAATTGCATGTAGATTTGAACACCTGAAAATCATGGTTAATCACGTTCAGATTTATGGTTAATTACATTCGGTGGATCGCTAATGAGTTTCAACACCTGTTATATCTATTAACTATGCATTAAACGTAATTAACCAATAACCACGTATTTGAACAATGTTAACCAACTATTTTTTTGTTGATTCTTTGTCATTTTTTTGTGTCAAAATATTATTTGTGTATTAATGTGTAGACTTGGACTTTTTGGTGTTGTTTGGGATTTTGTATTATGAAAAATGTTATATAATTAGTTTTCAAATGTCAATGAAAGCATGTTTTGCTCAGTGTGTTTCATATTTTGAGTTTTTATTTTCTAACTAAGTAATCGTGTTCACATGTATATTAATTGTGTCGAAGGCAAGCTGCCCAAGTCATTCATCAGAAATATTATGCATATAAATATAATATTTTTGGCGCATTTTTATGAAATTTCTTATCTAATTAGTTATCATATATCGAGGGAAGCATGTTTTCCCCATTGTGTTCGTATTTTCTGAGTTTCTATTTTTAAACTAAGTAATCATGTTTATATGTAGATTAATTGTGTTGAAGGTGTCCCAATCTTTCGCTTTATAAAATCTTTTTGGCAAATCTTTAAATTGTCAATGTCATTTATCTCTTTCCAAACATTTGGGGTGTAAGTATGAACTGATTCTGGAACCTGATGTCGGTATTTTCAGTTCTGAAAGCTGATACATGGCATGTTGGATTATCTTTTTCTCCTGTGAATCGGGTGGACTAACTATTGATACTTACATATTTTATCAGTGCGCTGTGGCCTTTTAGTACGCTTGGATGGCCAGATTTGTCTGCTGTGGATTTTAAGAGGTTCTATCCAACTTCAATGCTTGAAACTGGGTATGTGGTTACTTGCGTGTTTCTAATCCTTGATGTCAATGAAGATTTTCCCTTTTGCTTTTAGCCTATTAATATTTGAAATTATATATACCCCTAGCGGATTAACAATATGTGTTGTCATCTCCATTATATGAAGTTGAGGAGTTCACATTTGATTAAGAGGGATTTTTTGTCATCTCCATTATATGAAGTTGAGGAGTTCACATTTGATTAGGAGGGATTTTCTATTTTGATGTTCCTTTTATTATTGTCAGAACACAAACACTTTACACTGTTGATTTTGGGTATCATAGTAAGTTTTCTCATGTAAAATGCAATGGTAATGGTAACATAGTTTAGGGGTATTTGATTTGTTTTGTATTTCTATTTTAGTTAATCTGTTTTCTTTATAATTACAAAAATATCACTTTGCTTTTATTTAGTTTTTTGTTTGCGGAAGTTTTTCATTTTTTTTATAGTTTTTTAAGGGGATACATCTCAAGTTTTTCATTTTGAAGAATAGTTAATTTTCTATGCGTTTGATATGAACAGTTTGTGACTAATGAAGAACTGACATTGGTATTTTTGTAAATAACCTAACTTAGCAAATAAAAGACATCCGATGTATTAAGTATTGCTCATATATTCTAAATAAGGCAGCTATTCTACTATTTGTTTCGTGTGAATAGTACTGCTTATGCTTGTATGATATCTATTGTAGCCTTGTGGTTGCATTGGCTTAGTTCAATTTTATTTTCATATTGCAATCCATTTTCCTTTGTGAATTTTCTCTCAAGTTATGTTGCCTTTTATGTTTTGACAGGCATGACATATTGTTCTTTTGGGTGGCAAGAATGGTGATGATGGGGATTGAGTTCACAGGGACAGTTCCGTTTTCTCATGTTTATTTGCATGGACTTATCAGGGATTCACAGGTGACTTCACTTGATATATATATATATATATATATATATATATATGAAATTATCATGGTGTTAGCTAAGCTGCTTTCCGCTGTTTTATCATAGTGAATCTTCTATTTTGCATTGCTTAAACTCCAGTGACTTGATATGACAAACTTGATGATGCCACTGTGGCCTCTGTTCCTTCATATTAGTAATTCATATCATACACCTAATGTGTAGTCTCCCCTAAAGGATCCCTTCCCATTGTAACTAACTGACTGAAATCAGTTAGTTAGATCCCCTTCAGTTAGCTAACAGCTCTATAAAAGCAAAGCATCTGACTGTAGCATAATCAATTTCACTGAAAAATAGTTTCAGAATAGTTAGATTTCTAACACTTCAAAAGGTATATGGAATTGTCAAAAGTCAAAACATGGTTTGTCATATGCTAATATGCCTCCTTGTTACGCTTGAATAATCAAAACTTTGTTGAAAATCTGCACGATTTACTATTTAATATTATTATCAACCATCGGTGTGTCCATAGGGTTTGGGTTTGTTCAACTAGTAAATATACCAGTCCTGCGATAAGCCACAACTCTTAATCTTATGGGACTATGTTTTCTATGTATCTATTTCGTTTTGAGTTGTTCTCATGGTTAATACAAGACTTTTCCATTTAGGTTAGAATGAATAGGTCTACGATCAGTAAATTTATTGTATGTTTTTTATACAATATGCGCAGGCTAAAGTGTTGTTATATATTTATTATTGCTTTTATTTGCTTACTTGACTGTAGATACTGTTATTGTCATCTGAGTCAGCTAGATATGCTCAAGCCCTGAGTTTCCCCATCATTCAATAAGATTCTCATGAACAAATATTATAAATTTGTTTGATTCTCTGCTCTTCCTTTCCTTGATTCTGTTTCAAAATAATCTTATTTCGTAAGAGAACCACTTATTTTAGTTTGAGTGAAGATATTATTATAATTTGGATTTATATCTGACAAGCATCAAAATATTGTTAGACCAGCGGTCTAGATAAAGTAAAATAGAGAAACACCGAGTATGATGGCTTTATTGTAAGTAGCTTTATCTTACATTTGTAATAGATTGATTCTATGTCTCAAACCTGCGACCTCTCAGTCACATCGCGGAAACTCTAGCTGTCGTGCCTGGATTCCCCTTCAATTGGTTTAAACTTACATAAGTTGTTGGTGCATCAAATATTTCCTCTTTCAGTATTGATCTAGGGTTTTATTGGTAGTTTACCCCGTGCTTCAATCTAATGCTATGTTTGTAGGCTGATTGTGTAACAATTGTATTATTTCAGGGGAGAAAAATGTCTAAAACATTGGGGAATGTAATAGACCCCCTTGACACTATCAAAGAATTTGGTACAGATGCTTTGAGATTCACAGTAGCTTTAGGAACAGCTGGCCAGGTTTGTTTTGATGTGTTCAAATATCGGACTCTTCCACAATGTTTATCTGATGAGGAAGTTGATTAGCTTATTATAGACAATGATGGAATTTTTTTAAATTGTTTCAGGACCTTAATTTGTCCACTGAGCGTTTGACATCCAACAAGGCCTTCACAAACAAATTGTGGAACGCTGGGAAATTTATATTACAGAACTTGCCTAAGGAGAATGATATATCTGCGTGGGAGGATATTTCCTCTTATAAGGTGAGTGAGATCCAATCTCAGCATCTAAGAGATATATAGATAATTTCTCCTTTTATGATTGACATTGGTTTGCAATTATGAACTTGGGGCCAACTCTTTGTAAATCTCTTGTTTCTTGTTCCATCTGTTGGATTCTCTTTGAAGGATCCTGAAATCAATGTAGTGTGTTAATTCCTGAATTGTGGAGTCATTGGCTGTATATTTGTAATTACTACCTCCGTCCCATTTTATATGTATTTTAAGGTTTTGGCACACCCATTAAAAAAAATTATTAGTAGTCTAGATTTTATAAAAAAGTGTTGTCTAATTTACCATTTAACCATTTATCTCTCTACATAGATAAATGTGAATCATTTATTAAACATAAAAAATTGTCATATTTAAGAAGGGCATGAGTGGAAAAGAATATTAAATGCTAAACAAGTAAAAACTGCAGTTCCAAGTTTTACAACTTCTAAATACTAGCCTAGTTTAAGGATGGGTTATGTTATGTTGGGTTTTTCTATAGTTGTACTGTCAATATAGGGTAGCATTTTCATTTTAACACTGGATATTTCGTTAATGTTGCTACTTCTGTTCATTTCAGGTCAACAGATGTTTAGCTAATACTAGTCCAATATTTTCTCTTAACTTTCGATTTTTTGTTTTCAGTTTGACAGTGAAGACTCTGTACTTAATCTTCCTCTACCAGAGCGCTGGGTGGTAAGGCAATTTTGTTTCAAATTTTTTTATGTTCCTTAATTTCCACAGCTGTGATGATTTTGTTCTCACTTTTCAGGTGTCAAAACTTCACTTGCTTATTGACTCTGTCAGTGCAAGTTATGACAAATTTTTCTTCGGAGAAGTGGGAAGAGAAACATATGACTTTTTTTGGGCTGATTTTGCTGATTGGTATGTTGCTTTATATATTAGTAGTTTTTGTTTAAGTCCCAAAAGATCTAAGTAATTGTTTTTAGAGAAATGACATATAGTAAGAAAAACAAGACACTTGGTGTAATGGTGTGTAGTGTTAGTTGGTGCCCTATAATTTAGTTTCCAGTGTATTTCTTATATTTCTTACAAAAACTATTCTTATTAAATAGCAGTGCTCTTGTTTTTAACACGTGCCAAATGTTTCTATATAATCTTTATCGATTTTTCTTTGCCTTCATTATGAGTAATGTATTCTGAATCTTTTGCCCTCCTTTCTATCTTGAGGTACATTGAGGCTAGCAAAGGGCGACTTTACAATACTGGAGGCGACTCAGTTGCACCAGTGGCCCAGGCTATTTTATTGTATACTTTTGAGAACATACTCAAAGTGCTGCATCCTTTCATGCCGTTTGTAACCGAGGAGCTATGGCAGGTAAAGCAGAGTCTGTATAGGGATGCTACTCTATGTTCCTGCAATTTGTTGTTGTAAGTTTGGTGGGGCTTTTTAGGGAAAATGTGCAGGAAGATGATTTGTTTTCTAGTCTTTGCCACTGAGTTAACCCATAGTGTCTGCCAGATAAACATAGATGAATGAAATTGGATCTTAAGAAATATAAGATGGGGATAGAATAAAAAAAAGACCTAGGCTTTACAGAATCACTGTTTGGGTTCTTATCTGATTGGTGTTTGAGTGGTTTGTGTCTAGGTTCATGTGACAATCACTAAGATGACGCTACAATCACGGAGATGCTGTGATCCACATCCTCTAGGCTCTAGCTTCATTTTGACAAACATTAGGATGCTATGACAGTTCGTTCATCCATATATAACGGTCAGAAATAAATATTTCAGTTAAAAATAAAAATAAAAAGCATTTTGGAAACTCTACAAAGTGTGTTCAGGGACACTCTTCAAAGTGAGAGGTCCCTTGCTCGAATCCTTGCACTTACACTTGACTAAGATGACCGAAGTGTAGCAATATTGCACATTACCACATAAGTTTGGATTCTTGTTGTCTACCAAAACCTATAAAAAATGGTCAATGGAAACTTGTCCAAGGACATGAGACACAACATTCTCCAAAACACCAAAAAAAAAGTATTCCATAAAGTAGTGGCAGTAGAAAAATGCATAAAATAAGAAAAGAGGCTAATTTATCTCAATGTTTGTTCAAAACCTGTGATTATTCGTGTAGGAGTTAGTTATTATGATGATTAGTTTCCTTATTTAATTAGGATTGGGAGTCTAGTATTGGAATAAATAAGGAATAGTTATGTATAGTAAACCCATAATCAAAAGGCTTTGGTTCTTTATCTTTCCTTCTTCCTTATCCAAAACCCTATAACTTAAACAATACAATGCAAGGTTTTAATTTCTTTGATTTATGAACAGGCACTCCCTAACCGGAAGCACGCCCTTATGGTAGCACCTTGGCCAGAGACACAACTTCCAAAGTGCACCAGCTCTATAAAAAAGTTCGAAAATTTGCAAGCTTTGGTGCGTGTTTCCTTTATTTTCTTCTCTCATCGTATTTTATACTGCCTTTTAACATAATTTATTTACACTCACCATGCTGACAGCATCTTTTTTTGACTTCTTAGGTTAGAGCAATCAGGAATGCTCGGGCAGAATATTCTGTTGAGCCTGCAAAGCGAATATCAGCATCCGTGGTAGCAAGTAATGAAGTTATTGAATATATTGTCGTAAGTGTGGTTTAAACCTCATTTCTAAAACTCCCAGTATTCAGAAAAAGGAACTATTCCTGCACTTCTTTGAAATGCAATTTTTTTTAGTCTGATTTGTTTCCGACTATGAACCCTACTAAGTATGCCCGTGATATTCTTTTTACATTCTATCCCACTGTTAATAACATGACCTGCCCAATTATTGGAGGAATATCTAAGCAATACAGGAACTGTAACCCTTGGTGGAAGTCTTAAGAGTTTCTTATATGCTTTTGTTGTTGGGATATAGTAACTAGTAAGTAATTTATGCTGTATTTTGTGCTTCTTCAGGAAGAAAAAGAGGTTTTGGCACTTCTCTCTCGGTTGGATTTACAAAATCTGCATTTTATGAATTCATCCCCAGGCATGTTATCTATTACATTTTGTACTCCCACCCACGGTTACAAATGAATGACAATTCCGTTTTATCTGTTTCCCATGTCAATTCGTAGCTGATTGCTGAATCTTTTCTTTGGTGGATGTCATGTAATATCCTTCAGGAAATGCAGATCAATCCATTCATCTTGTGGCTGGTGAAGGACTAGAGGCATATCTCCCTCTGGCCGATATGGTCGATATTTCTGCAGAAGTTGAACGTCTTTCAAAGCGGCTTTCAAAGATGCAGAAGGAGTATGATGGATTGATGGCTAAACTCAATTCTCCGAAGGTATGAATTATCTTACCTTCTCGTTTGTCCGTGGTGCATATATGCTGCTTAAGCGTCAAAATCATTTTGTGAAGCCATTGAATTTGTTAAATAGAGACGAAGAATAGAGAGACGATATTGGTCACGCAGTTCGGCCAATGTTTGCCTACGTCTGCGACTACAGAGCAGCTGTAGTTCCGTCTTATTAACTGTATATGTTGTTGTGTTAAGAGTACAAGCACTAATGAGTTTAAATAGGTTATACTATATGCAAAACCTAATGGGCCTGGGCCGAATACACATATAAATAAATCTACTATTTACACCACATCTCAACACTCCCCCTCAAGCTGGAGCGTATAGATTGTAGGCATCCAGCTTGTCACATATGTAAGTTATCCTTGGTCCTCGAAGAGCTTTTGTGAAGATGTCTGCCAATTGATCATTAGAACCAACAAATGAAGTAGCAATGTCGCCGGACACAATCTTCTCACGAACAAAGTGACAATCAACTTCAATGTGTTTGGTTCGCTCATGAAAGACTGGATTGGACGCAATATGTAGGGCTGCCTGATTATCACAGATGAGACTCATAGTGCCTATTTTACAAAAACGCAACTCTTGGAGAAGATGTTTCAGCCACGTGAGCTCCTGAGTGGTAAGCGCCATAGCTCGATATTCAGCCTCAGCACTGGATCTGGCAACAACATTTTGTTTTTTACTTTTCCATGAAATTAGATTTCCACCAATAAGAACACAATACCCAGATGTGGACCTTCTATCAAAGGGGCAACCAGCCCAATCGGCATCTGTGTAAGCGACAATATTTGAATCACCTTTATCCGTGTAAACAAGACCTTTTCCAGGAGCTCCCTTGATATACCTCAGGATTCTAACAACGGCATCCCAATGACTGTCACAAGGAGAATTTAGGAATTGACTCACCACACTAACAGCATATGAAATATCTGGCCTCGTCATGGTCAAGTAATTTAAATTTCCAACTAGCCTCCTATACCTTCCTGGATTTGAAAATGGCTCCCCCTGATCTGGTAGGATCTTGACATTAGGATCCATAGGAGAGTCAATTGGCTTGCAATCCAACATTTTGTTTTTTCTAAAATATCCAAAGCATACTTTCTCTGGGAAATAGCAATCCCTGTCTTAGAATGAGCTACCTCAATGCCAAGAAAGTAACGTAACTTTTCAAGATCTTTGACCTGAAAGTGGTGGACTAGATGTTGTTTAAGTCCTGCAATCCCATCATGATCATTACCTGTAATGACAATATCATCGACATAGACAACCACATAAATACATTTGTCAGAGGAGAACTTATAAAAGACAGAGTGGTCAGCTTCAATCCGAATCATGCCATACTCTTGAACAACACTACTGAATCTCCCAAACCATGCTCGAGGGGATTGTTTAAGACCATACAAGGCTTTGTGAAGTCGACAGACATACCCACGACACTCCCCCTGAGCAACAAAACCAGGTGGTTGCTCCAGATAAACTTCTTATTCTAGATCTCCATGGAGAAACGCATGCTTGATGTCTAGTTGATACAATGGCCAATGTCGCATTGCAGCCATAGAAAGGAATAGACGAACAGAAGCCATTTTAGCCACCGGTGAGAAAGTATCACTGTAATCAAGTCCAAAAATCTGAGTATAGCCCTTAGCAACGAGGCGTGCTTTCAGACGATCAATACTCCCGTCTGGACCAACTTTGACAGTATATACCCAACGACACCCAACAATAGATTTACCAGGAGGAGTCGACACAAGAGTCCATGTCTGGTTAGATTCTAAAGCTGTCATCTCATCAATCTTAGCTTGTCTCCAACCTGAATGAGAAAGAGCTTCCTGCGTGGACTTAGGAATGGTGATGGAAGAAATAGCAGAGACAAATGTATAATGCGAAGGTGATAAGCGGTGATAGCTGAGGAAATTATAAATAGGATGAGGGTTACGGGTGGAACGTGTACCTTAACGCAGTGCAATAGGAGGGTCTTCTGACTCGGGAGGCGGAACCGGAGTAGAAGAGGGAACCAGAGCAGGAGATGAGTCACTAGGATCTTCGGTAGGAGGTGGGTCGACAGGAGGGAGACGAGCACGACGTTGATAAGTTTGCAAGGGGGGAGGACTAGAAGGACTAGGAATTTCCGTAGGAGAGGGGTGATCTATCTGGTCAATGATGGGTGGGAGAGGAACTACCGGGACAATGTTAGGAATAGGTAATACTTGAGAGACAGACTCAGACTCAATGGGAGATGTAAAGAAGGGAGCATCCTGAAAGGTGACATCAGCAGACATGTAGAAGCGATGTGTGGAGGGTTAGTAGCATCGATATCTTTTTTGAACTCTTGAATAGCCAAGGAAGACACACTTAACTGCACGAGCAGACAATTTATCAAGTCCCGGAGTAAGATCATGAATAAAACAAGTGGATCTGAAGACTCGAGGAGAGATACGGAACAAGGGCTCATCGGGAAACAATATGGAATGAGGAACCCTATTCTGGATAGCAGAGGATGGCATTCTATTAATCAAGTGCTCTGCAGTGAGGACAACATCCCCCAAAACTTCAAAGGAACATTAGCATGAATAAGTAAGGTGCGTGCTGTTTCAATTATATGACGGTTCTTACGTTCAGCAATCCCATTTTGTTGTGGGGTATGGGGACAAGATGATTGATGTATGAAGCCATTTTCAATCATAAAAGAATCATTAACCTGAGTCACATTTACTGGTTTCTCTGGAAAGCCATGAAGGGAATAACACTTGTCTTCAGTATGACCAAGTTTCTTACAATAAGTGCACTGAGGACGTCCTCCGACACGACCTCCTCGACCATCCCCACGACCACGACCGCGTCCCCCACGACCCGCAAAATTAGAAACAAGAGCAGAGGATTCTATGTTAGTCTGAGATCCATTCCCTCCAGTTCCTTCCAATCCAGGAAGACGTATGAGACGCCTGATAAGATCCTCTGTTGAGGGAATGTCTGATGCAGAAAGAATGTTGCTCCGTACTGACTCATACTTTTGATGGAGACCATGAAGAACATAGATCATACACACATTATCTAGTTTTTCAAGCATCTTTTTCGGGTCATTTTCGGTCACAAAGAGCTTGAACTCATTTGCTGCTGATTGAGCTTTATTAGCATATGTCATGATGTTATCTTCTGTCATTTGAAGGGTGGCTAAATTATGAATAACACCATAGAGACGCCGGATATCATTAGAATAAACATTCTTCGCCTTCTGCCAAATGTCATAACAAGTGGTGTATGAACGATAATGGACCAGCAAGGAGGGTTCAATGGATTGCCACAAAAGAGAGACCAATTGACAATCTGCTTGTTCCCAATCTTCACGCAAATCGTTACCAATATCTGTAGAATTCTTAGTGAGGTGATCTAAAAGCCTTTGTCCCATAAACCACATTTTGACAGAGGCAGACCAATTCAAATAATTATCACCATTGAGTTTCTCCGTTGTTATAGAGGGATTGCCGGAGAAAGCATAAGACACGAGATTTGTTTTTGACAATAATGGAAAGGCTAACCACAATCAGAGAGGAGGAGTAGAAAGGCGTGGTACGGAATGAACAGTAACGCCGTACAGATAGCAACTGGCGCGCGAATGAACAGTAACGCCGTATGGATGAACAGTAGCGCTGTACGGATATGCGGGACTTTCGTACGGATGAACAGTGCTTTCCGTACGGATGAACAGTGATCTAGGGCCGTTGAGAATGAACAATCAACGGGACAGCTAGGGTTCAATAGCGTGACGGCACGACAGCTAGGTTTTTAGGCCCAGTGATCATAGGCTTTTGATACCATCTTAGAATGTGGTTTAGGCTTAACTCAACCCCACAAAACCAGCTTGTAAGGTGAGGGATGCCTCCCACTTATAAACTCATTTTCAGGCCATATCACATCCGATGTGGGACTCTTATTACACCCCCCACCCTAGACTAGACAACTGGAGCGTGACCCGAGTGACCCGATAGTGGGTGGCCCAGCAGATCTTGGATTGGCTCTGATACCATGTTAAATAGAGACGAAGAATAGAGAGACGATATTGGTCACGCAGTTCGGCCAATGTTTGCCTACGTCTGCGACTACAGAGCAGCTGTAGTTCCGTCTTGTTAACTGTATATGTTGTTGTGTTAAGAGTACAAGCACTAATGAGTTTAAATAGGTAATACTATATGAAAACCTAATGGGCCTGGGCCGAATACACATATAAATAAATCTACTATTTACACCACATCTCAACGGAATTCAGTGTACAGAATGCAAAAGTTGCCCTACTTCTAATTGGTGAAATTTTGTAATAGTGCCATTTCTCTAGGCATTTTAAAGAGGAGAGGGGGGTATGAAATATATTATATATCTTTTAGATTGTCGGACTATATTTGGAAACGTAATATATAAGATCTAAGGTTAAACAATATAATGTAAATTAAAATAAACTTATTCTGGTAAGCAGGTTTAATCAAAAAGGGTGATCAATGAAGGCTGTCCTTTATAATAGTTTGCTAGATGTTTGTTATTGCAAATTGTCTGTCTATGTTTTGGCAATATACTAAAATAATCTATGTAGATTTCTACACACAAAAGTAATCTGTGCCAATTGTCACTGGCTATCACTTTCTGCAGTTTGTAGAGAAGGCCCCAGAAAACGTGGTTCGTGGGGTACAAGAAAAAGCAACAGAAGCAGAAGAAAAGATCAATTTAACCAAAAACCGCCTAGCATTCCTGAACTCCAATACTCTTGTTTCAAAATAGGCTTGTCTAGGGTTTCTACTTCATTACCCACTCCAAGGATCTCGACACACACCTTCAAATGTTGTGGTCAGTTATGGTTAGTCATATCTAGGCATATGGTGCTGTAAATTCTTGGTGCGGATCAGGAAATATAAATCACAGCCCTTCTACCATGCATCATCACAGGAGAAGATATTTTTCAAGACCTTGGTTGCTAGAGGGATCAATGGGAAGTCTATATAGGGTGTTGTATCCATCTGCAGAAGTTTCCCAAGAATGACCCCTTTGCTAAATTATTATACTTTAATTGACAGTCACTGAATTGGACCTCGATATTGGATTACAAATCAGGTGCTAGAAAGTCATTAAAAAGCGCCAAGGTGATTGCTGATAACATTGTTCTTATAGTTTAAAAACGATTTTTTGGAATTTTTTCTGCAACAGTTTTGTGATATTTAATGTAATCTAAACTGGAATGTTTGGCAGTAGAGGCTATTAACTTCTCGTATCAGCTTTCTTCAAGTTCGAGGTTTCTGCTTTTGTTCATTTGATATGCAAAGTAAGCAAAAAATCATAAACAGAATGTGATCTGAATGTATATTTATGTATTAAAGTAAGCATACATTAATTATTACCCTATCTCCATTTTCAATATGCAATAACTGAAATTGTTGAAATCTCGTGTTTTAACATCGACTGTCAGCTATGTTAGGTCTTATGACTCCATGTTTAAGCGTTTTTTGTTACAAAGGTTGCATGATATGTTGGTGAAAAGGACAGAATACAGTAAAAATAACACTAACCATAATGTCTTCTAAATAATGTGTTAAATTAATGTTATCATTACCCGCTCTCAGAAACAGGTCACTTTTTTGTCAAAAAAAAAGAAACGGGTCACTTTTTTTTTTTTACAAAGAAACAGGTCACTTGATAATTAATATCTCAGAATTTCAAAATTTCCTTCCATTTTACCTCAATATGGTGACTACGATACTGAGTGCAATTTAAATACTAAATATTAAATTGTTGAAACATTGAAGGAAGATATCGGCTTGGTTTTTACCGATGTTTAGAAAATCGGACCGGTCAATGAACCGGTGAAGACACTGGTTCAAGGTTTAATGGCTCAATCGTGTTTGAGGCGGACCGGTCAGTGAACCGGTAAAAGTACTTATTATATGATATTTTAAGTGATAAATTTTAGATATAACTAAATTTTAAACTAAGATAAAATAGTTATTGTATATATATTTGATATGACTAAATATTAATCAAAAAGATAAATAATAAAAAGACCATGTATATGTAATTTATAACTAGATATTGGCATTTTATTTAACTAAAATATTTTTTTTGAATTTAAAACTGAAAATTTTAATTTTTTTACAAGTTCAACAACACAACAATCTCCGTAAATTGTTTTTTCAGACAATATCCACAATTTCTTTTGTTTTTATTGCATATATCTATTGTTCATTGATTTCATTCTATCACCCACCTCACTCAATTCATCCATCATAAGTTTAATAGCATCACCCAAACTCTTTCTGAAGCCTTTCAGCCTGGACAATTTCAATCAGTGCTTCGAAATATTAATTTAAGAAAGAATAGATAGAAAGCAATGCAGTAAAAAACACACTAAAACTAGTCCCACGTCGGGTGGGTAAGAAGCAAAGAAGAGCAAATTACTTTATAAATAGAATTTAGAGGCTCCTTGAAATGTACAGTGTGATAGTCGCTGGCCAACTGTTTAATTCTGACAGTTTGGTTGATCTATTTTCTATTAAATAGTAATAGTAATAATTAGTAAAAAAATTTTTGAACCAACACAAACCGTTTGACTGCTGGTTTGCGCGGTTTTCCGGTTTGTCGTCCGGTTTATGAGATAACAGGTTATCAGAGGTGTCTGGACCGGATATGTGTGCGGTTCATGGTTTAACTGATTGAATTGGTCGGTCCGGTCTGGTCCAGTTTTCTAAACCATGGTTTTTACTATGTTAGTATAGCTCCATTAGTAGATTGGGTTCTTGTTTTTGTTAAACCAAGGGATCCTCCACGGTTATTGTGGAGGCCAGTCTATGAGGTACCGGAGATTCATTTAAGGAGTTGACATTTTCCAACAAATATTTTTTCATACGCATCGACCAAGGATCGAATCCAAAACCAAGTGGTTAAGGGAGTCAAGTATCTACCATTTGTGCCCATCATGTTGGTTTTAGTCGATTGGGTTCTAATATATGAAACCTCGATACTTCGAAAATGGAGATGTATCGTGTCCGATACATATCTAATACGATATGCACCTGATACTTTTTTATACTTCTCAAATATATATTTAATACATCTTATCAATTAAAAATATAATTGTCACAATACGATATGTCTTCAATATCGCTTACTAAAAACATGAAATTTGTTGACACATTCATAGTAGAAATAATATATTCTAGTAATCGTGGAAAAAATATATTTAAGTACCCATTTGTGATGATTGCAAAGTAAATTTTTTCTATATTGCAATCATATATATCGACAACGTATATACGTATGTTGATCGTGTCGTATCTTGATCCTTAAAAGATTCTTATATCCTCGTATTCGTGTTGTATTGTATCCGTATGATACTAAGTATCCGGGCTTCTTAGGATCTAATCATTAAAAAAAAAGGCTATAAACTAAGCCAATTTAAATACTAAATATTAAATTATTGAAACCAAGGTAATCAAAATCGGACCGGACATTGAACCGGAAGAGGTAGCGGTTCAGGGGTTCTTGAGTTCAACCGATTGAATCGGGGGTTGAACGGGAATTAATTAAATACATTATTTAATATACTTTTTACAATATATAAAGGATAAAAACAAAAAAAAAATCATAGTATGATATAATAAAATTATAATATTCAACAATCATAGATAGTTAGCTACCGGTATAATGTAAATATTCTCATAGTAATATTAGTGTATACATTTATTTTTTAATTATTTATTTATTTTATCAATTTAATTATTAAAAAGTATAAAAAATATCCCGTATACCAAAATTCAATATCATTTATCATTTTTTTCCAAAATCAACACGATTTACCATTTTTTAAGAAAAATAAAAAAAAACCGGTTTTCTGTCCGGTTCCCGATTTTTGGCCGGTTCCAGGTTTTTGGCCGGTTTCCGGTCCGGTTCCTGGTTTTTGGCCGATTTTCCAATTCAATTCCCGGTTCTTCAGCAATCCGGTTTTGGGGTTCAACTGGACCAGATAGGGGTCCGGTTCCCGGTTCAACCGGCCGAAACCGCCCGGTCCGGTTTTGACAACCTTGGTTGAAACATTGAAGGGAGATATAGGTTGGTTTTTGCCGTCTTAGTATAGACAACGCCTGCATTAGTAGATTGGGTTCTGTAAGAGCAGTAATTGACTGTGTTATTACTGTCAGCTTAGGGTGCACTTTCGTGCACCAGTTTGCAGCACATTGCTGCTCTGTTATCTTCTAGAAGATTAATCTGTTAGAAACAGTTTTAGATTAGTTTCTACTTAACAGTATTATGAAGTTAGTTGTAAGTGTGCACAGGTTTAGCTTGCTGAGGTGCACATGTTAAGCAATTGTATAAATCTGCATCTCTGTAACAGATTTCATTTAGTGAAAATATTCAAGAACTCAAAACAGAGTTTCACTCATCTCTCTCTCTCTCTCTCTCTCTCTCTCTCTCTCTCTCTCTCTCTCTCTCTCTATGAATTCTATCAAAACTTACATGGTATCAGAAGCTCAATAGATCCATGGCGACCGTACCTGAACAAACACTGTCACCGGAATCTACGCCGGTGACCAATCCCACTCCAATTTCTTCTGCGCCTCCGCTACAATCGTTAATTACGTTCATGCTCAAAATCTCCGATAAGCTCGATGAGAAAAACTTTCTCGTTTGGAGACAACAAGTCGAGCCAATGATCAACGCTCACAATCTTCAAAGTTTCATTCACTTCCCTGAGATTCCCGAGCAATTTCTCACTACTGCTGATCGAGAATCTCATCGTGAGAATCCTCTTTACCGGAATTGGATAAAGCAAGATCAATGGTTGTTGTCGTGGCTACAATCGACGCTTTCGAGTGCGATTATGCCACGAGTCCTCGGTTGCGCTCACTCCTTTCAGCTATGGGAACGCATCCATGACCATTTCCAGAAACTCACGCGTGCGAAGGCCAGACAACTGCGTACCGAGCTAGGAGCGACGAATCTTGAATCGCGAACCGTTGAAGAGTATCTTCTTCGCATCAAATCTCTCGTTGATGCTCTCGCTTCAGTTGGAGATCCAATTCCGCCGGAGCAGCACATTGACGTCATTCTTGAAGGCTTACCGGAGGAGTACGCACCGGTGGTTTCTATCATCGAAAGTAAATTTGAAACAAATCAATTGGAAGAAGTTGAAGCTCTCCTTCTGGCACATGAGATGAGGTCGAGCAAATTCAAGAAGAAAACGCAATCTGAAACTCTCTCAATCAACGTGACGCACACTGCTGCTCCTACCACGCAAACTACAGAGTCCAACGCTTCAGTTCCTAGTAACGTCGTTCCTAACTCTAACTCTGATGGTTTTTACAATTCTTCACCACAAAACGCCTTCAATGGTGGACGTGGAGGCCGTGGTGGCCATGGAGGCCGAGGTGGCCGTGGGCGTGGCCGTTTTGGCAACGTCCAATGCCAAGTTTGCTTTAAATTTGGACATCTTGCATCCATGTGTTATCATCGTTTCAACCAGCATTTTCAGGCACAAATACCTGTTGATTATCAAGGCTTTTCTAATCCATATCCTTCACCTACGTTTCCAAACCAAAATCCTAACTCATTCGCATATCTTCAACCTCCACAACTATATCAAAACACTTGGAACCGACCTGCTTATCGACCAAGACCTGCTCCTCAACCACAACAACATCAACAACAATTTCCCTACCCTTAAGCCTTAATGACCACTGCCACACCCTCCACTACTGCACAAGCTCAAATGCCATGGCACCTTGACACTGCTGCCTCCATCAGTGCCACGTTACAGTCTCAAAATATACACCAACAGTCACCATTTGAAGGGCCCGATCAAATTTACATAGGCAATGGACAAGGTTTACCCGTTAAAACTTGTGGTTCATCTACCTTTTCCTCTCCTATTAATCCTCAAGTGTCATTGTGTTTAAAGAATCTTGTTCATGTTCCTTCAATTACAAAAAATCTGATTAGTGTGAGTCGTTTTGCAGCTGACAATAATGTCTATTTTCAGTTTCATGCTAAACATTGCCTTGTCTTCTCTCAGGACACTAATGAACTCTTGCTTCATGGTCCTGTCCGTGCTGATGGTTTATACGAGTTTCAACCATTCAAGTTTCATCACATGCCTCACAATGCTCCACCACCTGCTCCACCAAGTTTAGAGTCTTCCCCTGCTTCTGTTTCGTCTACTGCAGCCTCTGTTAGTACAGATTCTGTCAATGATTGTACACCAAGTGTCAATTCTGTGTCTGTAACTCCCCCTTCCCCAAATCTTAGGACTCTTTGGCACCTAAGACTAGGCCATCCCAATCATGTTTCAATGAACAATGTTTTTACCAAATGTAATATTCCTCTATCAAATAAAGATATTTCTGAATTTTGTGCTGCATGTTGTATGGGCAAAGCCCACAAATTATACTCTCCACCGTCTCAAACTACTTATACAACTCCACTTGAACTTATATTCAGTGATCTCTGGGGTCCTGCACCCACTGAATCAACCAATAAAGCTCTCTATTACGTCACCTTTGTTGATGCTGCCACTAGGTTCACTTGGCTATACCTTTTAAAACGCAAATCAGAAACCCTGGACATTTTTAAACAGTTTAAAACCTTAGTTGAACTTCAATTTGGCCTTCCTATCAAATCTGTCCAAACTGACTGGGGTGGGGAGTTTCGACCATTTAGCACATTCCTAGCTGAAAATGGCATCATACACCGTGTCATTTGCCCTCACACTCATCACCAAAATGGTGTAGTGGAGCGCAAACATAGACATATTGTTGATCTCAGCTTATCTCTTCTCAGTCATGCTTCATTACCTTTAAAATTTTGGGACTTTGTTGTCCAAACTGCTGTCTACTTAATTAACAGACAGCCTTCAGCTCCTCTAAATCATGTACCTCCCTACACTGCTTTATTTCACAAAGATCCTGATTATAAGTTTCTAAAGGTGTTTGGTTGTGCTTGTTTTCCCCTCTTACGCCCATACAATGCACACAAGTTTGATTTTAGGTCTAATGAGTGTCTCTTTCTAGGCTACTCCACCTCTCACAAAGGATACAAGTGTCTTTCCCCAAGTGGCAAACTCATTGTGTCCAAAGATGTAATCTTTAATGAGTCACGGTTTCCTTATGGTGATCTGTTTGGTCCAAAACCAGCAACTAGTACTACCTCTTCTGATTCTCTTACACTCAGTCCCTTACCTATGACCACTGTCACCAACACAACACCTACATCACCCTCAACCAATACACCTGCTACTTTATCAACCTCATCTACCTCCAATACAGAAACTTCCTCATCTCCACCAACTGTCAATCCCTCATCCACTGACCTGTCACCACCAGCAACACATTCTAACTCACCTATCCCTGTTATTACACCTAACAGCAACCCTACCATTCCTTCACACCCAACCAATACTCACTCCATGCAAACAAGGTCCAAGTCAGGCATTAACTTACCCAGGCTACACCCCTCTGTTTTCCTTACAACCACTGAACCTTCCTCAGTTAAACAAGCCCTCAAAGACCCCAATTGGCTTGCAGCAATGCAAGCTGAATTCACAGCCCTCCAAAATAACAAAACTTGGTCCCTAGTTCCCCTACCACCCAATAGAAAAGCAATTGGTTGTAAATGGGTATTTCGTGTCAAAGAAAATGCTGATGGCTCGGTGAATAAATACAAAGCAAGACTAGTTGCAAAAGGATTTCATCAAGTACAAGGCTTTGACTATCATGAAACATTCTCTCCGGTTATTAAACCCGTGACTATAAGGATCATCTTGACTTTGGCTCTTACTTATGACTGGCCTCTCCATCAACTAGACGTGAATAACGCTTTTCTCATGGCATTCTCCACAAGGAAGTGTATATGTCACAACCCCCTAGGTTTCCCTCCTCTGATCCTTCACTTGTGTGTCGTCTCCACAAGTCATTATACGGCCTCAAACAAGCTCCAAGGCAATGGTTTGAAATGTTAACTACCACTTTACTCACCATGGGCTTCAAAAGTAGCAAGTGTGATCCTTCATTATTCACTTTTCGTGCAAAGAATATTGTGGCTTACCTTCTAGTATACGTTGATGATATCATACTCACGGGTAACTCTCTTTCTCTGCTCAAAATCATCACTACTAGACTAAATCAGAAATTCTCCTTAAAGCAACTTGATGATTTAGACTACTTTTTGGGCATTGAGGTACATAGACAAGCCAATGGCTCTCTCCTCCTTACTCAATCCAAGTATCTACATGACATCAAAACTAATATGCATGAAGCTGCACCTGTTAACTCTCCTATGGCTTCAGGCACTAAGTTGTCCAAAACTGGCTCCTCACAATTTAAAGATCCCACTCTATATCGGTCTGTGGTTGGTGCCCTACAATATGCTACACTCACACGACGTGAACTGAGTTACTATGTGAACAAAGTCTGCCAATTCATGGCAGACCCTTTAGACACTCACTTGGCAGCTGTTAAAAGAATTTTAAGGTACCTGCGTGGTACTCTCAGTCATGGCCTGTTACTAAGTCCTGCAAACAGCAAGTTACCTCTCACTGTGATTGGATTTTGTGATGCTGATTGGGCAGCAGACCCTGATGATAGGAGGTCTACCTCCAGTTCTGCAGTATATTTTGGACCTAACTTAGTCTCATGGTGGTCCAGAAAACAAACCCTTGTGGCCAGATCAAGCTGTGAAGCTGAATACCGGAGCCTTGCTCACACTGCCTCTGAAATTCTGTGGATTCAAACTTTGCTCACTGAACTTCATGTTAAGACTCTTAGCCCTACCATTCATTGTGACAACCAAAGTACAGTTGCTATGGCTCATAACCCTGTTCTGCATGCTCGAACAAAACACTTGGAGATTGATCTGTTTTTTGTACGAGAAAAAGTCCTTGCCAAGCAGCTGCATGTCACTCACATTCCTGGTCATCTTCAAGTAGCTGATGCTCTCACTAAAGCCTTACCTACTGCTACTCTCTTAGATTGCAGAAACAAGCTTCGTGTGTGTTCACAGTTCACCCATCCTCAGCTTGTGGGTGGGGGGGGTGTAAGAGTAGTAATTGACTGTGTTATTACTAGGGGTGGACAGACTGATCCGATCCGTCCGAAATCCGAGTAAACCGAAGAAAACCAAGTGCATTCGGGTGAGCTTAATTGGTCCGACGGATTTTTCGGTTTGAAACAATCGGTTTTGTTCAGTTAGATTGGTCGGAAGCGGATTTATCTGGAAAATCCAACAGAACCCGAATCCGACCGATGGACAATACACTGCAATGTGAAATTGTATTTTGTAGTATTATGCAGAGTGTTGCAAACTATCCACCTACACTTTGCAGATGTAGCCTTTACACCTTTTATAAAGACAAAATGATTTGACAATTTGACCAAATAGAAAAAGAGAGAGATAAATGCAATAGTAGTGTCTATTAGTACTAATACACGCAACCCATAGAAAAAGTAACATAACTAGCCTTTCTTTTACTCCTAGAAACATGAAAAGTAACATAACTACAACAGTAGTCTTTATTTCTCTTTCTTCAACCTTTTGAAGAAAATGGTTTCAGGCGCGGTGGAGAAATAACTGAAAAATCACCACCACTGGTTTGGGTTTCTCTTCTTTCCTCTCCTCCCGTTAAACCGCCATAATCCACCTGTTGGAACCGCCAAACCGCAAAACCGAGACCCGTTCAACCCGAGACTTCAAATGGTCGGAGATGGGTCACCATTTACGATGGTCGGTTTTCTTTGGATGGTGGTTTTTGAGTCCGAATCCGGCCGGTGTCCACCCCTAGTTATTACTGTCAGCTTAGGGTGCACGAAATTCGTGCACCAATTTGCAGCACATTGCTGCTCTGTTATCTTCTAGAAGATTAATCTGTTAGAAACAGTTTTAGATTAGTTTCTGCTTAACAGTATTATGAAGTTAGTTGTAAGTGTGCACAGGTTTAGCTTGCTGAGGTGCACACGTTAAGCAATTGTATAAATCTGCATCTCTGTAACAGATTTCATTTAGTGAAAATATTCAAGAACTCAAAACAGAGTCTCTCTCTCTCTCTCCCTCCCTCCCTCCCTCCCCCTCTCTCTCTCTCTCTCTCCCCTCCCTCTCCCTCTCCCTCTCCCTCTCCCTCTCCCTCTCCCTCTCCCTCTCTCCCTCTCTCTCTCTCTCTCTCTCTTCTCTTCTCTATGAATTCTATCAAAACTTACAGGTTCTAATCATTAACAAAAACACAACTCTATAAATTAAACCATTTATTTATGCATACATACGTTTCACACCAGAAGAAAGAACTATATTATAGATTTTTTTTTGGTCAAAAGCTAGACCATTGACTTAACAAACAATATCAATGCAGGAAGATTATCAAGAAATAAAGTAAAAATTGCACCAAGTACAAAAATCAATAGAAAAGCAGACAATATTTTCACAATATACACTGAGCTGAGTGGGGTGGATACCAATGGCCTTTCACCACGTGCACTCGAAACCTGGATAAAAGAAATCAACAAATTTGGAATAAGCTCAGCCCTAAATGGTTTGTGCAAGTGTTAATAATTAAAGAAAAGTTTACTTATTCATTCCTAGGTTGAAAACAATATCAAAGGAAAATATAAAGTTAAAAGTTCTAAACAAAATAAACTTACAAGTTCTGGTGACCCTCGAACATATCGCCCTTTCACTTCTTCTGCAAATAATAATGGAGATATTTTCAAATAATAGCACCAGTCTTTTTTTTTCATTTTCTTAATATTATGGAGTAAAAGTCTAAATTAATCATTGAAAAAAAACAAAAACATATTTGATTCATGAAAAATAAAAAATATTAATTTGGGTTATAATAATCCTAAAGTCGGCCAAATTATTCTTTTCTAGTAATTTTTAAACACATTTTAGTCCAAGGACTAATTCGACCAAATGTGTCGTGTTTTCTCAGAAGATTAGTATGGTTTTTTACTCATCGTAAAAAAAAGGGTTTTTATCTAATATTTTACACATTCATATCATCAACTGTTTGCAACAATCCTCAAAACAAGTTACAAATCTTGGTTTCACCCAAAACTTTAGAACCCGTTTGGTTTGCAAAAATATTTCTATTTTCATTTTCAAAATTTCAAGATGCTCAAATAAATTATGAACCATCCAAATAGTTTAAATGAAAACAAAGCAATACATTAGCAGGGTATAAAAGTAAACAAGTCAACACAACAAAGCAAATTGTTTAAAACTCTCAACAAAGTCATAATCTAACATTAATTATTCATAGAAAACTACTTAAGAGACATTATCAATCTCTTTCTCCTAAATGAAGACATCCAAATAATCATCTGTTTGTAATCGTCTCGGCGTCGCCACTCATGCAGCGTTTGCTTACATCATTGTGGTTTTCATCGGTTCTCTTGCTCACAGTCACAAGTAAGTACCATATCGTGCTAAACGTGGAGATTTATTGTCCAATTGTCCAATACAATTCTTAACATGTCCTCTTTGTGAAGAACTTAGTTTAGATTATTCTAGTAGTAGTCTCGATGCATATTCAGCATATGAGAACATGGCCTTGGGGAACTTTGTTTTTGCACAGCTTCCAGTTCTTCATCCACACAAGGCATTTCTGATTTTAGTCTCTGTCACTAATGTGCCGCCAACTGATTTAGTTTTCCATATTGAGAAAGTTGGAATGGCTAATTGGCATGAAGAAACCCAAGTCTCATATTTTGGGATAGCAAAGCACTTCCAGTTCTACATTATCGTGGCACATAACTAGGCAGACACAACAATGCTTACCAAAGCTAGCTAATACCATTGAAAAGAATGAAAAGAATGGTGGTACTTTTGCTTTGATTGGGTTTGTGCATATCTTACAGCAGCTACATAATTTGGCACCCCAAAGACATCATTTTCACCTTTTGAGCTACATGATTGGTCTTTCTCATGATGATGTTCTAGAAAATTGAGGAATTATTTTCTTTTGCTGTCACAATTGTTGTTGTTCCAGAAGGTATACCTCTAGCTATGTAGAGCCGTCAATTTGGCCCATGTGGGCCAGCCCAGCCCCAGCCATCCTCTAGCTATGTAGAGCCGTCAATTTGGCCCATGTGGGCCAGCCCAGCCCCAGCCCCACATGGCCCATGGGCCCAAAAGCCCACATTTCAAAAGCCCACAGAGGCCCCAAGCCCCAGTGGGCCAGGGCCATCCCAAGGCCCTTAATTTTATCTTTTTGCAACGAAACTGAAAATTACCCACAGACCTATGTGGGCTTCGACCTAGGCCAGCTCATGAGCCTTTTTTTACAAAAAACTGGAAATTACAAGTCCTCCCATTGTCCTTCGTTAGTCTTGAAAACTAAAATGAATTTTGGTATTTAACTTACCTGAAGACACAACAGGTAAGAGAGAGAGAGAATGAGGTTGTGGTTGTGGTGGTGGTGGTGATGGTGGTGGTGGTGGTGGTGGTGGTGAGAGGGAGAAGAAGGTGGTGGTATACTGAGGGTAAAGAGGGAGGGGAGGTGAAAGAATGGAAGTGGGGGTGGGAAAAGAATGAGAAAAAAAATGAGGTTGGTGGTGATAGTGGGTGATGGGGGTGGTGATAGTGGGTGAGAAGAAAATGAGGTTGTGGTGGTTGTGGTGAGTGGGAGGTGGTGATGGTGGTGGAGGTGGTGGTGGGTGGGAGAAGGAGGTGGTGGTGGGTGGGAGAAGGAGGTGGTGGTGGTGGTGAGTGGAAGATGGTGATCGTGGTGGGAGTGAGGGAGAAGAGGAAGGGGGTGAAAGAACAAAAGTGGAGGTATAAATAGTGGGAAAAGAGGTGGTGGTGGTGGTGGTGAGAGGGATAAGGAGGTGGTGGTGAGAGGGAAAAGAAGGTGGTGGTGGTGGTGGTGGTGGTGAGTGGGAGATGGTGGTGGTGGTGGTGGTGGTGGTTGTGGTGAGAGGGAGAAGAAGGTGGTGGTGAGAGGGAGGGAGGGAAAAGAGGAGGGGGGTGAAAGAATGAAAGTGGAGGTGTAAATAGTGGGAAAAGAATGAGAAAAAAATTTGGGGGGCAACCCACAAAGCCCTGGCCCTAACCCACTAAAAAATTTAAAAGTGTGGGTTTGGGCTAAAAAAAGCCCCATTAATAGGGGGCTTCAATTTTATGGGGCTTGATTGGGGGCCAAAGGGGCTGGGCTTGGGGCTTGGGGCTTGGGGCCAAATTGACAGCTCTGTAGCTATGGCAGGGTGCCTTGCATTCTCCATGAAAAAGATTAAGCATGATAAGTCACCTATTGTAAAAGCTTGCACAAGTGGGGAGATCAATGAGGTAAAAAGCTCTACCATATTCTTTGCTTTCTCTTCTAATCTTCCTGATTATGCTATGGTGATTTTACTTGAACCAATTCTTCTTTACACTGGAGGTGAAGTTCTAGAAAATAAAAGTAGGCATATTGCAATTCTAAGATCACCGATTGCAGCTGCACTTTTGGAATTTAGACTGTCTCTTGGTGGTAATTTTCATAGAGCTGCCCTCTTCATGAATATGGTTCCACACTTCCACTGGGTTTTCAGAATGACAATTTGGTTCTTTTAATTGATCTAGTAGCATCTTCAAGTTTGGGGTTTGGTTCACTCTACCTTGTTGTCATTGCCAGTTATGGTTTGGCAGTGTGGATTGGTGGGAAAATTATAATAGAGAAAGGATATAGAGGATGGGCAGTTACGGCCATAGTTTTTATTTTATTGAATGGCTCCATGTCACTTGGCCAGGCATCTCCAAGCCTAAGTGCTTTTATAGCAGGACAGGTTATAATCAGTCGGATATTTGAAACTATTAAAAGGGAAGCACAAAGTTATGATTCTAACACTACTGGCCTGGGTGGAAGCTTGAGGACATTTGTGTTGATATAGAATTTAGAAAGGCTATAATTGCTTACAAAGTTATTGTTATTAGTCATGCGATGAAGGATGATGGTCACATATATTTTCAATTGATGCATAAGAATGCTGGTACAACAATTGTCCCGGACCACTATGCCTGCACAATTGTCATTTGTGGTAGATTGGGAACCATAGTTGAGGCAAAGGAAATACTGGATCAAATGGTTGTGGAACTATATGTGATTATATGGAAGGCATTCATGGCTGCATATATAGTATATGGAAACAAAGAAACTATTCTGCCAACACACTCCAAAAACTGGGACCTGGGTGGTACTAACTGTTTTTTCCATGCTAAAGGACCCTTACAATTCTACAATTCCAACAATGGGATCAGTCTATGCGGAAGGTCCACTTGACTTGGCGTCATCTAGGGCATATGTTATTATCACCCAACAAAATTGTCCTAACTTCAACCTTGAAGACAAGGTTGATTTTAATGGGGATAGTAATGTTATGATACCAATAGAGGAAAAGGGAAATAAAGGCAAAGCAAAGCAAACTATTCACAAGTAAGCAAGTGGAAGCAACCAAGTTGTTATAACAGAATGGCATTTAATAGAAAAAGGGCATGAAAAGTTGTGAAGAAATCTCCACTCCCTCCTTTGGCTCTCTTCTTCCTCTCTGTTTCTGCACTCTTGTTCCATAAGAGTTATTATTTCATTAAATTCAATACAATCACATATTCATTCTCTCATTTCCTAATTCTACATTCTGCAAAGGACCAAACCCTTACAATAATTTTCTAAACCTCCATGAGGGTATGTTTTTGACATCATCATTTTAGTATTTAATTAATACTAGAGTTATTCAATAGGTGCACCAAATTTCACAATATATCTTGCTATCTTGCTCCGGCACAAACATCATTCGTGATAGAGGAAGACCACGGGAAAATATGAATTATTCAACCATAGATATTCTTCATTAAGGAATATAATTATTGAGAGGTATTTAAGAGTATTAATAAAAGCGAGATTCCAATTTTGAACTTACCAGAAGGAATGGATTGGGTGATGGTAACAGTTTGAAGCTTCCATCCTTCACCGAAATTGGAAAGAATCGCGTTTGGTCCAAAAGCGATTGGTTCGTCGTCATCTTTAACTGCTTCTATGTGCGTTGCCACTTGAATCGGTCCTTTCAGTTTCAGATTCCGACTTATCAGAGCCACTGCAAATCCGGCATCTGTCCCCGCCGCAAACCGCCGGGTCTTGCCGGAGATTCCACAAGTAACCTCCAGGTACTGCGGTGGCGACGGTGATGGTTTTGAATCGTCAGATATTCCCATTGGAATTGAGATTCTGAATTTTGATGGAGTTTGTTTTTCTTTGCACGTGGAGTGAGAAAAGAAGAACAAGAAGATGAATACAACGGAACGGAGTTTGTTTTCAACTATGGGCTCTTTGGCTTTTCAGTTCCTACAGATCTAACGATTCTGAAATTTAATATTGTTAACGGCACCCAACATTTTCGTTAGTCGCACCTCCCATAATATGGACTTACCAAAATACTTTAACTAAAAATTCTTTAATCCCTCCTACAACTTCCTCCCACTCTCGCTTGTTTTTGAGGAATAATTCTCTAACTTTGAGATCCCTAGTTGTTTTTAACCTTTTTCTTTATGACTTTGGATCCTCTCATTCTCTTTCTCCTACATCTCCCTCCATCCTTTCTATCTCTCTCTTAATTCACTCTCTCTCATGATTAAAATAATTGAAAGATAATGATGAGAAAGAATAAATTAAGAGAGAGATAGAGAGGATGGATGGAGATGTAGGGAGAAATGGAAGGAGAGGATCCAAATCCTTTACTTCATGTTATCTAAAGTTACTATAACTTTTCAGACAAAAAGTTAGACAATTTGTTCCCTTGTTTTAACATAAATTTTCTAACTTTTTGTCAACTAGTCTTAATACCCGTGCTACGCACGAGGCTTTCCTCTTTTTCGTTTGTTGAACTTATGGAATATCATGATAATTAAAAATTAAAATGAATAACAAAAGGTTAAATAGTAGGAGCAAAATAAACATAATTAGTGCTAGTAGTTGCAAAGCAAGAATGGGCTTAGATCCCACCCCAAGGTCTCGGGTTTGAATATTAGGTGCGGCAAAAATTCTGTTGGGAGGAGAGAACCACATGGACCGGCAAAGTAGAGTATACACGTGACCAGCTGTTTCACCGGCGTAGATTAGTCATCGGCAAAGTCAGTGGAAATTGCACAGGTAACCGAAAAAAAAGTTGCACAACAAGACAATTAATGGCATACAGACTTTAAACAAAAGTGACAGAATGTCATTTTGAGAATATAAGCTAGAGAGTATTTATACTAAAGATGAGTTAAACATAATATCAGAGCTCCTTATCGATTCCAGCAACCCCCTGGATATCAATAACTTCTACCGGGAATATTATCATCGTTGATGTTCCCATCCGGACCGGTCGACATATACATTCGCTCGGCTTCCGAAGGACCTCCTCTGATGATCGATCGATCGCCCCAAAATATCTCGCATCTACCTCGCTCAGAAAGGAATGAAGTGTAATCAGAGGGAAATATCCCTGATTTCCCTCCTTCCAGACCGTAACGGCCAGAATGGCCATAATGTGTAATAAAGAGCATTAACTACCAATTGTACTATAAATATAGCCTTTTGAGGCTGATGAAAGGATCCACAACGTTTCTCTCCTATTTCTTTACTCTTATTCCTCTATTATGTGTTTGGTTCTGTTCCTCTCTAGGAAAGGATCTTAACAGTTGACATTAACGACAATTGGATTGCTAGCATTCTCATTATGAAAGTTATGTCCATGGATGTTTTGATAACGAAAGTGGATTCGGAGAGGTTGGGGCTTATTGCGTGGATGGCGAGGACGACATCCAAATATAAAGAGAAGAAGTATAAAAAGAAATTGATTTTGTAAATACTATTTACAATCAAATACTAAAATAAAAGTATATACATAAATTTAATTATGATTCTAATACGGACGTTAAAAATGAGTCTATAACGAACTACAAAAGCAAGTTTTTTGTTTCACGTCACGATTCAAGTTTTTTTTTAAATTTTGTTTTCCACGTTGTTCTATATATCACTTGAAGTTTGATAAAAAAATATCTCACTTTAAGAAGAATGTTGATTTTGTTATGAATATTTGGTGGATATATGTCCATCTCTTCTTAGTCCTTTCATCTTAGCTAGGATACTCTATAACTCCCATGAGTAAAGAGCTTTCACTCATACTTATTGCTCTTAACTTTGTGCTTGTAAGTTACAAGATTTGTATCCTATAAATAGGACTTATATGGCAATGTAAATGACACCTTCAAGAATAGAATGCAAATGCTATTTTCTTCTCTCATTCTCTTCTTCTATTTCTTCTTCATCTATAGTCTATTATAATACTCTTGTTTTGGTCAATTTCATAACACGTTATCAGCACGAAGCTCTACCAAAATGATGGCTTAATAAGCTTGTAGGCTATTTGGCAAAGATATGTTTTCTTCTACTATCTTATAGTTAATTTATCTAACTCATGTTATCATGTTTTGTTTTCTTATAGCTTTTATTTTATCATGCTAATATAGGAATTTTATTGAGAATTTTATTTAGCTACCACGATTATCATGTTTATATTTTTGATGAATTCCTGAAGAATTCAACATTCATGCATCCCTATTGGATTGCATAAGGACAACTATCATGTTTGTCTATTCTTGATGAATTCATCATTCAAGCATCCTAGAAGGATTGCACAAAGAACTCAATGAAGAGATAAAACTTAATATTCAAGAATCCCTGCAGGATTGTTCAAAGCATTTTTTTCTTCGATGCTTAGTCTCGTGATATAGTTCTTGAAGAACTAAAAGAAAAAATAAACCCAATATTCGAGCATCCCTATAGGATTTCTTAAAGAAACTTTTTTCTTTGTCATTGTTTGTGATGATTTGTTATATATAGTTCTTGAAGAACTGGAAAAAAAAATGAATATTCGAGTATCCTTGTAGGATTACTCAAAATGTGAATATTTGTGATAGTTCTTGAAGAACTTAAAAAAAAAATTATTATTCAACCACCTGTGGAGGATTGTTCAAAGAATGATGGTAATCATATAAACTCGTGGTCAAGTTTTGAAGAACTAAATCTTAATATTCAACCATCCCTGGAGGATTGTTTCATGGATGATGATTTTTCTTGATTATCACCAATGAAAAATTTGTGGTCAAGTTCTTGAAGAACTAAATCTTTAGACCGTGATTGTAATCTAAAAGATCTTTTTTATTTTAGTTTTACTTGAAACAAAAAAAAGGGGGAAGTGTATTTCTTTATCCTACTCGAATATGCTGGAGTAGCAAAAGTGAGAAAATATTTTTAGAATATTTTGGAAATTTAGTCACAATTGTGATTGAACAAAGGACTTATGAATGATTAAAATGTGAAAGATCACATAATAGATTGAACTTTATTCCCAGAAGTGAATAAAGTTATAAATCACATAAAGTATGATTTATCTTTGGTCATCGTTTAGATATGAGATAAAGTTCTTGAAGAACATATGATCATAAAATATTACTTTCTTTAATTACCCATTATAAAAGTTTATGGCGAGTTCTTGAAGAACATAACAAAAAGTTTGTTTTTCCCCTTTGATAATCCTTTATGATTTTCTTTGTATTCTATAAATAATGTAACCAAAAAAAATTGATATGTTGTATGTGAAAGGTAAATATTGAGTGTGCTGCATGTGAATCATGATAAAAAAATCCATTATCATGATTTATGGTTATTTTTGACATATATGATTTATGGTTATATTCTTTACTATTTCTCATAATGGTGTAGCGGTTTTATTTTTATGAAAATAATGATGTAGTAATTCATATACATTATGGCAAAGTTTAATTTTTCTAAGTGTAACTTCTCTTTCAACTTACCCTTGGAATTCTAGTCTACATGATTTTACTATTTAGTATGTGTTCAATTATATTTTTCTAATATAAAGATGACGACACATATTAATATTTTTGAAGGACCAGAAGATTCTTCAATATAATAAATTTTTGTGTGTCATGTGTTCTTAATGCATATAAACTACCAGAAAGTCTTATGGTAGTACTAGTGTGTGTTCTTATTATCAACTTGCAACCAAAAGTTTGCAAATGTAATTGAAGGCTCCAGAAGAGCTAATTGTACTGTTACCTAGTTTGAAGAACAAAGCTTTACACATTTATGCCATATTCTCTCCAGTCTCATAGAAACTAATTGAGTTTCAAGGATATTCATCTAAGTGGATATACCATATCGAAAAATAAATGGAGAAAATTTTCAATGTCTGTATATCATGAAACTTACTTTACAAAATGCAAATTTGTATTAGAAAGAAAAAAATACTTGTGTTTCTTTTGGTTAATACTAAATGCATATTAGTACAACACATGCTACCTTAAACCAGAAGTTTATGGATTATAATAAGTTTATCGTTGGGAAGACTGGTTGGGCCATCCCGGGTCTATTATGATGCGAAAAATAGTTAAGAATTTTAGTGAACATGTATTGAAGAGCCCGTTGTTCTACATATCACTTGAAGTTTGATAAAAAAATATATCACTTTAAGAAGAATGCTGATTTTGTTATGAATATTTGGTGGATGTCCATCTCTCCTTACTCCTTTCATCTTACCTAGGATACTCTATAACTCCCATGAGTAAAGAGCTTTCACTCATACTTATTGCACTTAACTTTGTGCTTGTAAGTTACAAGATTTGTATCCTATAAATAGGACTTATATGGCAATGTAAATGACACATTCAAGAGTAGAATGCAAATGCTCTTTTCTTCTCTCATTCTCTTCTTCTATTTCTTCTTCATCTATAGTCTACTATAATACTCTTGTTTTGGTCAATTTCATAACAGATTTCAAGTTTTTTCCTTTTTTTATACTTAGCATATATTTCAAGTTTCAATTAATCACAAAAAAATAAAACTAAATTCACTATTTCTATGTGATGGTATCTCCATAAGCTTCCCATTCTCTTATTTGGGTCATTACTACGTGTTGTCATCTCCCTCATTTCAAACAAACTAATAACCGCTCATCGATCTCTTTAATTTCTCTCAAATTGTATAACCCTCTCATCTCACTCACTCATGATTTTTGATCTAATTGGCCTCTCGAACTTATTTCTTCCATCTGCACTCCCTCTCCCACAGTGGTGTAACTTACCAAAAATATTGAGAAATGCGATCACTACTAACTAAAATATTACCGATTAAGAAGCCTAGATATATAATACGATAAAATACAATACGCTATGAATATATATACAGTGACAGACCAACATATATTTCAGGGGGTTCAAGCGAACCCCTGAAAAAAATTAGCACTAATACCTTAGGAAAAAATATTTTTGCACACCCTGAAAAATATCTTTAGCACCCAAGTCCCTAGTGTTGCACCACACTCACACAATCACTCACACTCTCACATATTTTATTTTAAAAAAGTATTTCTCTCTCATTATCGTAATTTTGATTCTGTTAATGCTATTTAAGTGGTACATTGTGTTAGTGCTATTTAATTAATTTGATTATATTAGTCTATTTAATTTGAATCTGTTCTGTATTTTGTGAATATGTTGATTCTTTTAGTGCTATCCGTTTGTTACAGATTAAAATAAGTGATTTTATTGTTAAATGATTTAGAGTTTAGTTTTTAGAGATTTTTAAGAAAATGAGAAGTTGTTTTGTGTTTTTGTAACATAATGAAAATCACTTTTTTTAAAATAGTAATTCTTTTAAAAATGATTTTTATGAGAAACTACTCAAAACAGATTCTCATTTGAAGCAATGTTTAGATTATTTTTAGATTTTCATCTTTTTAAAAAGCTGTAACAAACGGATGGAAAACTTTTAAAATAGATTATTTTTTTTTATAAAAAATGACTATTTAAAAAAAATTGTAGCAAACGGGCTCTTAATTTGTATTTAGGAACTTGCTAGTGCTATTTAATTTATGTTGGTCGAGTGCAATAGAGTGAACTTGTTAAAATTTTATTTTTATTACATTTTTAGCGATGTGTGTATTTAAAGAATTTTGCACCCCTAACCCGAGGGTCTTTGATCCGCCCCTATATATATATATATATATATATATATATATATATATATATATATATATATATATATATATATATATATACACTAGTATGTATGACCCGTGCGCTGCACGGGTATACATTTTTTTTAACTTAATTTGTAATAATTTTTTTGGTAAAATAATACTCCGCACGGCTTTGCTCTTTTAAATTTTCTTATCTCTTAAAAAATAGGAATACTACTGTTATTATTATTATTATATTATTATTATTATTATTATTGGCCAAATTTGTTATATTATTATTATTAATGATTATTATTGTTATATTAAATATGATGTCTACAACTATTGGCCAAAAGGACACATGGATAAAATGTTTAAAATTTGTAACTGTAGTTAATTTTAAAATAAAATCAAAACAATTATTACAACAAATATTACTATTTGTAAACAATTTTGAACAGATAATAATAGAAAAATAACTATCTATTGTGAATTTAATTATTAGTGAAAATATGGTAAACATAATCAAAATCTAAAAGAAATTTTATTGTGAATTTAAATGTTACAAAATCAATTGCATGAGGGCATCATCCCCACATATAGCTAACACGTAAACAGCGAGATCCACGTGGAATAGCTTTCTCAATTGCATGAAATTCAAAAACAAATCCAATCTAAAGAAGTACAGATAAAATGTTACAACGGGAAAATGTCACCCATTATATGGGAAAAACATTTGTAACTTGTATTAGGAAGACAAAATTTGTTCATTGTGCTACATAAATTATATACTTCAACTCTTGATTTGGCCAATCTTTGAAGTATAGTTTCGAATCGCTGAACCAGTGTGCTCAATAGTGATTTGGCCCGTCTCTAAATTACATATTTCGAATCAAGTCCTCCTTAGTGAGTTTTTTTAAGAAGAATTTGGTTAAATCAAAGTAATTAAAGCAATACACAATATAAAACAATGCAATAGGGAACAATAATCTAAATATAAAAATAATATGTTAGAGAAAGGAGACGGTATTTTCATATTTTTCTTTTATTTTAGTTTTCTTTTGAATCATTGATTTCTACTTAAATCGAGATTGATAACTTCAAAATATTCAAGTATTCATTAATGAATACTACTCATTCACTAAAAATAGAGTTTAGTGAGGTGGTAGTGGAACTTAGATAAAAGAACTCAAATGAAAAAAAAGTGAATACCACTTGAAATATGATAATGTTAGAATTAGAAGGTTTTGTATGTTATAATATTTGGTTAGTCTAAGGTGAATAAAAATATTTCAGAAGCTGCTGGAAGAGACAAAGAAAATTAAAAAATTCAATTAAACCATAAACAACAGATCCAACAATGTGATAAAGAGGATAAAAGAAAACTAAATACTGAGAGGTATTAGTGAAATTAGTGAAAATAGATAATACACTAACACACTCTCACCTATAGTTGTAAGTTCCAAAAAGTAAAAATAATGGTGTTTGCTTTCAATCCAATCCAATTTAATCCAATCACCTTTAGCTCGTATTTAGCAGCATTGTCATATGAGTCAATAACATCTCTCTTACTATCTCAGTTGGGTCATGCTCCTACAATCACATTAGTCAATAGAAATTATTAAAATGAACTCCTCAAATAAAATAAGTAATGCCTTCTTGCAAACTGGTTGTAAGCAGGATGGAACTTTACAAAAGGGGAAAACATGCACGGGGAGTGTTTAGAACTAAAATTTAAACAGAAGTTAAGAATAGGAATGAATTTGCAATTCCTCCCATTTTCTCATTTCCACTGCAAATCAACATAACTTAAACATGGTATTCTATCACCAATTCCTACAGCACTTAAATACCAAATAAGCAAGAGAAGCATATAAGGTAGCAATCTAAGCTCCAAGAACAAATATTATTGATTCAAACAATATTGTTAACCTAACAGAATGTCAAAAATACATTTTGCTTATGTGTAATATGTACTGGAACAGCCAGCAAGTTACTATTAGGTTAAACACTAACCTGCAATCAAATAAGCAATACCAAACAACCATTAAATTGGCTTATCTCAGGTGAAGCATCTCCCAGTTTCAATTGAACTGTAGTGTAAAAAGAACGATGCCCAGACAGATAAGGAGAAAATCATGCCGTACTATAGTTGCCTTTGTAATATGTACCACTTGCTGAAACCTACACATAGATAAGCCACACAATTTGAATGAATCTAAGAATATAGCTGGCAAACTTTATGAAGAAGCTGAGTGTGTGTTAAAGTACCCTCAAAACCAAGTTCATTCCTTTCCTAATAGATGGCTACTTTGTCACCAAGTCCAGCAATTAAACAAACCTATGTTGGTGATCTCACCCCTGACCCACTGAAGCAATAAAACAAAGGAACAAAGACAAAATGCTCAACCTCTCACCCATTAATCAAACACTGCAGAATAGCCGGATCCAAATGACACACTTGAAAAATAAAATGAATTAAAATCACCTCAATCTTAATTTTTCCTTTCCTAACATCAAAATTTTGAAGAATCCAAATGAATCCAAATGACAGATAAAATGAATTAAAAATCACCTCAATCTTAATTTTTCCTTTCCTAGATTTGTGCGTTCTTGAAGAACAAAGCATAGTTGAAATTATGGCAAAGAAATAGTAGATTTCACTACAAAATCTTGCTAATCCTCAATAATATTGATTGATAAGGTTAATTGCTAATTTCAATCCATAGAATCGCAATCCATTACCAACAATCTGATTGCTCCACGATTAGACAATTAGCAATATGACCCCTGTTGCGTTAAAAACACACTTAGAGCAAGTGTACTCTTTTGCAGAAGTAGTATAAAAGATTATCGTGTCCACAGGGATTAATTAGCAAGTACCAAACTAATCGAGATTATTTATTATTTAGACGAACAAATATTTGAATTGTAATGGAACAAATAAAAAGAAATAAATAACAATAATTAAAATACTAGATTTAATAAATGGAGAGAGGTCTAGGGTCACGGTTTCACTTGCAAGCTTCGATTCCCCTATGTCTAATCCTACCCGAATTCCCTTATTTTACTTAATTACCAATCCCTTTACTAAAACTATTAATCCGTTTGGTCATTCGCGATTAATATTCTTTTTCCTAAATTAACCCTCGTTTGGTCATGCAAGAATTTAAATTCAGGAAAAGCATAAAGAGCAAAAAGGTTGAATGATTGGAAGACTAAATTATGGTTTGGTCATGCCCTAATTATAGCCCCAATTATCCTATAGGTCCACCAACTAATTGCAGTACGGTCGCTGATCAACTAATTTATTATAAACATGCAAATGGTAGCTAATCCTAATCGTGTGATAAAAACAATAGGACAATATTAATTAAAATAAAAACAGGAATTCAAACCAGAAATTAGAACATAAAAAGGTCTCAAAACATGCAAGATCCACCTAAGACCCTAGAGGAGGATTTAGCTATCCAAAATCATAAAGAACAATAAAATAGAAATTAGAGTCATGGATTACAGAGATAAAAATAACCCGGAAATTAGAGAAATTATTATTCTGAGTCTCCAGTTTCCTTTTTCTGCTCCAAAGCTCTCTCACAGTGTCAAGAACGGGTACCCAAAACCTACTCCTCTCCTTGCCGGCGTCACTGTTGGTGCGCGGCTACTGTTGCTGCGTTACTTTCTGAATCACGTGTGCGGCTACTGTTTTTATTATCTAATTCTCCCCTCTGTAGCGTGCGTTCTCTTCTATTTATATTACTAGCCTTTCCTTGCATTGCCAAAACTCCTTTGTTTCTATTCACGACACTTTTCTTTCTGCAACAATTGGGCTTGTTTCTTTAATTGATGCATGGGCCTTATGCTTATTTCCTTGTATTGTTTTTCAACTTAATTGCTAGCCCTTACATACATATATATATATATATACACTTTAAACTGGACTTTCATTCTTTTTATGCATTTTCTTCTTTTCTGAAAAATATAGAGCAAATTAAGTTAATGATTTAATAATTAGTAATAATTGCTCTAAACCAGACCTGAAAATACCCCTAAAAATGCACTAAATTGGAGTTTATCAACTCCCCCACACTTAACATTTGCTTGTCCTCAAGCAAATTTCCTGGCTCAATAAAATTTTCAAACAAGTAATAGAGACAGCCACATAAGGAATCCAAAATTAAAAGTACAATGACAGACAATAGACAGTATAGCACAAATGAGGTGTCAAAAGGTTGCCCAATTAGAGGCTCATGTCCCTGAAGAACACATTTTTGTGAACAAAGGCACTCGCTCACAATCTCTCTAAGTGTTTAGAGACTAGGGAAATATACACTCAAGTTTCCACAAAATGTACATTACCATAAGCTTGTAATTTGACCAAATCTCCACTAAATAGTTCACATGCATGCAAAAGATTGGGTGTTAAGGGTTGTAATGGGGCCAGGGTGAATTCATGTAGGGTAGGAAATAAGAAAGAAGGGATAATCAAAGGGATAAAAACAAGAAATGAATAGTAACATTTGAAATCAAATATGAAGCTCCTATCTATTTTACAATTTTTGCCCAAACTCCAAATTAATTCCATTTCCTTCTTCACTATTTTTCTATTGAGTAGACTCTTTTTGATTTGCCTTTTTTCTTGAGTAGGCGCTTTCATTTCATTTTTTTTATTTGCCCTTTGGCTCTTTCATTCTTTTGATGTGCATTTTCCTCCTTGTTGCTTTCCTTTTTTTTTTCAAATTTTCTTCCTATTTTTTTTTTTCATTTTTTTTGGAGAAAAGGTAAGTACATGATTCACTCTTTTTTTTTATCCTGGCAAGATAGATAACTAAAGAATAGGACAAAGTTTCAATCCTAACAATATAGACAACTAAAAATATAGGACGAAATATTGTAATTTTCAATAGTTGCTCCACATTTAATTTCAAATGGTTACCATAAAAAAAAGAAAAAAAAATGATATCTAGGTACCAAAGAAAAAATATAACAAATAGGCTCAAATGGGGCAACTAATGGATAAATTCAACAAACAACTCTGATGCCAGAAAAATACCTAAATTCCCCAAATCTTTTTACATTATGTAAAATCAATTTTCGCCTTGAAATGGTCAAAAGACAAATTCTAGAATGTAGCAAATTGGGAAACACACTCATTGAAAGAAAAGGGGTAAAAGTTTATGATTTAATATCAATCCCCTTATGAAGGCTCAAATCTCACCTTTAGAAGCTAGTTCACAAAAAGTACTCAACAGGGACAAATGCTAATTATCAGCTTCCTAAGGACATCCTCACAGTTACAATTAAGCACAAATCTGTCAAGTAAATTAATTATGGGATCCCCTAAAGGCAAAATCTCTATTTTTTTTTTCAGTTTTATATCCAAAACTAGCTAGAAAAAATGCTATCAACACATGTAGTGGGTATATGCATTAATAGAGATGAATTGACAAAGTTAAACTCTCATCCCCCACACTAGCCTAAAGCATGGTCCTCAATGCAAAATATCAAATTGGCACAAAAATAAATAAATGAGAGAGTAAGAGTGACTTCCCTGAGAGAGCTTGCAGTCTGAGCTTATTCCTAAAAACAAAACAAAACAAAACAAAACAAAAAGAAAATGAAAATAACTGAAAATAAAACACAGGTTGTCTCCTGCGAAGCGCTTGTTTAACGTCGTGAGCCTGATGATAGTTGGTGCTTAATCAGGGGGCTCTCCAAGAGAAAATTTAACATCTAATGCTGTGCACCTTCTTAGCTTTCTAACCATGTGGTTCACATTGTTCTTTCTTTTTCCACGTGGTGGATGAACTTCAAAGAATTGTGAAATTTTTATTTTATCTCCATCCACCATTATGCTAGGATCCTGCAAAATAAGACTTTTTTCCAAAAGGCCCCGCATCTTTAATTCACTAAAAATGTTAGTTTCAACCACATCATCAAAATAAGGAGAAGTTAAATAAGAGAAAATTTCATTGGAATTTAAGGCTTTAATAACATCCTCTTGTTTACCACTCCTTAAAGTTACATTTCCCCAGTGAACCTCAATCACAACATCACCAATGGTTAAAACAATTTGCCCAAAAATGGGCGCTTTCTCCTCTTTATCCAAATCCAAAACCATGGGATCTTTCTCACTGTCCTCATAAATGCTCCCTTCAGTAGGAGCTACTATTTTGATTTGACTCCCTTTAGTAGGAGTCTCCTCATCTTTCTTGAGAGCTTCTTCCTCCAGATTATATTCCGTAGAGACACATTCATCTCTCGAAGGAATACTTTCTTTGTATTGCTCAGCTTCTTCATTTTGGGTAGACTTAGTTTGTGGAGGAATTTCTTGGGCCTCTTGAGATAACAAAGCAACGAGAGTTGAGATTTGACCCTTCAGGCTTCCAAATTTGTTGTTCATGGCTCCAATTTGACCCTCCAAGCTTTCAAATTTGTTGTTCATGGCTCCCTTCAAGCTTTCAAATTTTTCATTTGTCTGCTGCATAAATTTGGCCAAGACCTCATTGACATCCGACTTTTCCTCCTCTTGGCCTTGCACTTGTAGTGACTCATAATTATCCAAGTGGGAGGAATAAGGAGGTGACTCATAGTCATCCCAATAGTCTGAATAAGGTTCATAAGGAGGAGGAGGAATTTGAATCTGGCATTGAGACATATACCAATATGACTTCTCTAAATTTCTTTGTGCCTCTGCCTCTCTAATATAGTCTCCAAGAGTTTTAACCATGATTTAGACTTTTCTCTGTAAAACAAGGTAACTGCAACGGTCTCTTGGGAAAGTATTAGTAGCTTTTTTTTTGTATTTTTTTTTTCAATAAGATAAATAAAAAAATAAAACTAGTGCATAAAAAAAATGTCTAAAGCAATAAAAATCTTTTTCGTTTAATATTGCTAAATTAATCCCCGGCAACGGCGCCAAAAACTTGTTGCGTTAAAAACACACTTAGAGCAAGTGTACTCTTTCGCAGAAGTAGTATAAAAGATTATCGTGTCCACAGGGATTAATTAGCAAGTACCAAACTAATCGAGATTATTTATTATTTAGACGAACAAATATTTGAATTGTAATGGAACAAATAAAAAGAAATAAATAACAATAATTAAAATACTAGATTTAATAAATGGAGAGAGGTCTAGGGTCACGGTTTCACTTGCAAGCTTCGATTCCCCTATGTCTAATCCTACCTGAATTCCCTTATTTTACTTAATTACCAATCCCTTTACTAAAACTATTAATCCGTTTGGTCATTCGCGATTATTATTCTTTTTCCTAAATTAACCCTCGTTTGGTCATGCAAGAATTTAAATTCAGGAAAAGCATAAAGAGCAAAAATGTTGAATGATTGGAAGACTAAATTATGGTTTGATCATGCCCTAATTATAGCCCCAATTATCCTATAGGTCCACCAACTAATTACAGTACGGTCGCTGATCAACTAATTGATTATAAACATGCAAAGGGTAGCTAATCCTAATCATGTGATAAAAACAATAGGACAATATTAATTAAAATAAAAACAGGAATTCAAACCAGAAATTAGAACATAAAAAGGTCTCAAAACATGCAAGATCCACCTAAGACCCTAGAAGAGGATTTAGCTATCCAAAATCGTAAAGAACAATAAAATAGAAATTAGAGTCATGGATTACAGAGATAAAAATAACCCGGAAATTAGAGAAATTATTATTCTGAGTCTCTAGTCTCCTTTTTCTGCTCCAAAGCTCTCTCACAGTGTCAAGAACGGGTACCCAAAACCTACTCCTCTCCTTGCCGGCGTCACTGTTGGTGCGCGGCTACTGTTGCTGCGTTACTTTCTGAATCACGTGTGCGGCTACTGTTTCTATTATCTAATTCTCCCCTCTGTAGCGTGCGTTCTCTTCTATTTATATTACTAGCCTTTCCTTGCATTGCCAAAACTCCTTTCTTTCTATTCACGACACTTTTCTTTCTGCAACAATTGGGCTTGTTTCTTTAATTGATGCAGGGGCCTTATGCTTATTTCCTTGTATTGTTTTTCAACTTAATTGCTAGCCCTTACATACAAATATATATATATATATATATATATATATATATATACTTTAAACTGGACTTTCATTCTTTTTATGCATTTTCTTCTTTTCTGAAAAATTTCGGGCAAATTAAGTTAATGATTTAATAATTAGTAATAATTGCTCTAAACAAGACCTGAAAATACCCCTAAAAATGCACTAAATTGAAGTTTATCAACCCCTTGACAATCCATACCGGTAGCTACACGATTTTCAATCCATACCAGAAGCATCACAATTAGCACATGATCGCACAAACTCCACAAATGCTTTCAACAACAAGAAAACCTTCTACGACGCTATTCATCAACAAAAAAGAAAACTACTACGACGCTAAAAAAAAATAATACCGATAATATCCTTGTTCAAAAACTGATAATAAATAAACAGTAACTCTGGCTTGAAACCACAACAGACGGAAGAGATTACCAAACGTGCGACACGGAGATTTCCGTCGAAGACGATAGAGAAGACGACACCATCTACATAGCAATTTGATGGAGACAGAGCAACATTGTGCCATTGGAATAGGTAAACAACCGTGTGCGGATTTGTTTAGAATTTCGACTTGACTGCAAGTAGTGAAATACTGATTGCCATTATGCATTTGAGTAAAGTAATTTTGAAATCAGATTGGAATAAAAAATTAAACGTGTAAAAAAGGATTGATTGATTCCAATTAATTTCAGCCATCAATTATTACACCCATATTTGCTGTTTCAGCGTTGATTCCTCCCTAAATTTATGCACTCCTCGTTAGGTTATCCGTGGACAATAATTATATTAAATGAATTTGAGCCATCCATTCCATGTCACCGTGTAAGGTTTATGCAGAGCCGTTGAGATTGGTCAGATTGCTGAGTTGGATGCCACCTAATTTTATAGAAAATTGCGTGGAATTAAATGGGAATGTGCGTGGCGCCTACATGGACTGCTGACATGGACTATTCTTGATTTTATATAATTATGATATGATATGATATATATATATATATATATATATATATATATATATATATATATACTAAATAGATGTTATTTTTGGTCAAAAAATAAATAAATAGATGTCATGTTTAGTTGACAAAGATAGTAAGACAGACATATGGTAAAACATTATAAAAAATTAGTTAAAATTAATATAAAATTTTAATCCTAATATAAATAAATAGCAGCCAATTTTTTTTCAAAAGAACCATTATATAAAGGCTTAATTACAGTTTTGGTCCCTCTATTTTCACCAATTCACGATCTTGGTCCCCCAAGTTTTAATTTGACGAATTTGATCCCCTATTTTCCCAATTTGTAAAATCAAGGTCCCCCTCTTAATTTGGTCAAAATTGAAAGGGACCATTGACTGACTTATCCTACGTGGCAGTCCACGTAGGCACTGTTCCTCTTTTTTTTGTGAGACACTGTTCCTCCCTCACCCCTTCCCCCTCCGTGAACCCCTCCCCCCTCCTGAACCCTTCCCCCTCCGTGAACCCCTCCCCCCTCCTGAACCCCTCCCCCTCTACCCATCACCGTCGCTCTCCCTCCTCTACCCCTCCCCCCTCCGTGGACCCTTCCCCCTCCTGAACCCCTCCCTCTCCTTCATCGTCCTTTGATCTCTCCTCACTCTGAATTCCGGATCTGGAAAGAAAGAGAGAGAGAGAGAGAGAAACCTTCGCAGAGAGAGAGCGAGAGAGAGAGAGAGAGAGAGAGAGAAACCTTCGCAAAGAGAGAGAAGGGAGCGACGGTTTGGCGCCGACGTTTGAGAGAGGACGGGGAGCGACGGTTTGGCGACGGGGATGCGACAATGAGAAGAGGGAGGAGGATCGGTGGTTTGGCGACGGGGATGCGAACGAAATGGGGGAGAAGAGAAGGCGGCAGTCAGCGACGGTGATGGGTAGAGGAGGGAGAGCGACGGTGAGCGAGAGAGGAGCAGAGGGAGGGGTGAGGGAGGGGTTCAGGAGGGGGAGGGGTTCAGGAGGGGGGAGGGGTTCACAGAGGGGGAATGGTTCAGGAGGGGGGAGGGGTTCACGGAGGGGTGAGGGAGGAACAGTATCTCACAAAAAAAAGAGGAACAGTGCCTACGTGGACCGCCACGTAGGATAAGTCAGTCAATGGTCCTTTCAATTTTGACCAAATTAAGAGGGGGACCTTGATTTTACAAATTGGGAAAATCAGGGGATCAAATTCATCAAATTAAAACTTAGGGGACCAAAATCGTGAATTGGTGAAAATAGGGGGACCAAAACTGTAATTAAGCCTAATATAAATAAGAAAGATATGAAGCGATAGTGTTGCAACTTTTCAAAATGGTCTTTGACCAGAGATTTTTTTTTGTTAACAGCCCAGGTCCAACGCATTGGCCACCCCGGCACTATTACCTCACGGTCTTCTCTACCCCTCTTGTAGAATTTTTGCCTTCCGTGGGAATCGAACCTTGCACCTGAGGCATAAATGCAAGTTAAACACACCTCCCACTACCAGTTGAGCTTGTAACAGCCCAGGTCCAACGCATTGGCCACCCCGGCACTATTACCTCACGGTCTTCTCATAAAAATAAGGAAGGCAAGCTACAAATCGATTTTGTTCTTTAAAGAGACAAGCCACAAATCGATTTTCCTTTTCAAAGGGACAAGCCACAAATCGATTTTCCTTCTTTAAAACACAAGGTCAAAATCGATTTGTTGCTTCAAGTACACAAAGGCTTGAATCGATTCTTTTCTTTCCAAAACAAGTTCTTTTATAACCAATCTAATGTGAAATCGATTTCTAGCTTTTAAATGCAAGAGTGAAATCGATTTTTGGCTTTAAAAACAAGAGAAAATCGATTTCTAGCTTAAAGTACCAAATCAAGAATCGATTCTTTACTTTAAACACAAGTTCTTTTGAAACCATAAGGGAGTAATCGATTCTATAATTTGTGCCTAACCTATTAGCTTTTAACAGAACAGATATATTTTAAAAAAACATCTCTCAACTACTAAAAGTTATAGAACTGAAGTGATAGGATCTTACATGGTATTCTATCAAAAGTAGATTAACAAATAGTTCTTGAACTCTAGAGTAGCTTCTCCTCCAAGCCGCTACACTTTAAGATATCCTGCTCTTTGATTCATGTCCTGTACTTTTGTTCAACTGTAACCATTAGTAGACAGATTGTAATTTGTTATCATACAAAACAAGGAGTGTTTGTCCTTGGTTCAACAATAATTGTTTCAATTATTTTAGTTGATTGTTTTAATTATATTGATTAGTGAATATTTTAATTGCAATTGGATTAATTGTGGTCAAGTGAGTTAGTAATTTATAGTCATGGTTACTAATATGTGTGACATTGTGTATTGATTTCTAAATTTAAATATGGATTTAGGTGGGGGCTTGTTTAGAAATTAGAGATAAAGTAAGGGTATGATGGTCATATCCCACACACCCTCATATATATTTTGTTTTAAAAAGAAAAGAAAAGAAGGAAAGTGAGAGAAGAGAAGGGAGATTCGAGAGAAGAGAAGAAAAGAAAGAAGAGTTAGTGGAGAAAGAGAGACAGAGGTCGAAGGTGAGAAGAGGAGAAGGAAGAAAACCTACACCACCAAAAACCTAACTCATTCCCTAGTTCTAATCTTCTCCTTTCATCTTTTTGTTCAACAAAACCATTTTTCATTATCATCATGTTTGGTTGAATTAGGGTTTTTGAAATCAAAAATTAGGGATTTGAAGGTTGAAGCTCAAATTGGAGCTTAGGAGGGTGATTAGTGTTTCATAGATGCTTTATGGTAGATTCGGAGTTCCTATTAGAAGTTGAAAGCTTTGGAATCAAGCTTGGGGTCTTGGGTTGAGTTTTGAAGCTATAGGAGCTATTGTTGGTGTTGTCAACTTAATTTGTTGCTTGCATCTTCAACTCGTTTTGCTCTACAAATGTGAGTTCGACGAATTTACTGCTGTTTTCAGTTAAAAACATGTGTATTTCTGAATTGGGTTTATAATGCGTTTGATTGTTGAAAGTTGATGAATGTTTGATGCCAATTTTGATGCTAAACTCACTGTTTGGGGTATTCTGGGTATAGGTTCTGTTATACAGTAACTGGGAACAATCTAGTGGTCCCAAAATTATGTAGTTTACCTTTATAGAAACTAGACTTAATTCTTGTTAATGTGGCACTGGTTTGGTTGCATTTGGAGTTGTATAGCTCGAGTTATAGGTGACACAAGTTAGGTTAAGATTCTGGAAACAATCTGGATATAGGTTCAGTATTTCGGGCATGGTATTTCCATTTGAACTCTATTTTGAATGATTCTTGTTTCATTGAAAACTATACTTAATTGGCTTCGAGTTAGGCTCAAGTACCATGTAATTTGAGTGAGTCTTGATTATTTTAGGAGGGTTGCAAATTAGGTCACAGTAGCTGTCCCCTGTTCTGGACATGGTAGCTTGTTTGATGAAGCTGCACTGATTGGCCCACTATTTCGCAAAACCACAGTCATAGTCAGAAACTAGACATCCTTAAATTTCTGTAGAGGGGTCATTTGTTGAATTCCGTCGTCGTTTGGTCGGTCAAATAATTTTCCGAAGTTTATGTATATTTGCTGAAGTTTTCATGGGGAATGATTGACATTCAAGTGTACTCGTTGTTATTGAACCGTATAGTTTACTAACGAGTGAGAAAACGACACAAGTGTCAAGTAATATACCTAAGTATCTAAGTTCAAGTAATAAGATGAAAGAATACGACCTCGTGTCGAGTAATGGACTTAATGTCCGAGATAATAAAAGATACCATGGGGATGATGATCCCGAGATTCATGTAGCATACCTAGTGGAGGGGAGTCATGAACCCGAAGCTAGGGCCCTAGCAATATTCGGTATAGCTATACGAATTGGGATTTCTGTTGAATTTGGGTATAGAATACCTAGCATTATTTCTTGGATTATGCTAAGCCACAGACAAAAATAAGACACAGTCAAGAACAATTTATAGACAAGGAAAACACCGAGATAGGAATTGTGGGGGGGGGGGCACGAAAGAACTCACTGAGATTTGTAATCTCACTGTTTTTATGTGGGGTTTTCAGATGTGCAGGGTAAAGCAAAGGAGATAGAGGAGAAGTAGCGGATACCTTAGCTACTTAGTTAGAAGGAAGATCCTCCGGTTGAGATCTTTATGACATATTGCTTCATTTCCTCTCATGTAGTATTTTATAACCTTGTGTTGTAGATGGACCATAGTCATGTTTATTTTATCGAATATGTACGTACTTTTTGAGTACTTATTTCGGAAGTGTAATTGAGAAATTTTTATTTCAAGGTTATGTTAAGTGATTTTAATCCGCTTTGTTTTTATTTGGTCCATCATTATGAGCAGGTTATACTCTGATTATTTATGATTATGTTAATACTTTTAGTTCACCAAGTTGTGAATTTAAGGTGTTACATTTTTGGTATCAGAGCAGATAGATTGAGTCAGCTAGGGACTTAGACAATTGACTGTCAGAACCTTTTTGTATCTTGTGTGAGACATTGAGCCTGGATCCACTCAATATTTCATGCAACGTACTGAGAATAATGACAATTGGTTGCATCGGCCCCGAAAATGTCTGAAACCCTAAACCTTAGGATTCCTGGTCTTCTTGTTTCATCAGAGCATGCAGCGGAAGTAGTGGGCCACATACGATGCTATGGAACGAAAGAATGCGCATCTGGGTTGGTTCGAGGAATTGTGGGTGACCGTCTAGTCATTGGAGTCGATTTGACCATTGTGTCATCAAATAAATCGTAAAAGGTCACCCAGAGAACTATAAGTTGTGGAAAACCTACTAGTAGAAGAAAGGTTAGTGTCCTAGATTTATTCAGGACTAGTGAGCACCGTAAAACCCAAATTGTTGTAAGACCAATCTCTCAGTTACTGAGATGATGTCTAGTAGTCAATCCTACCGTGTAGCACAAATTAACTCTAACTTATGTTTCAGCCCAGTGAGATCCTTTTGGATAATCATGATTCTAGAACATGTTTCCTTTCCTAAGAAACACCTTTTCCAATGCTATGAAACCGAACTAGTAAACTATCATTGCCCTTGCAATTTTGACAAGTAGTACCACCCAGATAAAAAAAAAAACTCTAAGTTGGGTTCCTATCAAAAAAGGACTAGTAATTCATGTCAATGGAAGTAACATATCACGACTCTCCGATTAGGAGCATGTCAGGTTTCCTCTATGGGAAATTTTCGCTAGTCTTTCAAATTGTTTTATCCATAACTTTTGATCCGGAACTCCGATTTATGTGTTCCGGGATGCATTGGAAAGCTAATGAAAATGTCTACACATACCAATGGATTTTGGACTATGTTTTATCCTAGTTTCAGAAAGTATTTCTACTCTACCTAACCCCTTAAGCTCTAAGTGCTAGTTGAATGAAAACCATAGATTGGAATAAGAAATATGTAGTGAATCCCCAATGATTAAGACTAAACATTTAAGACCCAGATTAGGACAATTCCTTTTGGTGTCTTAGGAAGGCTATTTCTCCGAAACAGCCATTAGCAGTGATATCTTCCCTTATGAAAATCTTAAGATTTAGTGAAAGTCCTATACGATTAGGCACACAGTTTGCATGTTGGAAAAGGAGAGAGTTTGGTTTATCTAAGTGCCAAATGTTTTGTTAGTCCATGGGTAGGACAAGTTTTCGGTTTGATTGATTACGACAGTTGTAATGATTTTGTTTGTATTGTGTATGGAATTCGGAAAGATGGAGAACCAAAGGAATGTTCAAAATAGTTAGAATTCGTTTTCCGAATCAACACAGGATGCACTACTCGTGTGCCCATTTGATTCTTTAAAAAAATCCTTCTATTTTATTGTTTCTTTGATGCTACAACTATCTCAATACCATACGTAATCCAAATGTAAATGGTTACACCTAGAATGGTCAACGATCCATTATGATAAGATGAAGTCTATAGAATTTAGTGAGCCCTACTTTTCTAGGGAAGCCGTTATGCCTCACCAGAGAGATCCCTGTTGTATAGAGATGCATGTACCTTAGGGTATGAGTAGTTGAGGCCCTAAGAGGGTTATTGGTCCGAAAGGATAAGTGATAGATTTTCAGACAAGTTCTATCAAGGAGGATAACCAGTCTTGTAGGATTTCATCTGGCTAGAAGTTTCCCCAAATTAAGGTCCTTGCACGAGTTTTATGATTTAGGATTCTATGGTTATTGAGTTTAAGACTCAATTCATGAGTTATGGAGATTCACTCATACTAGTATTTTGGGTTAGTCGATAGGTCATGGAAAAATGATTTTATGAAATCCTATCATTGTGTGGGTCATTGTTGACTCTGATAGGTCATGGAAAATTGTTTTATGAAATCCTATCATTGTGTGGGTCATTGTTGACTCTAATAGGTCATGGAAAATTGTTTTATGAAATCCTATCATTATGTGAGTCATTGAGACCGTATAGTCGACTCTGATAGGTCGTGGAAGGTTATTTTATAAAATCCTATCATTATGCGAGTTGTTGAGAACAGTGATTGTTCTCGAGTTTAGCCCAAAGTACTAGATGTATCTCCAAGAGGACCGAAAGGTAATGTCCCAAACTTTCTATCTGTTGCAAAGGAAATTTGGAACGAAAGTTGTTAGTGCGTTGACTACTAAGGAAAATCAGAGGTTTTAAGCATTGAGTTGGGCATTAGTCCCTAAGCCATGATGCCTACACGAGTCTCCACTTGGGTGGCGAGGTTTTAGTTTGTTAACCTCTGGTTATGAAGGTTAACAATTATATTGTATTTATGTGATCCCGTTTGACAAGTCAAACGTGAGTGCATACTGCTATGAAAAGTGTTGCGACTGCTGACTGTGTTTTATGTTATGAATAGCCATCAAAGGATGAATTGATTGAACTACTTGCACTTGACTGAAATAGATGTATAATTTAATTTTGAGCATGTTGATGGTGGCATAGAGTACATGGATTTTTGAAATGATAACATGAGGTTTGTTTTTATGAGATTGCATTGTGTCTATGGATGATGGAGTTGTGATTTTAATTGAATGCAGGTGGTTGTTTGATGATTTGAGTTTATGAAATGATAGCACAACTCCTATGACTTTAAAAAATTCATGTTCAATGCTTCTGTTGTTGAATTTTGATTAACTATGAGGATTTACATGTGTCATGACAAGAGAGAAAGACTGTTTTAGCAAGTTAAGGCTTAAGGTATAGCTTAGGATAAGTGTGGTAACAAACGGAATGTGCAATTTTGAAGTAAAAAAAAATGATTTAGTGAACTGATCAAAGAGCCCGATCCGTGCGCCTGAGAGGCACGGACCGTGCGAGATTTTCTGCCACCCCTTTTCAAATTAAGTCCAAATCATTCTGTTTCGATACCATCGCTTGCCTAACCCTATCCTTAACCTAAGTTGAGGTAATTCCCATTGAAATCGACTGATTTGATCCACGTTTAGTGTCACGAGAGTGTTAAATGGTTTACGGGTATCTGTATCGCATAATGAAATGCGTAACTCTTATAGTACTTTATGTGAAGATAGAGTTTGTGTAGGGACACCCAACAAGATTACAAGGTCATGAGCAGAAATTGCTTGAAATAGAAGTGCACCTAAGTTCAATTAAGCTTAGGAGTAAGTATTGATTGCTCTACGAGAAGGAAAAATTCTTTTTGGAAACAACCCCAATGCGATTTGATTATCCTTCAAACTTATTTGGTGTCATCATGGCCCATTTCTATGTTTAAGGTAAAGGTTTTTAATAAACCCTCATCTCATCTTTTTGAAAGATTTTATTTCGAAAATTTGGGAACGGATTAAGGGGTTCATGCATTGTATGTCACTCCATGGATTAAGAAATTTCACAGTTGAATTTTCCGACACATTTTTCCATGGTGTATAAGGACTATTCTGGATTTAAAGGGACTTATTGAAAATGTGTTTGACGGAAATTCCCCATTCAAGAAAGTCGTTTTGCCCTTACTTTGATCTAGGAATTCAGATATGTGAACCTTATTTTCGAACTTGTACTTTCTAGACTCTAACTTGTACTTTGATCTAGGCTTAAATGTTTTGATTAAGATTAATCAAAGTTGGGGTGTGAGCCAAACTAATTGGAGTAACGTTACAAATTATTCTACTACAAATTTAGAGTCTTAAGTGGAATAAAGTTACAAGAGTACTTTTAAACATGGTATTAAGCCTAAGTAGGCATAAAATAAGTTTCTCACTTTGTTTTAACTGCAGACTTAGAAAATAAACTCCTTTCGTTATTTCAAGATGGTTTGGGTTTGTACCAAAGAGAAAAACGGGTTTCAAGTTAACAAAGCTACTTTCCTTTAGTTAAAATCCTTTTGAGAATGTCTATTCTCGGGTAGCAAATCGGTACTTAAACAATTTTTGAGGACAAAATTTTCCAAGTTGCTTGTTTCATCCCCAAAATTTCCAATTTTTGAGCTGTATTGTAACATCCCCAAAATAATTGTTTCAACTATTTTAGTTGATTGTTTTAATTATATTGATTTTTTTTTGTGTGGAGATTTTGATTATATTGATTAGTGAATATTTTAATTGCAATTGGATTAATTGTGGTTAAGTGAGTTAGTAATTTATAGTCAAGGTTACTAATATGTGTGACATTGTGTATTGATTTCTAAAATTAAATATGGATTTAGGTGGGGGCTTGTTTAGATGGTCATATCCCACACACACCCACACACCCTCATATATATTTGTTTTAAAAAGAAAAGAAAAGAAGGAAAGTGAGAGAAGAGAAGGGAGATTCGAGAGAAGAGAAGAAAAGAAAGAAGAGTGAGTGGAGAAAGAGAGAGAGAGAGAGAGAGAGGGAGGGAGAGAGAGAGAGAGAGAGAGAGAGAGAGGTCGAAGGTGAGAAGAGGAGAAGGAAGAAAACCTACACCACCAAAAACCTAACTCATTCCCTAGTTATAATCTTCTCCTTTCATCTTGTTGTTCAACAAAACCCTTTTTCATTATCATCAAGTTTGGTTGAATTAGGGTTTTTGAAATCAAAAATTAGGGATTTGAAGGTTGAAGCTCAAATTGGAGCTTAGGGGGTGATTAGTGTTTCATAGATGCTTTATGGTTTATTGGGAATTTCTATTAGAAGTTGAAAGCTTTAGAATCAAGTTTGGGGTCTTGGGTTGAGTTTTGAAGCTATAGGAGCTATTGTTGGTGTTGTCAACTTAATTTGTTGCTTGCATCTTCAACTCGTTTTGCTCTACAAAGGTGAGTTCTACGAAATTACTGCTTTTTTTAGTTAAAAAGCATGTGTATTTCTGAATTGGGTTGATAATGCGTTTGATTGTTGAAGTTTGATGAATGTTTGATGCCAATTTTGATGCTAAACTCACTGTTTGGGGTATTCTGGGTATAAGTTCGGTTATACAGAAACTGGGAACAATCTAGTGGTCCAAAATTTATGTAGTTTACCTTTTTAGAAACTATACTTAATGCTTGTTAATTTGGCACTGGTTTGGTTGCATTTGGAGTTGTATAGCTCGAGTTATAGGTGACACAAGTTAGGTTAAAATTCTGGAAACAATCTGGATATATGTTCAGTATTTCGGGAATGGTATTTCCATTTGAACTCCTTTTGAATGATTCTTGTTTTATTGAAAACTAGACTTAATTGGCTACGAGTTAGGCTCAAGTCCAATGTAATTTGAGTGAGTCTTGATCATTTTAGGAGGGTTGCAAGTTAGGTCACAGTAGTTGTCCCCTCTTCTGAACACGGTAGCTTGTTTGATGAAACTGCCCTGATTGGCCCACTATTTTGCAAAACCAAAGTCATAGTCAGAAACTAGACATCCTAAACTTTCTGTAGAGAGGTCATTTGTTGAATTCCTTCGTCGTTTGGTCGGTCAAATAATTTTCCGAAGTTTATGTATATTTGCTGAAGTTTTCATGTGGAATGATTGACATTCAAGTGTACTTGTTGTTATTGAACCGTATAGTTTACTAACGAGTGAGAAAACGACACAAGTGTCAAGTAATAGACCTAAGTATGTAAGTTCAAGTAATGGACTTAATGTCCGAGATAATAAAAGATACCATGGGGATGACGATCCCGAGATTCATGTAGCATACCTAGTGGAGGGGAGTCATGAACCCGAAGCTAGGGCCCTAGCAATATTCGGTATAGCTATACGAATTAGGATTTCTGTTGAAATTGGGTATAGAATACCTAGCATTATTTCTCGGATTATGCTAAGCCACGGACAAGAATAAGACATAACCAAGAACAATTCATAGACAAGGAAAACACCGAGAGAGGAATTGTGAGGGGGCGCGAAAGAACTCACTGAGATTTGTAATCTCACTGTTTTTATGTAGTGTTTTCAGATGTGCAGGGTAAAGCAAAGAAGATAGAGGAGAAGTAACGGGTACCTTAGCTACTCAGTTAGAATGAAGATCCTCCAGTTGATATCTTTATGAGATATTGCTTCATTTCCTCTCATGTAGTATTTTATAACCATGTCTTGTAGATGGGCCATAGTCATGTTTATTTTATCGAATATGTACTTTTTGAGTACTTATTTCGGAAGTGTAATTGAGAAATTTTTATCTCAAGGTTATGTTAAGTGGTTTTAATCTGCATTGTTTTTATTTGGTCCATCATTATGAGCAGGTTATACTCTATTTATTTATGATTATGTTAATGCTTTTAGTCCAAACTCAGTTTTTGAAGCTTAAGAGAAGATGAAGTTTCTGAACTAAGGGTTGTAATGAGAAGGATTAAGGAACTTTTCAGTGGGGAAGAGAAATGTGAGGGAAGGGTTTCATTTTTCCTTGTCAATCTTTGCTCTCCTCTCCCTCTCCTTCGCACTCTCTCTTTTCTCTACTCTCTTTCTCTTTTCTTTCTTTTCTTTCTTAGTGTTTCAGCTGAGATATACTAAGTGGGAGTGGGATCCTAGAAGAGGAAATTCCCGTCTTACCCGTACAATATGCACACCCCACTAATCCTCTTATACACTACCCAATTTTATTTATCCAAACTAGCACACAAACATATAATTATTCCATTTAGCCATGCGTTCAAGCAAATTTAAAATTATCAACCATGGACTCAAACAAAACAATCAACCACTCAATTAGCAATAATTAATTAAAATTAATCGCTAATCATAACAACTAGAACAATCAATTTGGGGGATGTTACAATACACCCCAACTTGAAAAATTTGTGTCCTCAAAAATTTGTTCAAGTCTTACCGATTTGCTAATGGAAGGGAAACGCATCCCCGGAGGGTCCTAATTACGAAAACAAACTTGTCGACTTGAAAGCCATTCACAATTTAGCATTTTCAAAACTTAGCAATGGAGTTATGTATAAGGAAATAATTCTCTTTTCCAAAATCAACAAAGGGAAAAACTTAATCAACTTAAAGTGGATTAATCTTTAGCTTAAACAGATGTGTAAAGAGATTCACTTGTAACTTTTCTCAACTAAAACTTTAAATTTGTAGTAAAATACCCATTTCAATCTATTTGACTTAAAGAAAATCAATTTAAAGATTAAATCGAAGAAGAAAATTTTGGGACAGCACATTCTGTGCATAACAAGAACCCTTGAATAAACTCCCATTTCAAAAAGCGTGAAGCAAAACAACGGGAGAATAAAACTAGTGGTGCATACACAAGTACACCTAACCATCACTAAACTTTAATAGAAAATGAGGTGGAAGGCTCATTCTAACTTTCTAGAAATCCTTCCGCAAGCTTTTGTAACAAATGATATTTTAAAATATTATCCCTGTGGTCGTCAACTCACCCCAACTTAACGTAAGCTTATTCATCGTACAATTTCTTTAATAAAACGGTGAAGACACATGAAGGGTTCTGAAATGAAGTTTCAAAAAGAAAACTGAGAAACACGGGTTTTATGAAAATCCAATGTTCACAATCATGCTTATAAAATCAAAATGGAGGAATAAAATTGTTGTGAAATGAAGTGTTCTAAAAGGCCCCTTTGAATCTTTAATCAATTCCAAACGCCATTTGACATACGTTGGATTAGGTTAAGAATAGGAATGGGCAAGCATTGGTACCAAAGGAAATGAGTTTGAAATAGATTGGAAGAGGGTGACAGAATGGGTCGCACGGACCGTGTCTCTAGGGCGCACGGTCCGGGCTCCCTTTAAAGTCCGAAAAAATTCTATTCTTCAATTTAAAATGCTCCATCATTTGATACCATATTTTACCCTAGCCTCAATCAACTCAATCCTACACTAGTACGTGTTGAACTTGGGCTAAACAACTCAAAATTCAATCAATTCAACAATTTGTCAATATTCACACTATCAAGGACTCGTGTACTATACATCTACAACCCAATCATGTAGTGACACTCATAACCCTTTCTCAACTAAACACAACAAACAGTTCAGTTACACGCAATTCATTCAATATACAAAAAAAAAACAAATTCCTTACCACGCAATCCCCTACAGGCACAAAGCAAGGTAAGGAATTCATCTGTCCTGATGAATAGCACTACACAAAAGTAACAGTCTCATACTCATCAATACATACTAGGGTTGCTAAATTCTGACTACATGTCAACCTCAGTTAATTGCAGGCAATTCAATCAACTATCCAATATACTTTGGTATAACAATCAATCATGAACACGCATTGCACCAAATTCTGAACAACATCGAATTCAACGCATACTCTCTATATTAAAAAAAACAATCAATAGAACATTATAAAATAGGGACCTCGCTTTGACTTGTCAAACTGACTTGAGTCAAAACAAACTACTGTTAACCTTCACAAACGAGAGGTTAACAACTGAAACCTTACCACCGTAGTGGAGACTTGGGTAGGCATCGTGGCTTATGGACTATTTCCCAATCACTGCTTAATACTTCTGCTTTTTCTTACTATTAAATGCACTAGCATACTCGTCCCAAATTCCATCCTTAACGGATAGCAAAATTTAGAACATCACCTTTCGGTTCTCTTGGAGATACCTCTAGTATTTTGGGTTATACTCGGGAACCATTTCTGTTCTCAACTGACTCACGAAATGATAGGGTTTTTATAAAACTTCGTTTGAAACCTTTGAGCATAAAACCATTTTTTCACGTACCTATCGGAGTCGACTTTATCAACTAAACCCAAAATACTAGCAGGGGTATGTCTCCATACCTCTTGAGTTGAGCTTTAAACTCAACCATAAAAACATCTCAATCTTACACTAGTGCAAGGACTTTTCGGGAAACTATTAGCCAGATGACTCCTACAAGACCGACTATCCCCCTTCACAGAACTTTTCTGAAACTCTATTACTGATATCCTTTTGGACCAATCGCCCCCATGGAGGGCTTCCCCTACTCAAACACTAGGGTATGAGAATATCTAGACAATAGGGACCTTACTTTTGAGGCGTAACGGCTTCCCTAGAAAAGTAGGGCTCACTAGAAATCTATATACTTCATCTTATCATAATAGATCGTTGACTAATCTAGGTGTAAACATTTTCATTCGGATCAAGTACGGAATTGGGATAGTTGTAGCATCAAAGAAATGAGAAAATATAAGGATTCTTTTAAGGAATCAAACGGGTGCACGGGTAGTGCATCCCGTGTTGATTCGAAAAACGAATTCTACCTATTTTGAGCATTCCTTTAGTCCTCCATCTTTCCGAATTCCAAAAACAATACGAACGAAATTATTACAACTATCGTAATTAATCAAATCCGCAAGACTTGTTCCACCCATAGAATAGCAAAAACATTGAACACTGAGGTAAACCGAATTTTCCCCTTTTTTGACATACAAGCTGGGTTCCTAGTCGTATAGGAATTTTACTGAATCTAAAAATATCATAAGGAGAGTTAGATCTAACAATAGCCATTTTCGAGGGATAGTCCTCCTTAAGACTCGGGAAGGTATTGACCTAATCTGGGGTCGAAAGACTTAGTCTTAATCGTAGGGGATCCACTACATACTTCTTATGCCAATCCAGGGTTTATATTCTACGAGGACTTAGAACTTAAGGGCTTGGGGTAGAGTAGGAGTACTTCTTGGAATCAGAATAAAAACACAGTTCAAAATCTATCTGTATGTGTAGACATTTTTGTTAGCTTTCCAACGCATGCCGGAACATCTAAATCGGAGTTCCGGATCAAAAGTTATACGTAAAACAAGTTGGAAGACTAGCGAAAATTTCTCACAGACAAAAACTGACATGCTCCTAATTGGATGGTCGTAATATGGTTGCTCCTATTGGCATTCAAACACTAGCCCCTATTTTAAAGGAACCCAACTTAGAAATTTTGACAAGGAACTAGTCTAATAAACATTGGGTGGTACTACTTGTCAAAATTGCAGGTGCAATTATAGTTTACTAGTTTGGTTTCATGACATTGAGAAAAGTGTTTTTGAGGAAAAGAAATGTAACATCCCCTAACTAGCTAATTTAATTTATTTAAATTAGCCAAAAGGTTAAGGCGAATTATAGGCTAAATCGAATATTTAGCACAAGAGGTTATCATGAGTCGATTAGTTAGCATAATTACTAATTTATATGATGTCGATATAAGTGACTTTAGTCTTACATAATTAAAGTAATGCGTTAAGTATCAAAACTTGTGTGTTAATGTCTAGTTAAAATGCACTAAGTTAGACTTCATTGTTAATGGATGTCATAAGGAGAGGTTAAGTAAGCTAAAGGATAGGATAGTAATTTCCCCACAGCCCCACCTAAATCCAGCTGAGTCCTTGCCGCACACCCACACACTCAGCCACAAGTTCATTTTAGAAAAGAAAACAGAAGAACTAAGAGGAGAGAGGGGAGAGAAAGGCGAGAAGGGAAGAAGAAGAAGGAGAGAATAGAAGTTCCTGATTTCAGCTTGCATGTAAGTCATATTCACACCATTCTTCACCATTTTTCGTTCTCTTCACATTGGTACCAATTTTGACAACTCATTCACCTTCTTTCCCATTTCACCATTTCTGAAATTTCAAAGCTCCAAGTGAGAAAATGGAGTTTTGAGAATTTTGGAAGCTTGCATGTCAAAGTCAAGGCTAGCTTGGAGTAAAACCGAACCTACCTTGTGTATTGGAGTAGATTAGAAGAGATTTCAGTAGCTGTTTCGTTGGGGGTTAGTTCAAGTTCGAAGTTGAGAGCATTTCGAGGATCGTTCGTGTGATTTCGGTCCTTCGTGAGCCTTGTCTTCGAGTTGGTTTGTGATTTTCATCACGATAAGGTGAGTTCTAAACTCGCTTAGGGACGTTTTGTTGTCGAGTCATGTTACTTTCTGAAACGATATTATGGAAAATCTGCTTTGTGAAAACTTGACGAAAACGTTTTTCTATCGAAAAACCGTTAACGGTAAATAGTTCGAATTGATGAGATTGTTGTTTGATGATATGTATTGTTTTGATTGTTTATTCGCCTTCTCTGGTCTGGAATAATAATTGTTATGTTAGGATATTGACCGGAACGAAATTGGAATCGAAACGGACTTGGAAAAATGACACGAAACCGGAAAATTTGCCACTGTCAAGGACGCACGGATCGTGCTTCACAAGGGCACGGGTCGTGCGCCTTGTTCGCAGCAGCACAGGAAATGAAATTTTAAAACACAGCACGGATTGTGCGCCCTTGGCACGGACCGTGCGTGACTTACGCAAACCAGGTTTTCAAAATTTTAAAACTCGCACGGATCGTGCGCTTGGGTGGCACGGATCGTGCGCCCTGTAAGTTTTTCAAAACTGAAATTTAAGTGATACGCACGGGTCGTGCGCCTCTGGAGCACGGACCGTGCGGATCCTTCTGTTACCCTAACTCAAAATCCTTTTTAATCTGTTCCAAACGATTCTGATTCCTTTCCGATTGATTCCCCAATGTTACCCAAGGATGGAAACCTACTTATGTCATGAAATGAAAGAAGTTTGAGGTAAATCTCACAAGTTATAAATGTTAAGGAAAACCGTACCATAGTGAACGCGAGTGCATACGGATCATGTTGAGATAACGAACCTAGAGATCATCATGTCATGCTAAGTTAATTGATTATAAGTCTATAAAGATATTAAAACTCTCAATTCATGTAAACACAATTCAAGTTACTTTCCCTCGGGGAAAGGTAGATGGTATACTTTGAGCATATCGATGATGACGATCCTCCAGTTTATTAGCATACTAGGGTGGGGGAAGTCATGAGCCCCAAATCCTAGGCCCACATGTTTTGCCCACTAGGGATTATCGGGATGGGTTCACCAAAGGCCAGAGAAATAATCATGCTAAGGTAGGCTTGAGGTGTTGTGCTAAGTTCGTGAAAATATGATGTGTAGTTGCTTATCAGGGCTACATCAAGAAAGTAATTAATTTAACGAGTAGTCGCTTATTAGGGCTACAAGTTACATGAAAATAAAATACATGTCCACATGGTTGTTTATTAGGGCCATGAGTTCACACGATAAGGCTTAATGAACCGCTAGAGTTAGTAAGGGGTCTCGATAGGACTCACTGAGATAATGTTTATCTCACCCTTTATATGTTGTGGTTTTTACAGAAAAGCAAGGGAAAGCAAAGGCGACGAAGCACGGTTAGCCGGTGCGACTCATGGAGTCTTGGGAGATTTGATTTCATGTTTAGTCCTTTGTAGCTTCTGTTAGTTATGTTACCGATTGTACGACTTTCACTGGTTAAGTTGTAAAATCGTTTCCGCTACTTTATGTTTTGAGTATTGAACACTAGGATTATGTATAAGTCTTAAGTTATGAAACTTAAGCATTTTGATGAAGTTAAGTACGGTGCGGAGAACCATTTGATATGTATTATCAAAAGTTTTAGTTTTTGTTCAATATTCATTAACAGGAAGTTACCCTGATGTATGTCATTTAGTACATTTCGGTAGTTCTACAAGTTAGAATTCATCGGGGTGTTACAAGAAACCTGATCTAGACTCATGACTATTCGAAAGGATCTCACTGGGGCCGAAAAATAAGTTGGGTTTAACTCGAGTCACATGGTAGGATTGACTAGCGAGGAAAGACTAATACAATCCCCATACATTTCTTCTAGAATGGAGAGACTGACGGGACGACAATCTGGGTTTTACGCTGCCTGCTAATCCTAAACAAATCTAGGACACTAACACTCCTTCTACCAGAATGTTTTTCTCGACTTATAGCTCTCTAGGTGACCTCTAACAATTTACACGGCCACACGATGGTCGAATCGGCTCCGAAGATTGAACGGTCGCCCACAGTTTCCTCGAACCAACACGGATGCCCATTTTTTTCGTTCCGTAACATCGTCTGTAGCCCACTACTTGTGCTGCATGCTCTGATGAAACGAGAAGGCCAGGAATCCTATGGTTTAGGGTTTCAGACATTTTCGGGGCCGAGGCAACCAATTGTCATTATTCTCAGTATGTTGCATGAAATATTGAGTGGATCCAGCTTAGTACTTCACACAATATACTGAAAGGTTCTGACAGTTAATTGTTTAAGTCCCTAACTGACTTGATCTATCTAATCTCTTGACCGTAAGGTCACTAAGCCCGACAAGGTCGAACTGCTCTGATACCAAAATGTAACATCCTTAAATTTAGACGTCATAAACTTATAATGTTATCCATTTCAATATAAATTAGAGTCGCGAACCTACTTAAGGAATTTGAACATAACATTTATCGATGGAAGAAACCATCATAAACTTACTTCAAAGGCTATAAAATACCTAATGAGTACTTAATGACATAACTGAATACAGTTAAACATGTGTCATTACTTAAAACTCGTTCAAATCCAAAAGTACAGTTAGCGAAATACAATAACTTTGATTATACAATCAATAAGAAAAGCTCGTAATATTACATATTACAAAACTAGGGTAGACTAAGAAAATGTAACTCGATCCATTAGAATCCTTCAAACTCTTGTAGCCCAGATCAGCAGCTACTCTTCTCTATTTGCTTGGTCGTGTCCTGCTTATCTGTAAAAACACCACAATATATACAATGAGATTTACAATCTCAGTGAGTTCTTTCAGGACCCATCACCTTAACCTCTCGATGTTTTATTTATCTTTTCACTTTCTCTTAGCACAACTCCGAGCAAGGACTACACCCTTACCACAGATAACCCACCCGACAATATCTGATTGCCGAGTCAACTTTTCTGAGCCTAGGTTCTGGGTTCATGACTTCCCTCCCCTAGTGTGCTATTAACTTAGGATCGTCATCCCCTTGGTGTTTTATGATTTACTTGACACTTAGGTCGTTTTCTCACTCGATACAACAATACTCGGTTCGTTTATAAATCCTAACATTACGTTACTCTTGTTGCATCATAAAATACATAATTTATAACTCAAGGATATTAATCAATTGTGCTTCAAATAAGTCCTAATATAACTAGGATATCTTAGGTTGGGTTAAGGAAGGAATCGGGGATGAGATCGCGTCGAAACGGAAGCTGAAAACCAACTTTTGAAAATGCTGACAGAAGGGGGCGCACGGACCGGGCTGTGTTCAAATTGAACTGTGCGCCCAGTCACAGTTTCAGGCGCACAGGTCGCGCGCTTGGGCACACGGACCAGGCCTTCACTGCAAATTTTCTAAAACTCTGTTTTTCTTCAAGTTCTGCTACCCCTTTTCGATCCGATTTCTTTCCCAATTGACCCTTAACTCAAAATACACAATCAGAAACTTATTCATACACTAAATACTTATTCAAACATCGAATTATGCAACACACTTTGAGTTTTAAGATGAGTTTTTCAAATTGGAATGTTTTTACACCAAATTCAACACATTTCATCAACACTCAATCATCCATATGCACATGTAGCACAAAAATCCCTGAACAGCCACATGCAAAGCTATAAACTCAGAACAAAACATCACTCAAAAACAACATAAACGAAGAACTCATCTTAAGTGTCGAAATCAACACAAATGCAAGCAAGAATCGAAACTTTGAACTTGAGTTAACTCCAAAGAACACCACAAGCTTCCCCAAAAGCCCAAACTGAAATCCAGGCTTCAAACCCTCTCCCTAAGCTCTCAAAATCGAAATGTGGGTAGAGGATTGCTAGTAACAAGCTTCTAGTTGCACATGCAAGTCCAATTTCAGCTCCTAAAGCTCCATCCATCAACATGCAAGGTCGAAATGAAGGAAGAGAAGGAGGGAGCTCCAAACTCAGTTTTTGAAGCTTAAGAGAAGATGAAGTTTCTGAACTAAGGGTTGTAATGAGAAGGATTATGAAGGAACTTTTCAGTGGGGAAGAAAAATGTGAGGGAAGGGTTTCATTTTTCCTTGTCAATCTTTGCTCTCCTCTCCCTCTCCTTCGCACTCTCTCTCTTTTCTCTACTCTCTTTCTCTTTTCTTTCTTTTGTTTATTGAAGGTGAGAATGGACTGAATGGGAAAGTTGTGGAGGTGGGGTTTAGATCAGCTGGTGATAGTGTTTTTAAATGAGGTTTCCTTCCCTTTTTCTTCTCTCCACACAACTCTCTCTTTTTGCCACTTTGAGGAAAATGGGTGTTTGTGAGGAGAAATGAATGTGTGATGTTGGGTTTAGTGTTTCAGCTCAGATATACTAAGTGGGAGTGGGATCCTAGAAGAGGAAATTCATGTCTTACCCGTACGATATGCGCACCCCACTAATCCTCTTATACACTACCCAATTTTATTTACCCAAACTAGCACACAAACATATAATTATTCCATTTAGCCATGTATTCAAGCAAATTTAAATTCTCAACCATAGACTCAAACAAAACAATCAACCACTCAATTAGCAATAATTAATTAAAATTAATCACAAATCATAACAACTATAACAATCACTTTTGGGGATGTTACAATTTTGCAAACATATAAACCTGGTGTATAAACCTGGTCTTTGTTATACATGTGTAATTTTTACATGTAATTACTGTAACGAATTGACTTGTTTAAATTATACTACAGTCTACTGCACTTTTTTGTTGTGTTCATGTAATTACAGACTTCGCTTACAAAATGATTAAAAACATTATTCACGTCATTTTCTCATATTTTTTGCATTTAAGTTTAATCACTCATATATATGATACGAATATGTTTGTTATCTGAGTTTGGCTTTAGTTTACAGTTTGATCGTGTTGTGGCACAGTATTTGGGAAAGTCAGGAAAAGATTTTATTTTTTTGACAAAAGAGTAAAAGATTATAATGTATCTATTGTTTTAAGTAATATTGTTATCGTTTAATTGTTAATAATTTGTATCTCATTCAATAGCCAAATATTTACAACAAAAAGTGTGTTTTGTATTCCTCTAGAGTTTGAAGAATTTCAAAATGCCTCAAGAGTTAATTTTTTTATCTATAAAACTTTTGTGCAATATATTGTTACTATTTTATGTTTAAAATATGCTATAATCATGCAAAGTTCACACAATTTACTGAAGCATAACATAACACCTCTCTACAAACCAAAACATCAGAATTTTGTAATGACAATTGCATTGTCCATACAAGATGAGAGAAAACTCATCATAATTTGCAGTCATGAATACAAATATAATGTATGTAGGATGGAAAAGCAAACCATCATCTGACCCTCAGCCGAATGTTGCAATGAGGAAGGATTTATAGACACTCATAAACTTAGCCACAAATGCTGCCAATGTAAAGAGAGAGAAAAAACATGGTCAGCATGCAATTATAACATACCAAAATATATTCACTTTGGATAAATGCATTGCTATAACAGATGAAGACAGAAGAGTCCACAAAATAAATAAATATAGACAACACTCAAGTTCATAAAGATGTAACTGTAAATGCAACAAATGCCAACATTCAAATCAAAGTACCTTCAATGTGAAAAATGGCCTTCTGTCCCATGCGCATCCTATGTTCCTGGTTCCACAAGAGGAAAGAAGAATCAGCAACTCCTTACTTTGACAAATAAGTAAAAAAGACTACACAGTACACCGTAGAAATATATTGATAGTGTAAATCTTTATGTATGATTATCAGAATATTAGAGAATTAGGGTAGTCTTGATTTCTTAGTTACCCTGTAATTAATATTGTGATTGTATATTGATTTTCTCAAAAGGCTATATAATAGAATCCCCGCATGTATTTCAAACACACATTTTCAGCATATGTCTCTCTCTTTTCACTCTCAACTTATGTAAAAAAGAATACTAGATGAATGCTTACACACCAAAAGTACACAGCAGATCTCTGAAGAATTGTTGCTTAAGTTAACAAATTAGATAAAGCAATACAGACAGCTCGAGTTCATGCAGAAGACATTATTATCAGTGTTTTAAATCCTGGATAGCGGATTGTAGCGGCCAGCCCAAAAAGTGCTATAGCAGAAAGCGGGATGACCGCAATTTTGAAATGTTACATGTGATACAAATATAGGATGAATATTACATGCATCTAAATTCTCAAAAATAATAAAAAATATTCAAAATCCTTGACAACCAACATTAACAATAAAAAGTCAAAGATTTCTCAATAAGACAGGAGCAATAATATAAACCAAATAACAAAAAATCTTAAAGTAAATAACTAAATTCAGTATCTTATCAAAAAAAACAAAAATGAGTAAATTGAGGTTGAGAAGATGTTGCAACTACTGAAACTGAAACAGAAGCAGAGAGCAAAGAGAAGAAGTGCAAAGAGCAGAGACACACAAGCAGAGAGCGAAGCAGAGAAGTACGAGCAGAACAGAAACACAAAACACAGAGCAGAGCAGAAATGCATAGCAGAGAGAAAACACGAGAAGAGCAGAAGCCAGAAAGAAACTCGAGCAGGGTAGAGCAGAGGATAAAGAAGAGCAGCAGCACAGATGGAGAAGAGTGAAGAGTCACCGTAATGAAGAAGACAGAACAGAGTCACGTAGAAGACAACGTGACGTAGACGACGTAAAGTAACAGTAACTTTTAATATATATATATATATATATATATATAATATTGCAAAACCCTAATTTTTAATCCATTTAACTTAAACGTGCAAAATACCACAAATACCCTTAATGAAAAACTTAACGTTATAAAAAAAATAAGGGTGTTTTCATCATTGCGCCTCTATCTTCAACCTAGCAGATCTGTTTCGATCCAGAAACCCAAAATCGCACCCAAAACTTCACGCGAACACGTCGCTATGACCCCCACGATGGCCGCGACACAGAACTACTCCACTCTGCCGTCACCATCGTAGCCAGAGGCAGCTCCGCCACGCAGCTATAGTGCGCGATTCAAAACCCTGCTTATTATATATGTATTCCAGCTGTTAATATGGAAATATCTTATTGATTATGCACTTACATAATATGCAGCCCAATGGCAGATTTCATGCTTTAGTTCTGCATCTAGTTTCCTCAATAGCTCATAAAGAAGCCTCTGAACCAACAAATAAAATGTCAAAGTCAGGTATGGAAACAAAAATGAAGTAAAAAAAAACCCTTTATATTGGGACATTGTAAAGCAACAGATTTACCTTTAAAATGATCTCTGGAGGAATGCAATTTATTAGCAGCTCATACAGCTTTCCCCGAACTTGAAACAACCTAAAGCATATGACACGGTGGACGAAAGATGCATTGCACGTAAGTAATTGATAAAGGAGATTAGTTGACAACAATACACAATCGGGTAGGAAATTTGTTACATTGACAACTTCAAGGTTCAGTGAAACATTTTGTTTATCATGAAAAATCAGAAAACTGCAAACTGCATCAAAAACAAACCTTTTTGGGCTCTGTTCCTTCATTATGTCAGATGCAATTTCAGAAATATATTCCTCCCAGTCCATTGGGGGAATTGTTTGTTTGTCAGTGAAAGGATACCTACAAGTAACACATGTGACAATATGTGAAAGAAATAGAGGTCAGTAGTTTCCCTTAGAGCAAAGCTTTGTGAAGGAAATGAAGATCTGCTATTATGCATCCCATATTACATGGGAAGTTTGTGGAGCTTACTGTTGCACGCGGCAAGTCTCGAATGACAATATAGCCCTCCTTAAATTCCGATTTGATTTCTCTGCTATGCGAGCAGCAAAACCTGAAGAAAGTTGCAGCCCTTCTTTCTTACCAATGAACTGTAAAACTTCAACAATCTGCAAGACAGATCTCCCAAGATTCAATCAAGATGAACATTCAATTCATAGAATGGATATGCTAGACGTGGTCAGTATATATAATAATGTCCGCTGACATGGTGTCCCTAGGTGGATGCTGATAGAGTTGTTATTAAGTAGCCAATAGAAAAAGGGGGTAGCACTGCTGATGTGACAGTTAGTTACGGATAGGGTGAGACTAAATAGGGAGGAGGGAGTGACCTGACCTCATAGCATGATTTTGTTATTGAGGACAGAGGATATTCTCTGAGGAGCTTTTAGCTCTGGAATTCTGATGTAATTGCTGATAGTCTGTCTCTATTGCATTCAGTCTTATAATACATAGTATGTCTTGAAGGATAATACATAGTGATGGAGAGTGTTGCTAGTTCTCTAATCTAAAGCTCAATCTCCCTTTCCTGAGTTTCTTAATCAGCATTTCATAGTATGTCTTGAAGGATAATACCTAACAAAAACTAAAAAATTATGAAGCATGGACCTAACCTACTACTATATGGCAATGGCACCAAGCCACCTGGTAGAACATCATTCATCAACTGGAAATAACCAACAAGCAAGATAATAATATGAAAAACAATGAAACCACGTATACTAACCCCTGCCAGAGAAAAAAATTTGTCTCAATGCTGAAAAAGCAAAAAACAAAAAAAATACCAAAACAAAGGAAACAGATCCATTTCTTAACTTGGCTACGACAACAGACTTATAAATAGGCTGACCTGTTCTTCACTTGGTGCATTTATTCGTACATTAAGACAACGAGAGCGGATTGCTTCTGTGACTCTTGAAGAACTATTGCAACATAGAATTAATCTACAATAAGCGCTGTATTTCTCCATCGTTCTGCGGAGAGAATGTTGGGCTTCTCTAGAGAGTTTGTCAACATCATTGAGCACTAGTACTGATCCAGAATAAAATCAAACATCAGCTCACAAAAATTTAAGCAAACTGAAAAACCAAGTTAACATGAATGCTTGTAAATTAGACATGGTCGTAAAGAAAAAAACCAAATACTCATAGCGGCCACAAAAGGCTATTTCAGCCGTTATTCCGCCGCTATTTGCATCCACTAAAGCCGCTATAGTGACATACTCCTAATCCGCTATGCTATTCTGCTGTGATATCCCCCGCTACAGCGACACTACTGACTATATAATAGCATCCAGATTACAAAAAATTCCACTGTTTGTTGACCATTCAAATGCTCCTTTTTCTCTCGACTTAAAACAACACTCTTGTAAAGGTTAGGAACAAAGACAAACAGTTACCTTTAAATCCTTTCTTCCCTTTAGTATCAATGGGTCTATTCTTGGCCATTTCTTTGATTATTTCTTGGACAATGTATCTGTCCTGAAAGCCCGCATCACTTGGAGTCATTTCAATGTGATTGGCACTTGATAATGTTGTCAGCTCTAAATCAATAGATCTACTACCAGCCTGAAACCAAATTTCAAATACTTCAAAATAAAAATAAAAATGTAAAAAAAATACCAAAGATTCAGTTTATTATACATAATAAATCCAATGAACTGCAACTCAAACTTTTGCCTCAGGAGTAACACGGGGGATAACATAAAGTTTAACAAGTGCTGTGCTCGTACGTAGAGTGCATGTTATATTGACATTTAGAAGAATAAAGATGGAGATATTTCTAAATAATTGTTGTTTTGCTGAACTGAAGGAATCCATTTGAGCTATGTCATATATGTGCAGAACAAACTTTCTGTCATAATTATAACAATACTTTGTAAGAAGGTATAAATGATATGTTGATTTCAAGTACAAGGGTTTTGAGAATGGCCCGATTCATTGAAATAAAAATGTATAAATGATATGTTGATCTCATCATAAAAACGTTGCACTTTCTAGCACGGAGCAACCGAACCCAAAATTGGCACTCTCTGGAACCCTTATTTTCTGTCAAGGTAGTGATACCTCCTGACAACTTGTGGTCAATATTCATCCTCGTATTGCTCACCAACTACTACTAAGAGTGCCGGTATCCCCATAAAGACTCCCAAACAATACCAATGCAAGATTTATTCTGATAAGTAACAAGTTCATTCAAAACAACACATAAAAAAGGGAACACCGTGTAAAAGAATGAAGCTTACATCTACTTTCCACGACCTATTTTCCACCTTCACCTGAAACATCAACAAAGACAGATCAGTTAAAAAAGAAATCAGGTTGAGGGCACCAAAAAGTACACAAAGGTAACTCTAGCATTGACACGGTATCAACATACACATCCAATCAAAAACTCAAAAATACATTACAACAACACCAGCTAAAAAGCCAAAACACCCACTAAACTAATTTTATCTTAGGACTCACAATAATTATATTCTAAACCAGTAATCAACTACATTACTTCAAAATTAAAACAAGACCTAGATCGACAACAAAACACAGCCAATCAAAAACACAAGGATATATTATAACCTCCTGAAAAAGACAACAAAACACTTACTGAAATAATTCTAATTTTATCTTACATTTTTAATCAGTAATGCTATTGGCAAGGTTCTCACACAAGAATTGCATTCTAAAGCCTAAACCAATAATAAGCTACATTAATTCAAAATCCAGCTAAACTTACTTTTATTCAATTTTTTAAGGGAAACAAACACACTACAGGCTCACAAAAAAAGGGTATTAAATGAAGGACCTTTTCAGCACCGGGTCCAAACATTTGACGGAGAAGAGCCATAATTAGGGTTTTCTTTCCAGCGCCCGATGGTCCATAGAAGAGCAAATGAGGACAGTCCTGTTCAGTAACCTACAATAACACATACAACCCCAACAAAAATTAAAACTTTACAAATAAAAATACAAAGTGATTTGTTAAATTACACAAGGAGAGTGTGGGTTTGAGAGAAAAAGAGTACCAATTTCTTCAGATTTTGGGCGATGTCGTTGTGAACCATAACATTGTCGAGGGTTTTGGGACGGTATTTGTCAACCCACAACATTCTTCTTCTCTTATGCCGCCCTTCAGCTTCTGCTTCTTTTTCCGCTTTCTTCAACTTCGCAACACTGCGTTCAACAAATGCCACACTGTGGTGGCGGGAAACTGTGCCCTTTATGTATAGACAGACAATTACTACCTACACCTCCCTTTTCTCTATCCGCACACCTCCACAGTTTAATGATTTTTTTTGGGAAAAACTGTATCGGTTTTTATATAATAATTGGGCTAAGCCCAAACCGGATACCGAAACAGGGTGTTGCTTTCCCCACACCCCCTCCTACTCAAAACACACCCCTTCACCCTACACATTTACCAAACTAACCCCACTTAAAATTGATTTCCCCCCTCTACCCCTCTCCCTCTTTTTCTCCTTCAACACAACACACCCCTCTAAAATCCCAAACCTCCCCCCCCCTCTCCACTCCAAACCCACCCATCCTCACCTTCATCATTCACTCCTATTCAACCACCCAACATTGGCAACTAGCTCAAGGTAATAACCCTACCAAACTTTTTTCATTTTGGTTCTGTTTTCAGTTTTTCACGCCATTTTTTTTCCTGTATTCGCGCTCCGTTCGAACAGGGTCGTTCGAACATGTTCGCATGATCGTGTTCGAACAAGTGTTTAATGGGGTGTGACTTTGCTTGGTTCGAACACCATCATTCGAACGTGTTCGCATAAGGCCGTTCGAACAGTGTTCGCATAAGGCCGTTCGAACAGTGTTCGCATAATCCCAACTGTAGCAGATGAGATGTCAACTGACGTCGTAGAATCCCAAGATTTTACTAGTTCGTTCAAAACGGATACGGTAATAATGAATTTCAGTTGTTTTAATTTTAGCGAACTATTCAATTTATTTAACTGACACTTAGTAATTGAATTTCAGTTATTCCCTAGTCGTGAGGAGCTGCTGACGTGGGTGCGTGCGGTTGGAAAATCTCTTGGGATGGTGATTGTTATAGGAAGATCTGACACCGGACGACGATCAGGTAAACAATATTGCATGTTGATTTGTGATAAAGCTGGATCTTACAAGACAAATGTTGAGGAAGGCACGAACACTAGAAAATGTTGTTGTCAGTTCAGATTGAAAGGGAAATTTATTAAGAAGCTTGGAGGATGGATTTTGAGGGTTATGAATGGAACTCATAACCATGGTATGGCTACTTATCATGAAGGACGTCCGTACATTGGTAGGTTATCTTCAGAAGAGAAGGACGTCCGTACATTGAGGGTTGATGAAGGCATTGTTGAGGGCACATCATGGCAATAATGTTGAAGATAATTGGATGACTACACCAGATATGGGGTATCTAATCAGTAACAAGTACAAAGTCGTCCTGACTTGTTGGTCACCTAATTGTTGTTACACAATTTTTCCATTCAATGTTGCACCATTCAGAACTGCCCGACAGTTCAACATCCTTCTGGTACCAGAACACAAACACTTTGTACAGGTAAACTGTCTTCTATTTAGATTCAATGTAGTAATTCCAGAACATTACATAACATTCTGTTTTTTGTTGTCTTTTTGAAGGTCTTTATGAAGCCTGGAAGTCCAATGCCCTTGCCGGATTTGATATGGAATACTAATAGGGCACCCATAGCAAAGGGTTGGGACTCGCTTTTTGTTGGCCGGATACAAAAGTGGAAGAATTTGCTCATACAATCACAACCCCCCATCCCCTTCCTTGTGTAGATTTAAGTAAAGATAGTGATGGTAGTCAATGTTAAGTTAGGTTTATAATTTTGGTACACAATGTTGTATAATTTTGGTACACAATGTTGTATAATTTTGGTACATAATGTTAAAGTTAGGTTTATATTTTGAAATCACCAAAACTGTGTGCTGATTTATTTAGTTTCTGTTTCTGCATAACAGTGGTTCGCATGTGGCCATTCGAACGCCTGTTCGAACGCACCCATTCGAACACGTTCGAATAAAGCCATTCGAGGCAGCCAAAACACACCCTCACACCATCAGTTAACAATATTCCTTAACACGGATGACATTATTCGAACAGGTTCGAACGATGTCATGCGAACAATACAAATTCCTTAACACGCACAACGTCGTTCGAACTGGTTCGCATAACCTCGTTCGAACAGTCACTTAACCCGTGTTACACGAGCGTCTCACGCGAGGTCATTTTGGAAAAAAATAAGTTCGGGGGTGTGCGAAGAGTAGGAGGGGGTGTGGGGAAAGCAACACCCCCGAAACAAGGACATAGCGGTGATGGGTTACAAAGACCCGGCCCATACATCCACGCTCCAATTATACCAACTTACTCGCAAATAATAAAAGGGAAACACGGGAAATCAAACATCAAACCTAATTCAGCAAACTCTTTCCATCCACCCCCCAACTCCCTTTGCAATGATTTTGAAACGACTAGAATACCCCTGTCAAGGGCAGCCACGCTTGTTGAGCGTGTGGGCAATTGTGGGCAATTACCCTCATAAGGTAAAATATTTTACTTGAGTATGCTTAATAAAAAATTGTTGCCTACATAAACCAATTGCTTTTCGAATAAACGCATAACGTTATAAGAGATACGAGAGGATAATTGGTACTTGTCCATGATGTGTCAACTCAAAGGTAAAAGTCTGACCTTATCCTCAACAGGTGAAGTTTTAATATTATTGGCATAGTTGTAAAATGACCATTAGTACTACTTTATTGAATAAGTTTATTCGTGATACTACCCATTCGTGATACTGTTACTACCCATTTTTAGCAAACAGGCAACTTGCCAGAATTTATTAAAAAAAAGAGAAAGAAGATAGAGAGGAGCACAATGGGGGACTAGACCAAAACCCTTGGCAAAAAAGAAACTAAAGTCATAACAATAACAGGGAGCCCCTTCGGTGAAGCACAGGCGACAGATGCTTACCACAGGCGACAGATGCTTACCAGTTACCATTAGCAGAAGCAACTGAGGCATGGACATTTGATTCATCAATAGATAGCTCCTTCGGCGAAGCTTCCCCATGTTGCTGATGCATCTCAATAGGTTGTTGAGCAGCTTTCTGCTTGTAATTCACATTATTAGTAGCTTGAGGCTTAGGGACATAAACCTGATTTGCCTGATTTCTAGAGTGCTTCCTTCCTTTGCAAGCACTAATGGTATGATCGAGAGTCTTGCAATTCGTACAAAAGGAGGGAAGATTTTCATATTCAATGCCCACTGAGAAAGCATAACCCGACCTCTCAACAAGGATTTGATCTCTAAGCTCTGATTTCAGATCTATGTCAACCAAGATGCGTGCAAAATGACCAAAAGATCTGTCAAATGAGCTCTTACTTGTTTTATCATCTAGTCTAATTGGTATTCCAACAAAGCTAGCACTAGCAAAAAGGATTTTGGGTCTCCAATATTCTTGAGCAAGACCTGTAAGCCTAATCCAACATTGGACATTTGTATGTTTTATATTTGAAGAATTAAAATCGGGCTGCCAATCAAACAGCCGCAGCAACCTTGGCTTGCACGGCCAAGAAGGTTGCGACTGAACTCTCCGTAAATCATCAATAGAGGAGAAAGAGAATTCATAATATCCTTTCTTTTATAGAAATCAGACCCCACTTACCTGTTGGTTACCAAAGAGCTTGAAGTTTGGATTTCAAAGCATCTATCTTGATGGGAATGTTTACCCTACACATATTTGGTTAACTTAGAAACAAGTTCACCATGTCATTTCTCCATTCAACTGTGCCCTCGCTTTCTAACTAATTTTAATTTAAATGTTGTTTACTTTTTGCGCTTAAATTGTTTATTTTTTTATCAACTTTTTACTTTGTCCCAAAACAACAAAATTCTTACATTTTTTTGTTCTACCTCTTCTTTTAGAACACTGAGCTTTCAAAATTTTAATTTCAGTTTGAGTAATAATAATATCACGTAACTCTATCCAAGACATGGTTCCCAATATCTTCTGGCTTCTCAAGAATCTCATCACAATTTCTCGGTGTAAACATTTTTTTTAATTATGGATTTGATAGGTTGATTGGACATGAACTTTGATCTGCACTGCAACAACGATCACCCTTACCCCTGGCCCTCAATCTAGGCTTGCGCCTGTTATCACCTTTGGATGTGGCGAAATCGCAATGAACACGATCCCGATTTCAATCGACCGTACAACCCTGCCCAAGTAGTGATGCACTATGTTCAATCTTACTTTAACAGACAATCTGGTGTCAACCCCTCTAATCTTCGGCAACACTCCCAAATCCTCGTTCGTTTGTCGCCGCCGGCGCCTGGTTGGGTAAGCTTGAACTACGATGGTGCTTCTAAAAGTACTTCTGATGTTGCTGCCTGTGGAGGAGTGATTCGCAATGCTCATGGGCGGTGTATTGTTGGTTTTGCTCGGAATCTGGGAACAACGACGCCTTACGTTGCCGAATTGTCGGGGGTGTTCTATGGCTTGAAGACCGCCTTTGATCTAGGGTTCAAGCATGTTGAGCTCAACTTGGATTCAGATGCGGTTGTCCAATGCATCAAAGGCAAGACAAATGGTAGCTCACAAGGTAGACATTTGATTCGAAGAATCCGAAGTTTGCTCGCCTTGGACTGGTCTGTCAACATCCAACATACTAACAGAGAAACAAATAAAGTGGCTGATAGACTTGCTAACTGATAACTATATTTTATATAGAGTTATTTACGCTTCTAAACCTAAATAAAGTGTAAAATTCTCAGTAATAATGTTTAGTAATTATGGAAATATAGAAAAATCACAACATTAAAGGTTAAGAAAGGTTTTGCAAACAACTTGGCAGTTTTGTATGACTTGTGGTATTTTTACGCGTTTGTTCAAATGCTACAGCATTAGATGCCCCAGCATTCACTACAAGAAAAATTAGATTTTTCGGCGGGCAAAATCCGCCGGAAAAGCCAAAAATCCGCCGAAAATGTGGACTTTCCGGCGGATTTTTGGCGCCGGTAGCCAGCTCGCAGCAAACGCTTTCCGGCGGATTTCGTGGCGCTGAAAAATCCACCGGAAATTAATTCGCAAAACATTACCGGCGGATTATCCGCCGGAAAAACCTGTTTTTTTTTTTAAAAAAATATCCGCCGGAAATCCCTTTAATCCGTCGGAAAAACCTTTTTTTTTAAAAAATCCGCCGGAAATTAATTTTCGTTTTATTTAAAAAATTAATATTATTTTATTAAAAACTTTAATTAATTATTTTATTAAACACTTTAATTATTGATAATAAAATAAAATTTAATAATTAATTTAATAATTAATTAATTTACTAATTAAAAAAAATAAAAATTAGGAATGAAACTTAATAATTAAATTAAATAAAACAACAAAATAATTATCCAGACAACAAAAAAAATCTCCACACAACAAAATAAAATAATCCAAAGCTACTGGGGTGGCTGCTGGTCTGACTCATCACCATGATAATAGGTATCATCTGATGCAAGAAGAGCTATAATCGCATCGATATTATGATCGATGTTTGAGTTGGGCTGCTGGGGGTGCCGGTATGGCTGGTTTGGCTGGTGGGGTGACTGTTGCTGGGGCTGCTAGTATGGCTGGTATGGCTGCTGCGGTGGATACTGCTGGGAATACTGGGGTGCATACTGCTGCTGAGACCACGGCTGAAATGCACCGCCAAAATGCTACTGCGGCAGGTAGGATGGCATATGTGATGATGATGGATTACTTGCGTGCTGAGACATCAGCTGATCCTGCAAAAGCTTAAAGCGCTCCTCATTTAGCCTAGCCTGCTCCTCCATGCGCTCCTTAGCTATCCTAGCTTTCTCTCGAAGCGCCTGCACTTCCCGTTCATTTTGCTCCTGCCGCTCGGCAAACTGACGCTGGGCCTCGCTTAGTTGTTGGGTCAATTGCGCAACAACATTCAACTCACTAGAATTGGGAACATAAGAGTGACCAGTACTCTCTGATCCAGAATGTGAAGCTCATAGACTCGGAATAATGCTTGTTCGGAAAGCAGCCGGTCCAATACCACCAGATCCTACCATACGATTACTCTTTTGGGGACCAACTGCTCTCTCCTAAATATCACGAGCTACTCTAGCCTCCTCCACATGATCGATATCTGTCCCACTGCTCTGCTGTGACTCATGGTACTGAGCCAGCCCATCCTGGAAGCTCTCATGAAAAAAATAACCCAACAAAGAAATAAATAACTAATAATTAATAATATATAATATAATAAAAACAATATATATATATATATAAAGATAAATATAAATAATAAACATTAATATATAATTGTAAAAGTAGTTTTACCTGAATATTCCTCGCCCGATCTGTAGCAAACTCACCAGTGTCCTCCCGCATATGAAGGTAGTAATGCAACTCAAGCAAAGTGATTGTCCTTTGATGCATCGCCTCCTATATATACATATTATTAATTAATACACATGAAAATGACTAGTTAATTATAAATAATTAATTAATCAAGTAATAAAGTAATAAATTTACCAAACACCTGTGATGCGTTGCAGTATTAACACTCCCCCCTGTGTGTGTAGCCACCTTTTTTAGAAGCACGATTCTTCTTGGCTTTCTCACAATAATTCCTAAATTCTGGTGTCTCCCAATACTCTCTGAACGAAACCCAAGTTGAGTCTCCCATATAAGATGGCTTCGCATTCTTATTGCGCGCATCCCGCAGTAATTCAGAATAACGATGGGAACATCTCTTATGGAACACTCTCTCAACTTCTCTTTGCTGCTCTGGTAACCATGTACATTTTTCCTATTTAAGAAATTTACAATAATGTTGTTAATAAGACAAATTAATTAATCAAGTCAATAAGATAATACACCAAATTAATTATTTCGTAGAACAACTTACCAAGAATGATCTTAACATCCTCACAATTGCCTCTTGATCTTTCTAACCGCCGTCCAATTCTTCCAGCTGCCGGTGAAATTCTCCTTAACTATTTTTGTGATGGCGGTAGCTGTAGCCTTCGAAGGAAGAAACATGTATTACATTAAAAAAAGATGAATTTTATCACACCAAATTATATAAGTTATATAAAAGGCAACAAAAATAATTTAATAAATAATAATAATATATATACTTACGAATCGCCAACAGTCTCCAATATGATACGACCATCAGATGTATACCTCACCACCTCCTGGTTAACAGTGAATGTGCGTACCTCATCTGCATTAACATCTGTCGGGGCTAAGCCCTCAGTACCATCAGGAATCACTGGGTTCCCTGCAGTACTACTACTAGCACCCTCAGACCCAGGTGGTGGCAAATATCTGCCACCAGAAACAACAACACGAGCAGGTTGACGCCGCCGCCCTAAGCGAGTAGAAGTCTTCCTCCTGCTAGTGCTGGCGCCATCACCCGTGACAGGTGAAGGAACATATGTGTCGTCATGATCGGATCCTGAGTGAGACGATACCATGACAGTATCTAGACATATACATTTAAACAAACAAACATATACTAAACAGGTTAACATAAACATACTAAAAACAAATTAAAATATATAAACATATATACTAAACAATTTAAATTATATAAACATACTAATTAAACAAACATAAATTACATCCTTGATTAAAAATAGGTTAACATATATTGTTGAAACATAAATAACTAATTGGAGTCCCATTCATTTTCAAAATCATCATCATCAGAGGAGTGAATGCTTGATACACCAATGTGGTCTGTTGCATCTTCATCAGCATCTTCTTCGTCATCAACTTCATCGCCGGTGTTTGGCTCATCACATAAATGAGTAATGGGTTCAACTTGAATCACTTCATTTACATTAGACATCTCTTCCATTTGATATGGCACATCTTCCACCGTGTCATCATTTGTCTCAATGCGACCTCTTGGTTTGGTTTTAATTGCAACACACCAACCATGCCTATCAGTCTGCGTTGATGGATAATGGACATAATAGACTTGTCTCACATTTTGTGCAATGACGAACGGATCATACAGTCGATATCTACCATTCATTTTAATGTCCACTGTATTTGACTTTGAATTCACCTTTGTTCCTCGAGCAAACGGATCAAACCAATTACAATAAAAAACCACTACATTCAGACTAAAATCTTGATGGGGGTACGAAAGTTCATATATGTGTTGAACCACACCATAAAAATCATCTTCACCACCTCCAGTGACACCCTTCATGCACACTCCACTATTCACTGTCTCTCTTCCCTGTGTCCATTCATTGGTGTGAAATTTGTATCCATTGACAAAGTATGTGTGCCATTCTTTAACACATATCCTAGGACCGTCTGATATGTTCCTCAAGTGTTGGTTGGTAGGAGTTGGTGGGAGGGCATAAACATGTTGCCTAAACCACGTTGGAAAATGTGCATTAATATGAGCAGAAGATTGTTGCTCACTTACGTCCTCTGATGACAAGAATTCCCTAAAAAGAAATAATTAATTGTTACACATTTGTCTACTTTATATTAACTAATTAAGATGGATAGTTAAAGTTGAGGAACATACTCAATAAATGGATGCACCTCAGTACAGTTTATCAACACATGAACATGTGTTGAACATAACTCTTCATCTGTTAGCCAGTGAATTGACTCCCTCCCAGATGGACGACCGGGTAGACAAAAGACAAACAAAGCTAAATGATGTCTAGGACATTCAGTATCCATTTCATTTTGACTGCTTCCAGGAGCAAACTCATTCTTGAAATAATAAGAACAAAAATGGGTTGTTTCACGGTGTAAGTAAGAAGAACATATCGATCCTTCAACTCTAGCTTTGTTTTTCACCGATTTTTTGAATCACCCATGAACCTAGAGAAAATGATATTAATTAACATAATAATCATCTATTTTAAACTTGTTTCTTATATTATAAAAATTAACTGACCTTTCAAACGGATACATCCATCTGTATTGGACAGGTCCGCTAAGTTTAGCTTCACATGCGAGATGCACCGGTAGATGCTCCATAGAATCAAAGAAACCAGGCGAAAATACTCTCTCGAACTTGCATAAGATAAGTGGGATGTCTTGTTCCATTTTTGAAAGATCGTCAACTTTTAGCGTTGCAGAACACAAATTCTTAAAGTATTGACTTATTTCAATGAGCGGATTCAAAACGTGTGTTGGCAACGAACTAAAAGCGATAGGAAGTAAGCAATCAATGAATACATGACAATCATGGCTATTCATCCCATGCAACCTCCCATTATCCACATCCGCACATCTAGATAAATTGGAAGAATAACCGTCTGGCATTTTCAACTCTTTTATCCACTGACAAACTGCTTTCGCTTGTTCGGTAGATAATGTATAATTGGCTTTGGGTTTCAAAGTCCTAGTACCTTGCTCAACCAACAACAAATCCTTTCGTTTACAGTAATGATCTATATCCTTCCTAGCTTTCTCATTGTCTTTCGTTTTGCCTTTAACGTTCATGACAGTGTTAAATATGTTGTCAAAAAAATTCTTCACTATATGCATTACATCGAGATTGTGTCTCAATAGATTATCTTTCCAATAGGGAAGTTCCAAAAATATTCTTTTTTTGTCCAATTGTGCCATTGTCCATAGCCATCTGGACGAGAAACAACACCCGCTACGACTTCCATAGGAGGGATATCCCTAACACTATTCCAAACTTCCTCTGGTGTCAACCTACGAGGAGGTCCAGCTGTTTCAACATTTCCCTTGATGAACGCATATTTCTGCTTTCTAAATGGGTGATCCATAGGTAAGAACCTACGGTGCGAGTCAAACCATGAAGTTTTTCCTCCGTATTTAAGACTAAAAGCCTTTGTGTCAACCATGCAAATCGGACATGCCATCTTACCGTGTGTCCCCCATCCAGACAACATTCCATAGGCAGGGAAGTCATTAATGGTCCACATCAAAGCCGCCCTCATCACAAAATTTTGTTTGTGTGCTGCATCATAAGTTAAAACACCATTCCACAACGTTTTTCGGTCATCAATCAAAGGTTGCAAATATATGTCAATACCAGCTGTTGGATTACTTGGCCCAAGAATAATAGAATTTAAAAACATGCATGGTTTAGACATACACATTTCTGGAGGAAGGTTGTATGGGGTAACAATAACTGGCCAACATGAATATGGTGTAGCCGAGGCTTGAATATATGGTGTGAAACCATCAGAGCATAAACCAAGCCGAACATTGCGTGGATCACTGGCAAAATCTGGATGAACACGATCAAAATGCTTCCAAGCTTCACCATCAGATGGGTGACATAATTCACCAGAATTATTTCTATTTTGATGGTGCCACGTCATTTTACCCGCAGACTCTATTGAAGTCAACATCCTCTGTAGCCTTGGTATAAGCGGCAGATAGAACATTGCTTTTCGTGGAACCGGTTTGCCTCTGCTCATCCCTTTCCTACTGACACGATAGCGTGACTCTCCACACAACTTGCATTCCGACAACTCTCCATCATTTATGCCAAACTCATTGTTATACTAGAGCATGCAACTAGACACACAACAATCAATTCTTTTAGATTTTAAGCCAAGCTTCGATACCAGTCTTTTAGCTTCATAATAACTTTGCGGCAAAAGCCCTCTAATGGGGGTTGCATCCAACATCATTTTGGTCATATATTCCATGCACAACTCAGCAACATTAAATTGAGACTTAAGACCCAACAACTGAACACACATTGATAATTTTGAGTCTTTAGATCCTTCAAATAATGGTTTATTTGTCTCACTCAAATACATGTAAAACCTTTGAGCTTCCTCATTTGGAACTTCTTCAGCATCATATTCTGGTTCTTCAAAATCCAAATTTACTCCAACAGCGTCAGATATCATTCCTTGATAAACATCTAACAGTTGTATAATTTGGCCTGCAGATGTCGTAGTCATCGCTGGATAACTACTTGATGTGGGAGCTACTACTTCAACCGGAACATTAACCGCAGGAACTGCAGCTACCCCTGGTCCTACTTCCGCGCGACGACTCCATATCCAATAATTTGGCCTAAACCCATTATTGTACAAATCAAGTCTAACTTCTTCTTCATTTTTTATAAATCGAAATGAACATTTCAAGCACGGGCATCTAATTCCGCCTTGTCGCGCAAATTCTTCATGAAACTTAGCACAAAAAATAAACTCTTCTACTCCTTCTACAAAACGTCGCTTTAAACCGGATCTTCTAGGAAACAATCGATTATACATCCAACTACGATCCATAATTTCAAGATCTATGTACTACACTACGATGTAAATCAAATAAACTATCAAATATTACTTTTTGATATATATTGATATATTAATTACTATCAAATAAATTCGGGTTTTTGGTTTTTAGTCCCTCATGACTTTAATACATCGCTTCATGACTTTTAATAGCGTTTTTATGACATTTTATAAGCGTTATTAAAAGTCACCAAGGACTAAAAGAAAAAATCTAAATTTTACGGTGACCAAAAGTTGGTAAAATTTTTTGAGACACTAAAAACAAGAAAATCCATATATATATATATATATATATATATATATATATATATATATATATATATTGATATATTAATTTCTTTATTTTGATATATCAATAAACTATCAATTACTATCAAATAAACTATCAAATATTACTTTTTGAAATATATTGATATATTAATTACTTTATTTTTTATAAACTAGTATATTATAATATTTTATGAACTAATAAAATCAATAACGTTTTGTACCAACTAATAATTTTGATAACTAACTGTAGTGAAGAGATGGCTCTGACTTGAAGCGTATTCCCAACTCAAACAAAGAGGAAGAGAGAGGAAACCAAACTCAAACAATACGTAAACAAACAACACCACAATTAGTAACTAACTCATATTATAAAATAATTCATAAACTAAAACTATTAACTCATGTTACAAACATACCTTAGATTGAAGAAATTTGCCAAAGAGAGGAAGAGATTTAGTAGAGAGAAGAAGAGAATTCGTAGGGAGGAAGAGAGGAATTTCAAGAAGAGATTTAGTAGAGAAAAGAAGAGAATTAATAGGGGTGTGAAGAAGAAGTGTGGAGAAGAGATTTATAAAGGAAGATAGGAAGAAGGGAAACGAAACGGTCAAATATTCACAAATCCGCCGCAAATGTCATCTACCGGCGGATTTAATATGTTTTCGGCAGATCAGGGAGTTTCCGGCGGATTTTAAAGGCTTACCGGCGGATTTTTAAAAATTAAATCTCCCGCATTTTTCAAAACTATTTTAGTCGGGTTGTCATTTTCGGCGGATTTCTATGCATTTTCGGCGGATTTTCAAATTTCGCGATTCTTTTAACGATCCGCCGGAAATGACCTTACCGGCAGATTTTGTTTTTTTAAAAAAAATTTTGGTAAACATAAAATCCGCCGGAAATACCTAAAAATCCGCCGGAAATGTTGTGGAGGAAAAAAAACCGCCGGAAAATCCAACCAATCCCCCGGTAATATTTCAGCGGATAAAATCCGCCGGAAATGTTTCGGCGGATAAAAATCCGCCGGAAAGTCCTGGCTGGAAAAATCAATTATTCTTGTAGTGATTACATGCCCCTGCATCCGATGCCCCAGCATTCGCAACAGAATGCAATGCCCCAACATTCCTGACAAACTGAATGCCACAACATTTTATTGATGACGTCGTGTCGCGTCAAAAGCAAGGCAAGTGGCCCATGTTGAAGATTTCGGCGCCTCCTTTGAAGACTTCATAGCTTACAAGTTGAACCTCTTTAGGGACACTTGTCCATCCACTATAGGGCCTCCTTTCTTTAATAGGTGAAAGATCAAATCAAATTTTGGAGACAATTGGAAATAAAGTAACCCTAACTTCATCCTTAAGTAAACTTGGTGACCAAGACTACTTCACTCAAGGAGCCTATATAAACACCTTCACCTTCTCATTCAAATATATACCAATTTAGAGAATTAGAATCACTTACACATCACTTGTGCGAAGGGAAGAAAGAAATTGACAACTTCTCTTTCCACTTCTACACACTCTCATAGTGCTGATTGAATGCTGTGAAGTGAATGCTACAACATTGCTAGGCTGATTTATGCAAAGGAACTTCAACCGTGTAATTCTTACTTTATTTTCTCTCCTTTGTATTATCAGATATATGAACATGATTATCTCTGTTTGTATGTTCTTAGTGATTAGTGATACCTAGTATGAGCTAAACTTCTTTAGTTGGGATGCTTTAACTTTGTAATGATCTTTTGATTAGTTATTGTGTTATATATTGATGTTTGCATTTTAGTTCTTGTGTTATACTTCTTTCAAACTTATTTTGGGATTGATCAACTAGAATAAGTAGAGTCATAAATACAGACATGGTTTATGATTAGAACTCAATAACTAATATGAGTAAGTGTCTAATAAAGGAAACTTTATTATTCCATGCTAAAACCAAGACATAGGATAGCATAGTGCATAGGGTGATGCTGTGGGCACTTCATATACAAGGGTGAACTTATTTAGAGCTTAGACATAAGACATGTAATGAAACCCTGACGATAGTGACTGAAAGGCACGCACCAATTGCTACAACATCCATTGCTCCAGCATCGTATATAACACAATGCTGTTAAAAGTGATTTACTTAGTAAAGAGAATTCCAACTATCTTTCTCACTTGAATTCAAACTTATCTTACTTAACTTGTTTACTTTCTGTTTTCATCCACTATTGTTGTTTGTTACTTGGTTACACTTTACTAATCCAACGGTACCACTACTACTGGAGCCATCAGACGGCTCCCACTCAGGTACGACAGGTACATCAGGAACCACAACATCCTGAACTACAGCCCCAGGCATTGCCACACCAGGAAACAAAGCCTCTATCATACGGTCCATAGGCAACTCGATTTCTAAAGTCTGATGAGCAGTAATAACAGTCATGGGTACTCCCTGTGCCCCATCAGTGGTTTGAGTCACACCGGTATAAGTAATGGTCTGAGCCACTGGGTCGATCTCCCAGATGGGATCTCCCATATCCTCCAGAAATCTAATCTACTTGTGCCCAGAGTGTCCGAGAGGCTCCTTCGATGTCATCTGAAACGTAAGGGGTGAAATACCCGTACACAAGTTTGCAACACGATGGTTACACAAGTTACATATAATAGGATACAGTCATAAGTAATAATAATATATATATGTAATAAGCGATCCCCATCAGACTAATTCAAAACTAGGCATTTAACCACACTCAATCATTAAGTCCTGCAAAAACATGACGGACAGCCTAGTGAAAACAATTATCGATAGTTAGTTAAATACTAGACATCATACTTTTCCTGTAATCCATCAACAAGGTTAGTCTACTAACTAGAATAATATACTCAATCTACTCCATGGAGATTTCTCTATCCTCTTGAGCGTAAGGCCGTTTCAACTGCCATAACATGATTGTTTGCAATGAGGAGATATCCAATCCATACTCCAATCATTCTGGCCCGAGCGCTGCACCTTATTATAGATAGTTCTGTACAGTCAGGCTCACCGTGTCGGGTAGTACAATTTCCCCCAGCCATAATTGCTACAACTGACCATTGGTAGGAGTTCGAAACACAAGTGCCCCCAGAAGGTCTGTAGTCGACCCAACCGAACCTATCCTCAGTCTTATATACTTGATAGTACCATAAGAAACATCCTGTAGTAGCTCTTAGTAAAATCATCAGTTTTATTAATCTAATCCACTATCAACTTGTGAAATACAGCTTAACTTATCAGTCCTCTTAAGTCATATCACTAAGTCTATTATTATATCACAAAGTAAAATAGACAACCAATATTCTCAACCAAATTCAAAATATACTAATTTTGACACATTTGCATAGAACTCAAACAAATCAAGATCACACAAATCACTTAAGAATATCTAAATAATATATATACAAGCAACACACAATTTGTGCCCATCAACTTATTATTAGTATTTCCCCTTACCTTGAAATTGTTCCAAACTAGCTTGATGGTCAACACTTGCTTCAAATTCTACAACACCTATTACTTATCAAAACAACTATGTCTTAACTCACTATAATCATAACTAAATCATAACTAAAATTATTTTACTAAAGTTTTACTTAATAACTGTGTTTTTTTCAAAAAGTAATAGACATTTGTTTAAAGGAAAAATCCATTTGATAGACATAGTTTTTATTCACAAATTTTAGGTGTATTGAGAATGTATCTAAGCTAGAGGTTAAAATTTTTGAATTGAATTCTAAGAATACCTAATGATATATATAGATTCAGTTCCAGATCCTAGATTTTAATCTAATTAAATCAAATTTTTGAATTGCTATTTTATCTTATCTGAAAAAAAATAATGCCATAAATAATTTTGTCTAAACCATATTCTAACATTGGAGTAAGGACTTATTAAAATAACTTAAAAAAATATGCCAACGTAAAAGAAAAAAAAGCATAATGAAATGAAACAAAAGAACCTTGATCTCTATTGTTGTTCACCATAATTGTTGGTTGGAAGGAATTAAAGAGCGAGAGAAATAATATAAAGAATAAAAGGACAAAAAAAAAGTGAAAGAAACGGAGAATAAAGATGTTTAAAAATGAACTTGAGTAGTAGAAGTAGAAAGGATGAAAGATTTTTCTCCGTGGAAAGTGATTTGTGAAGGCGAGTTTTGAGTGAGATAGATGTCTTTATTTATAGTAAATTTCAGCCTGTTTCCCAGTTTGCCATTACCTACGCGTACCGATCATTTCCTTTTTTCCTGTTCATGCGATTTGTTGTTCAAAAAGGGACCGCACAATCTTCTTTCCCTTTTTATTAGTTACTTATTTGTTATACTGATAATAATAAAAGACATATCTTTAGTAAAATAAAATTCTGCAGATACAATTTCGATCTTTATATTTTATAGGACTTAACGAACTAAGTTTCAAAATTTTCTGATAAGTTTGGACTTTTTAGTGTCGTACCGATTTATACTGGCAGATACTTTTTAGCTATAATTTGATAGAATTTTAAACTCCAATTTCTCTGATAGCCTTCCATAACCTTTCTCTTTAGTTCTACAAAAAAAATTATTTTTCTTAAAACGCTCTCTAGATACTAAACTAATTATTATTTCTCATGAGATAAATACACAGTTATAGTACACACAAAAGAAGTAAAAATTCAGGATGTTACATTACTACCCCACTAAAAAAAATTTCGTCCTCGAAATTGTGTACCTTAAAATAAACTCGGATATTGTGCTCTCATATTGTCTTCTAACTCCCATGTTGAATCCCCGGTTGCCTGATCCCATACAACTTTGACCAAAGATATTTGTTTTCCTCGTAGTTGTTTGGTTCTCCTATCTTCGACCCTTGCCGGAGATGTCTCATATGACAAATTTTCTTTTAACGGTACTTCTGTCATACCTCAATTTTGTCCGGCTTAGGTCCAAACCCTAATTTTCCACACAAAAATAAATTATGCATTGCATTTTGGGTCCTAGAAACCATTCCAAAGTTTTTGGAATCATTGTTAGGGCTAGAATGCACTTTTTGGGAAATTAGAGTTTTTAGGGTCAAAAAGGGCATTTTGGTCATTTCTCACAAAAGGGTCTATAAAAATAATTTTTGCATGAAAATATTTTTCAATAAGCCTCATGCATGAAAATAATTTTTTGAAAGAATAAAATTGATTTTATCATGCATATAATATATTCTTGATGAATAAGGAAGGTATCCATATTTTCAGGAAAGCAAATAATCGATTACCTTCTTGTTTCATTCAAGCCAATAATCGATTATTTGCTCTATGAAAACAAGCAAATAATCGATTATTCCCTCCCCTTTTGAAGCACATAATCGATTATTAGGATGCCCATATTTTCAGGAAAGCAAATAATCGATTATCTTCTTATCTCATTCAAGCAAATAATCGATTATTTGCTCTATGAAATCAAGCAAATAATCGATTATTCCCTCCCCTTTTGAAGCACATAATCGATTAGCATCCTATTTTAACTAAATACATAATCGATTAGCAAGCAAACAAAGTTTCCTTTCTTATCAAACTAATCGATTATGTGCTTCAAATAACTAAAAAGAATAATCGATTAGCAAGCTATTCTTACCTTCCTTTTTTATATACCATAATCGATTAGGGGCTTCAAACAACTAAAGCACATAATCGATTACCACCTTTTAAGGAAGGTTGATAATCGATTATGCACCTGTTTTGTCTTACAACAATAATCGATTATCATCTCACCAAAGTTTCCATCTTCATCAACATAATCGATTAGCATATGTTTCAATTGAAAGACATAATCGATTATGTCATGCATTAATTGTTAAAAATCAAACGGTTGTGTTTTTGAAACTCTATAAATAGGAAGCTAAGCTTCACCATTTGACGGACACATTTTCACGAAATCTGAGAAGAATTGCTCCACACACACATTTTCACGAGATCTGAGAAGAATTGCTCCAGAGACATTTCACGAGATCTGGGAAGACAACTCTCGCAAATCTCATTTTTCAGTTCTCCGCTTCATTTTTGCTCTATTCGCGCCGTTGGTCCGTCTGAGCTGATCTCCTGCAAGGGTTAGTCGGGGTTTGCATTCTTCAGATCTGTAATATCTGTCTTCATCAGAGGTATTTCAGTCTTTTCATTTGTTAATATTTAGTTATTGTGATCCATGTGATTTAACTTAGCTATAGCGTTTATCTACTCGTTCTTGTACATTATCATCCATCGCTGATGACGAACCATATGATTCCCACTTATGCCTAGTGCATCATGTTCTAAGTGGTGAAGATGGTCTCGGGTGATTCAGCTTGCCCCTTTCAAACCCTTTCAAAAACATTTTTTAGAACTACGTCGCTTTGATTCCCATTTGGGATACGTAGGAGCGAGCCACGTCCTCGTCAAGCGCCACAAATAAAAATTCTTTTCATCCCCCTAAACCAATCATTTTCATAAAACAAACAAAAATCATTTTTAAACCCATTGTTGCTAGTAGCTCATCAGAGCCTCTGTTCGTTTAGCTATTAGTGACAATGTCCTTTTCTCCTAAAAATAATAAACGATGATCCATCATAACCTTTGTTAGTTTGATCATCGTACAAATCAATCTCTCCCGAAAATCACTTTCAAAAAAAAGATAATAAAAAAACGAGTTGTTATCAATAGTCCATCAGAACCTTCATTCGTTTGACTAGCGGTACAACTCTCTCTTTTGAGTATTTAGTAAGTGATTCATCATAGCCTCTGCTAGTTTAATCATTTGCTAACGCTCGTCCTATTTCAAAAACTCACTAAAAAAGATAAAAAAACAAAAACTTTTCAAAAAAGAACCAAGAACTACGTAGCTTTGAATTCTCCATCGCACCGGGAGATACGTAGGAGCGGGCCATGTCCCGTCAAGCACTTTCCCTAAAAAACTTTTGTTTTCCCCTTCCTCGCCAGAAATAAAATTTTCATTAAGCTTTCAAACAAGAAATAAATAGGCAAATCTAGGTATTTTTCAAATCAAATGTTAAAACCACACATTTAATTAGAGGTTCCCTTTCGGTAGAAAGGACGTGCGCGGTGCTAACACCTTCCTCGCACGTAATCGACCCCCGAACCTATATCTCTAGTTTTCAAAGACCATCCGCCTTGTCCAAAAGACCTTTTTTCAATGTTTTGGTCTTAAAATTAAAATATTGGTGGCGGCTCCAAAATTATTCCACGTTGTACATTGAGAAACCCCAAGCCGAGATTTTTCGGGGTGCAACAGCTGGCGACTCCGCTGGGGACTTTCTTTTAAAAGACGAGGGTCAAGCCTAACTAACTTAAATGTGTGGTTTAATGTATTGTTGATTTGATTAAAACCCTGTTTGCCTTTCTTTCTTATCTTTTATTCCCTTTCTTTTATCGCTTATGCCCATGCATTTTTTTCAATCCCCATGATCCCCTCTTCTTGGCTCCTCTTCCTAAGGTAAGCAGTATCCTTGTTATAGATATTCTAGGTATGAAACCCTAGGGTAGATAACTTGTTATCGCTTGCTTTTGTCTGGACTGCTCTGGTTTTTTATTTCAGGTGGGGGTAGTACTAGAGAAAATGCCCTTAACACACACTACACTTGTACCCTGTGACTATGTGCTTTGAGTGGGACCATAACCCAGGTCTGCAAAAAACTTAGGAGAGTGGATTCGAGTAGTGAGAGCCCATCAGGACCTTTGTCCGTTTGGCTACTTGCGAAAGTTTCAACCAGAGTTGTGCTCTTTCATGATGCCTCACACCTAGCAGTTTGCTGCATCTGTGGGGAGTTTTGTGAAAGGGACTGTAGCTCTGGTGGCCTTGTGAGGGAGTGAATAGAGCTACATGGAAGGATTACCATTTTAATTGCCCTAGATCATAGGTCTTACCTCTTTTTAGGTCACAAGGGCTTTTCCAAAATTATGTGTGCATTATTGCATCTAGTTTAGTTCATTTCCGCCAACATTTTTTTGAAAAAAACAACAAAATCAAAGAAAAAGAATATGTTTTTCCTTCTCTTTCATAAATACCTATATGGGGTGGCATATAGGGTATACCGCCCTAAATTTTCAAAACCCCACCTGTAAATATCTGTCTTTATAACAAGCATCCTCATCATCCGCATTTTACATCATAACAGCATGCATTACATAAGCAAAATTCTGAAAAATTCATACAGCATTCCTCATGCATCTAATAACATAAAGCCATGTGCATATGCATTGCATTCATTTACGCATTCATACTTGTACTCATAAAAGATGTTCTATCATCAGAAAGAAAAACAAAAGGCAAGCTGGTTCGCCAACACCGATACTCTACCCGTCTACAGGCAAGACTAATGGCTAGCAATCAACATCTCGAGAATGAGGACCCCCTGGGTCAAGATGAGTCGGTTGTGGAAATTCTTAACCCCGAGCAGCTGGCTCAAGAGAATCAAGCTTTGAAGACTAAAGTGGAGGCTATGGAGGCTCAGAGGGCCGAGATAATGAATATGCTGCAAAATCTGAGAAGTGGGACCACTGCTGAAGCCATTCCCATGGTGACAAGTCAGCCTGCTGTGGTTACTTCTAGTGGAGCTGCGGGTGTGCCACACATTCACATCCCTAGTCCCAGTATTATACCTCCCAGAAGTTCTTCTGCTCTTGCTCCGGAGATTATTGTGAATCCTCCAAGTGTTGCTTATCAAATGGGAAACTCCGCTCAGTATGGGGTTTACTACTTCAGTCCGAGGAGCTACCCTCAGGGCCAGATGATTGAAAGCCCACAGCCAAGAGACAGATGTCACTTGCTAGAAGAACGATTGAAGGCAATGGAGGCCCAGATACATGAGATGATGGTCATATTGCAGAGCTTAAAGAGTGAGGCAGCTGTTGAAGGTGTCACTGTCGTGGGTCCAGTTGGTGTCATTTCTTTCATTCCTCCGCCACCACAAACTGTTCCATTCTCTGCTCCTATGCCATCCCAGCAAGGCGGTGACAGTCACAAGGCTCAGGGTTATCAATACAAGAAACGAACCAGTTTAGATCCAATACCGATGACATGCACGAAATTGTTTAATCACCTGACTTCCAAGAACCTGATCAGCACCCGGCCAATGAAGGCCCTTCAACCGCCATTTTCCCGAAGGTACAATGCAAGTGCTACCTGCAGTTTCCACGAAAACGGGGTTGGTCATACTGTGGAGGAGTGCAGAGCCTTCAAGCATGCAGTGCAAGACCTGATAGATCGGTGCGTGATTCAGATAGGAACCCCTGATATTGATGGTGAAGAAGAAATCAATGAGGAAGTAACAGCGGTGCCTGCGAAAGAGGGATGTTGGGATACCCTAGGGGAGCCCAGTGGAAAGTTTGATTACTTGGTCAGATATGACGCTCCCGAGAGTGCTCAAATCCGAATAGAAGACATCCAGCCCACAGGATGGGATGAGGAAGAGGAACAACACGATCAAATTGCTGTCATCAAGGATGAGGTTGGTGCAAACCTGGTTTGTCGCTGCAGTACTGGTGAAAGAATTAAAGAATTGAAAGACTGTTGATCCTCCTGGGACCTTTTAAAGTAGTCATTTGTAATGCAACCCTGTGGCTCTGCCCAAGGCCACAGGACCAGTTGTTAGGGGCGCACATGTTTTTATTTTCTAAATCATCATCATCAATAAAAATGTTGTTTTTGAATTCCAATCAATAAAAAATCAATTCCTTTTCATTTCATGTGTCTCTTCTTTTCTTTATTATTTTTGCTTGCTTGTCTCACCTTCCATTCTGCTTTTTCGCCTCGGCAAAAAGCAAATCCATAGCAATCGTCTCTCAAAATAACAGTGCCAACGGTCCATATTTTGACTTTGATCACCTTATCAATCAAGCAAAGTGGGACATTGAGAAAGACCGGGAAAATCCTCCAGAAGGTTAATGAAGCAAAGAAAAAGGGTTATTCAGCATCACGGGGAATCCACTGAAGTCATCAACTTGGGGACCGCTGAAAAGAGGTCAAGATGGGTACTTCAATAAAGGAAAATTAGAGCGCAAAAAGGAAATAAAGAAGAAGGGCAAGTGCATGAAAATAAGTGAATTATTGTCCCGGAGTTAATTTTTGAGGAAATAAGCAATCATGATTTGAAAGGAAGTCGGACTACCATTCCATATCCAAAAACAAAATCCTCTCCTAACCATCTTAAGCCAAGAAAAATCCCAAAGAGAAAAACAAAATCCTCTCCTACCCACCGTAAGCCAAGAAAATCCCAAAGAGAAAAACATAATCCTTTCCGACCCATCTTAAGCCAAGAAAAAGCCAAAAATCCAAAAGTCACCTTAGACAAGGACCACCTCAGAAAGAACAGTGCATCGTTCTTTATCAGTTCACCCAAGCTCAAGAAAAAGAAGAAGTCAAAGAAGGAAAAATCATTCAAAAGGAAAATCCCAAAACCAAAAGAAAAATACAAAAGAGATGTAAATAGTGAGTTGATACATGTTACCACCAAAACCCAAGAGGTCCTCGTCTCAATAAACCTTCAAACACTTTCTCATTTCCATGCACCCCTCCTCTCATAAACCGCAAACACTCTCATTTGACAGCGATGACCCGCCCTCCACAGACCTTTAGCCAGGAATAAAATATCCTAAATACCTCATCAAGCCAGTTAACCATCATAAATCATCGATCGACGGCCAACACCGAATAAAAACCATCCTGCCATTAGCCCCAAATACCTCATTAAGCCTACTCATCTCTCCTCCGCAAAACACCACAATCCCGAAAGGTCCATTCCGATCAATGATTGATTGCTGTTGTTTTCTCAAAGTTTTAGCTCAAGGACAAGTAAATTCATTTGTTTACAATATGCCAAGTGGGGCAATCCTGTCGCTCTTCACCCCTCCTACAACTGGGGAAATTGATCCTACACCTATCTCATCCCTTGTCGCACTCACATTCATGAAATCACACAGGGGCAACCCCTTTTTTTCTCTAGTGTATGGGTCAGAAGCAGTTCTTCTCATCAAGGTTGAGATACCTTCTCCACGAGTAGTCATGGAGGCCAAGTTAGAAGAAGCAAAAGGGGGTCCAAGCTCGTCTAGATCAACTGAATCTCATTAAAGAGAAAGGAATTGCTGCCCTGCGCCATGGCCAGTTGTACCAACAAAAGATGAAGGCAGCTTTCGGCAGGAAAGTCCGTCTTCGAGAATTCGGCGAAGGAGACCTTGTACTCAAAAAAATCCTATCTATCCAGGCTGACTCCGTGGGAAGTTGAGGCCCACTTATGACGGTCCATATGAAGTCAAGAAAGCTCTTTCCAGAGGAGCGCCGATACTCATAAATATAGACGGCGAAGATCTCGGGAATCCAGTCAATTCAGATCAAGTGAAGAAGTATTATGCCTAAAAGAAATAGATGAAAAAAGAGAAAGACAAGCCAAGTAAGAATTAGCTCGCTAGGTTGAAAACCCGCAAAGGGCGACCTAGGCAAAATCAGAGCGACCCGGTGGATTGAAAACCCGCAAAGGGCGATCCAGGCAAAAATTAGGGTCTGAAAACTTAGGCATGAAGAGTAAAGAAAGGCATACAACTCTCCTACAAGCTTGGATGAGGGAGTGATCAAGGTCAAGGACATAGATGTTTGGCACTGTTCCACAGAGACGGATAGTCAGAAATTGGCTCCTCTCCTTTTTCGTGTTTTTTTTACAGTTTAAACTTTCAAGTATAATAAACAATCGGCGTAACTTCTTGTGCGACCGGTTTCCGCATTAATAAAGTTCAAATTTCTCGTATCTGTTCACTCTTTTATTTTCTACTTTTTCTGCTCAAAATAAATGTTTTATGATGATGATGGTCCTGAACTGTAAAACATGTGCATATATCATAGAGCATTGCAAATCATTACGAGATTCTTAAGAGTCCTGAGAGAAAGCACACCCTCAAAATCAGTCAATCATGCAAGAGAAAGCAACTACATCCACGATTGCTTCAAACCAGCAGAGTCAAGACCAACATGCACTCGGCCCATGAGCCCCGCAAGTCCAACAGGTTCCTCAGTCTCGTGTCATGAGTGTCGCGGGTTGGCTGAAAAAAAAAAAGGCAATAAACAAACACAGTCATGCATTACATTCATCATGCATAAAATCATGCATTTATCAGGCAGGAAAATAATAAGAGAAATTCAGGCATCTGCATTCATCATAAGAGAAAGAAAAAGAAAATAGCAATCATGGCATTTGCATCATGCATCTCATAGAAAAAACAAAACGAAGCCTTCCATTGCATACACTGGCATTCCATGCGGTCAAACCCGACCTTTGTGTCCTTAAACCAGACCTTTAGGGTCCATAAATCAGACCAGTATGCAGACACATATTGCTCCATAAACCAGGCTTGTCGGCCCATAAACCAGACTCGTTGTGATCCTTAAATCAGACTAATGTCGAGTCCATAATTTAGCATTTCATCAAATAAACCAAAGCATTTCACAACTCTCAAGCATTGCATTTGCATACCCGCACTTCATAAATAAAAAAAGCAACCATCAAGGAAAGCCAAAAGAGAATATCAAAAGCGTCCAGCATTGCATGCATCAACGTCACATGCATCCACGTAGCATACATCTGCATTACATTTGCATAACCGCATCTTGCACATTCATCATTACACCAAAATCATAGCATTGCATGCACATGCATAACATACCCCTTGCATAACATGCACTCATTGCATTCACATGCATAACATGCCTTTGCATAACATGCACTCATAACATGCACTCATAACATGCACTCATTGCATGCACATGCATAATATGCACTCATAACCTGCACTCATACTCCATGCACCATTCCTTGCATCAACTGACGTATGCAGGTACCTCAATCCAATACAGCAGCATCGGTCATTTCAAATCGACCAATCAACTGAATTTGTGAGCCCTCTGCGCTCATCCTGAGCCCTCTGCGCTCATCCTGAGCCCTCTGTGCTCCCTCCTGAGCCCTCCGCGCTCATCCTGAGCCCTCCGCGCTCATCCTGAGCCCTCTGTGCTCCCTCCTGAGCCCTCTGTGCTCCCTCCTGAGCCCTCCGCGCTCATCCTGAGCCCTCAGTGCTCCTTCCTTACTGCGTTCTTTACCGTGTTCTTTACCGCTTTATTTCCTGCTTTTGCACGCCTAGTGCCCATTTCTTCTGTCTGCACGCCAAGTGCCCATTTTACTTCTCTGTTTGCACGCCTAGTGCCCATTTCTTCTGTCTGCACGCCAAGTGCCCATTTTACTTCTCTGTTTGCACGCCAAGTGCCCATTTCTTCTGTCTGCACGCCAAATGCCCATTTTACTTCTCTGTTTGCACGCCAAGTGCCCATTTCTTCTGTCTGCACGCCAAGTGCCCATTTTACCTTTCTGTCTGCACGCCAAGTGCCCATTTTACCTTTCTGTCTGCACGCCAAGTGCCCATTTTACTTTTCTGTCTGCACGCCAAGTGCCCATTTTACCTTCTCTGTTTGCACGCCAAGTGCCCATTTCTTCTGTCTGCACGCCAAGTGCCCATTTTACCTTTCTGTCTGCACGCCAAGTGCCCATTTTACCTTTCTGTCTGCACGCCAAGTGCCCATTTTACCTTTCTGTCTGCACGCCAAGTGCCCATTTTACTTTTCTGTCTGCACGCCAAGTGCCCATTTTACCTTTCTGTTCGCACGCCAAGTGCCCATTTACTTTCAGTCTGCATGCCAAGTACCAATTTTATCTTTCAGTCTGCACGTCAGTGTTCATTTACAGGATTCGTGAATCCCTTCAGGACTCAAGTGTCCCTTCAAAAACAGACTTCACCTCGTATTCGAGCTGCGGGTAAGTCCTTCAGACCCCAAGTGGTCCTTCAGACTAGTTGTGTCAGCCTAAGACACAACGGACGTCCTTCATGGTCAACATATCAGTTCCGGAGCTGATCTTGACCCATCATGGCCGCTCGAAAGGCCCCCTCAGACCGTTTTACTAGTACCATAGCTAGTAGCGCTCCTTCAGACCACGATGGTCCTTCAATTAAGGCCTAGGCAGCCTTCCAGACCCTGAGTGGTCCTTCAGAGCCTTAGTGCTCCTTCAGACCCTGAGTGGTCCTTCAGAGCCTTAGTGCTCCTTCAGATCCCGAGTGGTCCGTCATTTTCTCTCTCAGTTAATGCGCCAAGTGTTAACCGTTCCCCGTTTGTTCTCAAAACCCATCTATTCAAAAATAGAAAAAGAGGAAAATTCGGATTTCCCCAAGTGGACAAAATCGGTATAATTTCTGAATTCTTTATCTTCATTTTGCCTTGGAATATGTTTCGGCCAATTCATATTCCTCGTTAAAATTCAGATAAAGAGGGGCAGCTGTCATACCCCAATTTTGTCCGGCTTAGGTCCAAACCCTAATTTTCCACACAAAAATAAATTATGCATTGCATTTTGGGTCCTAGAAACCATTCCAAAGTTTTTGGAATCATTGTTAGGGCTAGAATGCACTTTTTGGGAAATTAGAGTTTTTAGGGTCAAAAAGGGCATTTTGGTCATTTCTCACAAAAGGGTCTATAAAAATAATTTTTGCATGAAAATATTTTTCAATAAGCCTCATGCATGAAAATAATTTTTTGAAAGAATAAAATTGATTTTATCATGCATATAATATATTCTTGATGAATAAGGAAGGTATCCATATTTTCAGGAAAGCAAATAATCGATTACCTTCTTGTTTCATTCAAGCCAATAATCGATTATTTGCTCTATGAAAACAAGCAAATAATCGATTATTCCCTCCCCTTTTGAAGCACATAATCGATTATTAGGATGCCCATATTTTCAGGAAAGCAAATAATCGATTATCTTCTTATCTCATTCAAGCAAATAATCGATTATTTGCTCTATGAAATCAAGCAAATAATCGATTATTCCCTCCCCTTTTGAAGCACATAATCGATTAGCATCCTATTTTAACTAAATACATAATCGATTAGCAAGCAAACAAAGTTTCCTTTCTTATCAAACTAATCGATTATGTGCTTCAAATAACTAAAAAGAATAATCGATTAGCAAGCTATGCTTACCTTCCTTTTTTATATACCATAATCGATTAGGGGCTTCAAACAACTAAAGCACATAATCGATTACCACCTTTTAAGGAAGGTTGATAATCGATTATGCACCTGTTTTGTCTTACAACAATAATCGATTATCATCTCACCAAAGTTTCCATCTTCATCAACATAATCGATTAGCATATGTTTCAATTGAAAGACATAATCGATTATGTCATGCATTAATTGTTAAAAATCAAACGGTTGTGTTTTTGAAACTCTATAAATAGGAAGCTAAGCTTCACCATTTGACGGACACATTTTCACGAAATCTGAGAAGAATTGCTCCACACACACATTTTCACGAGATCTGAGAAGAATTGCTCCAGAGACATTTCACGAGATCTGGGAAGACAACTCTCGCAAATCTCATTTTTCAGTTCTCCGCTTCATTTTTGCTCTATTCGCGCCGTTGGTCCGTCTGAGCTGATCTCCTGCAAGGGTTAGTCGGGGTTTGCGTTCTTCAGATCTGTAATATCTGTCTTCATCAGAGGTATTTCAGTCTTTTCATTTGTTAATATTTAGTTATTGTGATCCATGTGATTTAACTTAGCTATAGCGTTTATCTACTCGTTCTTGTACATTATCATCCATCGCTGATGACGAACCATATGATTCCCACTTATGCCTAGTGCATCATGTTCTAAGTGGTGAAGATGGTCTCGGGTGATTCAGCTTGCCCCTTTCAAACCCTTTCAAAAACATTTTTTAGAACTACGTCGCTTTGATTCCCGTTTGGGATACGTAGGAGCGAGCCACGTCCTCGTCAAGCGCCACAAATAAAAATTCTTTTCATCCCCCTAAACCAATCATTTTCATAAAACAAACAAAAATCATTTTTAAACCCATTGTTGCTAGTAGCTCATCAGAGCCTCTGTTCGTTTAGCTATTAGTGACAATGTCCTTTTCTCCTAAAAATAATAAACGATGATCCATCATAACCTTTGTTAGTTTGATCATCGTACAAATCAATCTCTCCCGAAAATCACTTTCAAAAAAAAGATAATAAAAAAACGAGTTGTTATCAATAGTCCATCAGAACCTTCGTTCGTTTGACTAGCGGTACAACTCTCTCTTTTGAGTATTTAGTAAGTGATTCATCATAGCCTCTGCTAGTTTAATCATTTGCTAACGCTCGTCCTATTTCAAAAACTCACTAAAAAAGATAAAAAAAACAAAAACTTTTCAAAAAAGAACCAAGAACTACGTAGCTTTGAATTCTCCATCGCACCGGGAGATACGTAGGAGCGGGCCATGTCCCGTCAAGCACTTTCCCTAAAAAACTTTTGTTTTCCCCTTCCTCGCCAGAAATAAAATTTTCATTAAGCTTTCAAACAAGAAATAAATAGGCAAATCTAGGTATTTTTCAAATCAAATGTTAAAACCACACATTTAATTAGAGGTTCCCTTTCGGTAGAAAGGACGTGCGCGGTGCTAACACCTTCCTCGCACGTAATCGACCCCCGAACCTATATCTCTAGTTTTCAAAGACCATCCGCCTTGTCCAAAAGACCTTTTTTCAATGTTTTGGTCTTAAAATTAAAATATTGGTGGCGGCTCCAAAATTATTCCACGTTGTACATTGAGAAACCCCAAGCCGGGATTTTTCGGGGTGCAACAACTTCATCAGGTTCAATTATGTGAGATGGATCAGCAACATACTTCCTCAGCTGTGAAACGTGCAATACATTGTGAATGTTTGAAAGAAAATGCGGTAAAGCTATTTGATAAGCTACCTGACCAACACGCCGAATAATTTGATATGGTCCAATGAATTTCGGAGTGAGTTTCCTTGAATTAATAGCTCTTCCGACTCCTGTGGTTGATGTAACTTTTAAAAACACGTGTTCACCTTCTTGAAATTCGAGAGGTCTTCTTTTTTGATCAGAGTAACTTTTCTGTCTGCTTTGTGCAATCTTCATCCTTTCACGAATTTGTTTGACTTTTTCCGTTGTTTGTTGCACAATCTTTGGTCCTAAAATAGCACTTTCCCCATCTTGATACCAACATAATGGCGTTTGGCATTTCCTTCCGTACAAAGCTTCGTAGGGTGCCATTCCGATACTCGAGTGAAAACTGTTATTATAAGTGAACTCAATCAATGGTAGCAGACTATCCCAACTTCCTCTATTGTCCAAAACACATGCTCTTAGTAAATCTTCCAGAGATTGAATTGTCCTCTCTGTTTGTCCATCTGTCTGAGGGTGGTACGCCGAACTCAGTCTCAGCTTCGTTCCTAGAGCTTCTTGTAAACTTCGCCAAAAATGAGAAGTGAATTTCGGGTCTCGATCCGAAACAATACTAGAGGGAACTCCATGCAGTCTGATTATTTCCCTAATGTATATCTCAGTCAGCTTCGCCACATTGTAATTTATTCTCACTGGTAAGAAATGTGCCGACTTAGTCAGCCTGTCCACAATCACCCAAATTGCATCAAAATTATGTGCCGTCCTTGGTAATCCTACTACGAAATCCATTGAAATGCTTTCCCACTTCCATTCTGGTATGTCCAGTGATTGAAGCATACCGGCCGGTTTTTGATGTTCAACATCCGCTTTTTGACATGTTAGGCATGATGCGACGTATTCTGCCACCTGTCTTTTCATTCCTGGCCACCAAAATATTTTCTTTAGATCTTGATACATTTTTGTTGCCCCTGGATGAATACTCAGCTTGCTCTTATGTGCTTCGTCTAAAATCATCTTCCTCATTTCCACATTATTCGGGATACAAACTCTTCTGTTGCATCGTAAAATGCCATCGTTTTCTAAACTGAACTCTGCAGCCCTTTCCTGTTCGATTAGTTTTCTCTTTTCCTGCAGATGTTCGTCACTTGCTTGTTGTTCACGGATATCCTCCATGAGTCCGCTTGATGCCTTGATCATTTCTAAGGAAATCTTTCCACTAGTCAGCTCCACAATTAGATTTAGATCTCAAAATTTCTCTAACCGCTCTAACTCCTTGGTCATCATAGTAGAAATGTGAATCGTCTTTCGACTTAATGCGTCAGCTACAACATTTGCTTTTCCCGGGTGATAAAGCAAGGTAAAATCATAGTCTTTTAGAAACTCCATCCATCGCCTCTGTCTCAGGTTGAGCTCTTTTTGATCGAAAAGATATTTCAAACTCTTATGGTCACTGAAAACATCAAAACTTGCTCCATACAAATGATGTCTCCATATCTTTAACGCAAAGACCACTGCCGCTAGTTTCAAATCATGGGTAGGGTAATTCTTCTCGTGAGTCTTTAACTGTCTTGAGGCATAGGCTACAACTTTTCTATGCTGCATAAGAACACAACCTAATCCTTGATGTGAAGCATCACAATACACTTCATATGGTTCATCTGGTTGTGGCAGAACTAATACTGGTGATGTTGTCAACCGCGTCTTCATCATTTGAAAACTTTCTTCAAATTTTTTGGTCCAGACAAACGGTTGATCCTTCCTTGTGAGTTGAGTCAATGATGCCACTATCCTTGAAAATCCTTCTATAAATCTCCGATAGTATCCGGCTAAACCAACGAAACTACGAATTTCAGTCACCGATCTTGGTTGTTCCCATGAAAGTACAGTTTCCATTTTTGCTGGGTCCACAACAATTCCTTCCTTAGAAATCACGTGACCCAAAAATTTAACTTCCTCAATCCAAAATTCACATTTTGACAGCTTTGCGTATAACTTCTTCTCCTGTAGAATATGCAAAACTTGACGAAGATGATCTTCATGTTCCTCGTAAGTCTTAGAACAGATGAGAATGTCGTCAACAAATACAACGATGAATCTATCGAGGAATGGATTAAAAATCCGGTTCATGTAATCCATGAAAATAGCAGGTGCATTTGTTACTCCGAATGACATCACCAAATACTCATAATGTCCATAACGAGTCCTAAACGCGGTTTTTGAAATATCTTTGGGTTTTACTCTAATTTGGTGATATCCCCTTCTTAAGTCAATTTTTGAGAAGATACTTATTCTTTATCGTCAATGCGAGGTAGAGGATACTTATTCTTTATCGTCACTTTGTTCAACTGACGATAATCTACACAAAGTCTTGATCCTCCATCCTTCTTCTTCACTAACAAGACTGGTGCTCCCCAAGGTGATACACTTGGTCTAATGAACTGTTTTGACAATAGATCCTCAAGTTTACTCTTTAGTTCTGCTAACTCCGTCGGTGACTTCCTATACGGTGCAATCGAGATGGGACCTGATCCGGGTATGAGACCGATTGAAAACTCAATATCTCGCACAGGGGGTAATCCGAGAACATCTTCTAGAAATACTTCCGAAAAATCTTTCACGACTAGTATTTCGCTCAAAGTAACTTCTTTTTCCGCTTTTCAGGAAGACAACAACATATAACCTTGAGCACCTTCTTTCAAAGAAGCTATCGCTTGATTCGCAGATATAAATTCAGAAATCCTAGGGTCGGGAAAGACTAAAGTTTTATGCGCACAGTCCAAAAGGATATGATTAGGAGATAACCAATCCATGCCTAAAATTATATCTAGTTGCGTTAAAGGCAAACATATTAAATCAACAAGAAATCTTCTATCATGGATAACAATAGGACAGTTTAAACACACAGAATTTGCCACTATAGGTTTAGCGGTTGGAGCAGAAACGATCAAATCAAAAGGCAATGATGTAGCAGGTAAATTCAATTATTTCACTCGATCCAAAGAGATAAAAGAATGGGTTGCTCCAGAATCAAATAATACGGTTAAGAGCTTACCTTCCATATCACAATTTCGTTGTATAAGATATTCAGATTGAGAAGCCTCAACACCACTTATGGTGTAAACTCTTCCGTTTGCCATTGGCCTTTCAGCTCTCATGTTATTCACCACCGGTTCAATTTTAGGATCAATGCAGTCCTTTACCATGTGTCCCGTCTTTCCACATCTGTAACATACCACTCCCTTCATGGGGCATGTGTCAGCCAAATGGTCTTGCTTCCCACATTTGAAACATCGTCGAATGGGGACTGAATTCTGATTCCTAATTGGTCCACCGCCAAAAGCAGATGCAATCGGACGATATGGTTGTTGATTCTGATTATTCCCCGAGGGTCGGGAATAAGGCTTCTTGTACGGCTGTTTCCCTTTCTGGTTCCATCCTTGAGTTGGATACCTGGACCTAGATGGCCCTCCTGTATTTCCCCGGTTAATTCCACTTTCCTTCATTGTCTCTATCTTTCTGCATTTTTCCACGAGCGGTTGAAATTGCCGAATCTCAAGTGGTAAGACTGACTCTTTGATGTTAAGCCTCAGTCCTCCTTCAAATCTTTCACATAGCCAATCTTCATTAACCCGGTCCTGAAAGAAACAAAAATACTTTGCCAGCAACTCGAACTTTGCCGCGTATTCTCCGACTGTCATCCCTCCTTGTTTCAGAATCAGGAACTCTTGTTCCTTTGCAGTTCTAGCACTCCTAGGAAAATATTTGTCTAGAAATTTAGCACGAAATACCTCCCATGTAACTTCCTGGTTATTGGCTTCGACTATCTGTCGGGCTCCTCTCCACCAATATTCCGCATCTCCCAGCAGCAGGTAAGATGCATAACTAACCTTTGCTTCATCTGAGCATCTCAGCACTTTGAATATTTTCTCGATCTCTTGAAGCCATAAGCCAGCCTTCTCTCGTTCTGTTTCTCAATGAAATTGGGGAGGATCATGACGTCTAAAGTCAACCAAAACTTTAGACTCAGCAGCTTGCTCTTCCCTTTGTTGTTTGCGAATATCTCTTTGATTCTTCGCAGCAGTTTGTTGTGCAATTGATGTCGCCATGTCGGCCATAACTTGAATAGATCTATCCATGTTATTCCCAGCATTGTTGTTTCGACCTTCAGTATTCCCAGTATCTAATTTTTCATTTCTATGAGCCATTGAATCCCTATAAGGCAATACTAATCAGAACCTAATAAGAAGACAATCCAGATAGTTCACAGAGTTCACACAATACAAACATATAGAAAACAATCCAAATAATTCAGAGTTCACATAACAAAAACACAGCAGACCTACAACCCAAATTTTACCCTAAAGGCTCGATCTGCTCTGATACCACTATTGTAACACCCCCTTTTTCTAACCTTAAAAACTGGTGCTACACTTAACTAATATTCCCATTTCTAATTTCTTTTGAAAATATATTGATTCAAAGTAGATGTGAATTTCGATTCTCAACTTACGTAAAAATAATTTTCTAAATGTGTGAGAAGCATAAAGGATTAGTCATATCATACAACATCGAAATATATATAAATATGCATCATACATCGATCACTAACAATTGGATCATAGTCATGCCCTTGGGCTTACATAGGTTATCGTCTAAGTACCACGTCACAAAGATGTCCCAAAAGGTGGTACGGTCTATAAGGTTATATATATACCATAGGTTAGGCTGAAAACTAAGCAGTCAAGCAATATACTAAAACGCCTAATAATCACTGTATCAAAAGGTAGAGTTATAAGAGATTACAAGCCACACTAAATCCCCCAAAAAAAAAACTCTTATACTCTAAGTAGAACCAAAAAAACCAACCTCCAACAACCACTAATGATATCCATTGGGGAGATTCCCAACGGTACCACTACTACCGGAGCCATCAGACGGCTCCCACTCAGGTACAACAGGTACATCAGGAACCACAACATCCTGAACTACAGCCCCAGGCATTGCCAGACCAGGAAACAAAGCCTCTATCATACGGTCCATAGGAAACTCGATTTCTAAAGTCTGATGAGCAGTAATAACAGTCATGGGTACTCCCTATGCCCCATCAGTGGTCTAAGTCACACCGGTATAAGTAATGATCTGAGCCACTGGGTCGATCTCCCACATCCTCCAGAAATCTAATCTGCCTGTGCCCAAAGTGTCTGAGAGGCTCCTCCGATGTCATCTGTAACGTAAGGGGTGAAATACTCGTACACAAGTTTGCAACACGATGGTTACACAAGTTACATATAATAGGATACAGTCATAAGTAATAATAATATATATACGTAATAAGCGATCCCCATCAGACTCATTCAAAACCAGGCATTTAACCTACTCCATGGAGATTTTTCTATCCTCTTGAGCGTAAGGCCGTTTCAACTGCCATAACATGATTGTTTGCAATGAGGAGATATCCAATCCATACTCCAATCATTCTATCCCGAGCGCTGCACCTTATTATAGATAGTCATGTACAGTCAGGCTCACCGTGTTGGGTAGTACGATTCCCCTCAGCCAGAATTGCTACAACTGACCATTGGTAGGAGTTCGAAACACAAGTGCCCCCAGAAGGTCTGTAGTCGACCCAACCGAACCTATCCTCAGTCTTATATACTTGATAGTACCATAAGAAACATCCTGTAGTAGCTCTTAGTAAAATCATCAGTCTTATTAATCTAATCCATAATCAACTTGTGAAATACAGCTTAACTTATCAGTCCTCTTAAGTCATATCACTAAGTCTATTATTATATCACTAAGTAAAATAGACGACCAATATTCTCAACCAAATTCAAAATATACTAGTTTTGACACATTTGCATAGAACTCAAACAAATCAAGATCACACAAATCACTTAAGAATATCTAAATAATATATATACAAGCAACACACAATTTGTGTCCATCAACTTATTATTAGTATTTCCCCTTACCTTGAAATTGTTCCAAACTAGCTTGATGGTCAACACTTGCTTCAAATTCTACAACACCTATTACTCATCAAAACAACTATGTCTTAACTCACTATAATCATAACTAAATCATAACTAAAATTATTTTACTAAAGTTTTACTTAATAACTGTGTTTTTTTCAAAAAGTAATAGACATTTGTTTAAAGGAAAAATCCATTTGATAGACATAGTTTTTATTCACAAATTTCAGGTGCATTGAGAATGCATCTAAGCTAGAGGTTAAATTTTTTGAATTGAATTCTAAGAATACCTAACGATATATATAGATTCAGTTCCAGATCCTAGATTTTAATCTTATTAAATCAAGTTTTTGAATTTCTATTTTATCTTATCTAAAAAAAATAATGCCATAAATAATTTTGTCTAAACCATATTCTAACATTGGAGTAAGGACTTATTAAAATAACCTAAAAAAATATGCCAACGTAAAAGAAAAAAAAGCATAATAAAATGAAACAAAAAACACTTGATCTTTATTGTTGTTCACCATAATTGTTGGTTGGAAGGAATTAAAGAGAGAGAGAAATAATATAAAAAGTAAAAGGACAAAAAAAAAGAAAAGAAAAAAAAGTGAAAGAAACGGAGAATAGAGATGTTTAAAAATGAACCTAAGTAGTAGAAGTAGAAAGGATGAAAAAATTTTCTCCGCGGAAAGTGATTTGTGAAGGTGAGTTTTGAGTGAGATAGATGTCTTTATTTATAGTAAATTTCAGCCTGTTTCCCAGTTTGCCATTACCTACGCGTACCGGTCATTTCCTTTTTTCCTGTTCATGCAATTTGTTGTTCAAAAAGGGACCGCACAATCTTCTTTCCATTTTTATTAGTTACTTATTTGTTATACTGATAATATTAAAAGACATATCTTTAGTAAAATAAAATTCTGCAGATACAATTTCAATCTTTGTATTTTATAGGACTTAACGAACTAAGTTTCAAAATTTTCTGATAAGTTTGGAGTTTTTAGTGTCGTACCGATTTATACTGGCAGATACTTTTTAGCTATAATTTGATAGAATTTTATACTCCAATTTCTCTGATAGCCTTCCATAACCTTTCTCTTTAGTTCTACAAAAAAAATTATTTTTCTTAAAACACTCTCTAGATACTAAACTAATTATTATTTCTCATGAGATAAATACACAGTTATAGTACACACAAAGGAATTAAATATTCAGGGTCTTACAAAAACCATTTAGGATATAATGGACTTGACTTTCAAAATCTAGTAGAGACCTATGGAAAGAAGGAAATGACAAGGGTTATCACTACAAGAAAAACAGGATTTTCCGGCGGGCAAAATCCGCCGGAAAAGCCATATTTCTGCCGCAAAATTGGACTTTGCGGCGGATTTTCGCCGCCGGTAGCCAGCTTGCCGCCGGTAGCCAGCTCGCAGCAAACGCTTTCCGCCGGAAAATCCGCCGGAAATTTCCGGCGGATTTTCCGCCGGAAAAGCATTTTGCGGCGGATTTTTTTTAAAAAAAAAAAATTTGGAATTTTCCGGCGGATTTTAAAGGCATTTGCGGCGGATTTTAAAAATATATATATTTTTTTTTCGAATTTTTTTTTTTTAAAAATCCGCCGCAAATCCCAAAAATCCGCCGCAAAAGCCAAAAAAAAAATTTAAAAAACCGCCGGAAATGCCTAAAATCCGCCGCAAAATCCAAAAAAAAAATTTAAAAAATCTAGCGGTAAAAAATTTGAATTTTTGAATTTGTTTTTCAATTTTTTCGAATTTTAATGTTTAATTTGTATTTTAATAAAAAGTAAGAAAAAATGAAAATGAAGTAGAATATGAGAAAAAATGATATAGAAAAGAATGAAAATAAATAAATGAATGAGAATGTAGAAGTAGGAAGGAATAAGAATGAAAGAGAATATTAGAAGAGAATGATATAGGAGAGAATGTGAATAAAGAAGTAAGAAGAAATAAGAATTAAGGAGTGAATGAAAAAGAATGAAGAAGGAAGGAGAAATATAAAAGAGAGATATGTAGAGAAATTTATGGAGACGAGAGTATAAGAAATATAGAAGAGAGATATGTAGAGAAATATAGAAGAGAATGAGAATGAAATAAAGAGTGAAATGAGAGAATGAGAGGAGTGTAGGAGAAATTTGTATTTATAGGCGAATTTTTTCCCTCCGAATTTTCCGGCGGATTTTTTGAAATTTTTTTTGGCTTTTGCGGCGGTTTTTTTGGCATTTGCGGCGGATTTTTTTTAAAAAAAAATTTGGCTTTTGCGGCGGATTTTTTGGCATTTGCGGCGGATTTTTTTAAAAAAAAAAATTTTTTTTTGGCTTTCGCGGCGGATTTTTGAAATTTGCGGCGGATTTTTTTAAATTTTTTTTTTAAAATCCGCCGCAAATGCCTCAAAATCCGCCGGAAAAGTTTGCGGCGAATAAAATCCACCGGAAAGTCCTAAAATCCGCCGGAAATTCCTAAAATCCGCCGGAAAGTCCTGGCCGGAAAATCCCATTATTCTTGTAGTGTATGGCTAGGATTGCTAATAAGGATGCTGAATGGGAAAAATTCACAAACACAATTCAGAATGAAAAGTAGATATCTTTCAAGTGAAGTTGGAACTTGGCTTCTATTCATAGATCACTCTTTGATTCCCACATCACACACCTCCCCAATCGAGAAAGAAAGAATGATTTTGTTAGATGCTATATTAACAGAATCAAACATAGATGTAGGAAGACTCATTGCTAGGGAAATTTTACTGTGCAAGAGTAAAAGAGCTGGATATCTGTTCTATCCATGTTTGATCTCTAACTTGTGTACTAATGTTGGAATTTAAATTGACAAAAAGGAGGTAAGAAAGTTTCCACAGAGTGCTCTATCTGCTCAGTTCAAGGAAAAAGCAAATTTTACTAAGGAAGTGACAAGTGACCTATTGCCGGATCAATTCATGCTCCAGCAACAGGCCATTTGGAAATTCCAAAAAGAGAAATATGAGTGGCAACAAATGATGTTCCTAGAGCTATTAAATGGACAAAGTAGAGTTGAACCACCCATTTTTCCCACACGGGTCTTGGGAGAGGCAGATCATGAAGAAGAGGAGAATGTGTATGAAGAAAGCTGTGATGGAGGAAGAGCCAATTCTAAGCTTAGAGGATTTGGAAGAGACTAATGAAGAGGAAGAGGCAAGAAAGGCTGTGAAGGAAATTGAGAAGGATGTAGAGGAAGATGAGACTGAGAGTAAAGAAGATAGTGGAAAGACTGACTCAGGAAATGTCATCATGGAGGAAGCACCAAGGCAGAAATACAAGCCACTACCACTTCACCAGAACCAGTTGAAGCCACCATACCACCCACCCCACCATCTGCCACAACAGAACCTACTTCACCCATCCACACTAGCCCACAACAAACCAATTCACCAAGAAAATCACCAACCCAACCACCAACCTCCACTCATTCCATCACCACAGACCCAATTGCAGAAGCCACCATCAAAGAAACAACACCCTCAGCCACTGAACCTACCAAAGAGCCAAAAAAGCTCCACATAAAAATACTGCAGAAACTATTGCTGAAACTAACATTGAAACTGTTAGCTTGAAAAGAAAATTGCAGGAAATTCAAGACGATACAGGAGAAGGAGCACAAGATAAACCTGAGGAAGAGGCAGAGTTGGAAAAAGGAAATGAAGAAGGGCAAGTTAATCAGGCCACTGAGGATGCCCCACAGCAACAGGAGCTTGATGCTGCAGCAACCAATGCTGCAGCAATGCAGAAACCAACTGATGCAGCAGCATCCAAGGTGCCCGATCAAGTAGATCCTGCACAGGCAGAAGCATCCAGAAAGCTAGTCATGGATACCATGGCCTCCATCAGAAATGAAGAGCTTGTTGCAAAGCAGCAACAAACTATTGCAGGTGAGACTGGTATTGCTGCGGAGGTGCCTGGAGCAACTAAAGCTAGAGCAACCGTTGCTGGAGCATATGATGTTGGAGCATCCAAGGACAAAGAACCAAAGACAAAGAAGCAGAAGGGCAGTGAGAAAAAAGGTGAAGCATGCACCAATCAGGTCAAGCAGCAGAATCAGGAGTGGTGCTAAAAAGCAGTAAAACCTCACCTTTTATGTTGACTATATAACTATTATGTTAAAGAATAAACCTGCTGGATGTTGTAGCATCTGTGATTACATCCAACAGTTGTCTAAGCACTGTTTTAACTATTGTAGTACTGTATGTTCTCCCCTATCTTTTGCATACATGAGCAGTGAGGACACTACTGGGTTTAGTTGGGGGGGGGGGGGAGGACTTATATACGTGTTTTGTGTTTTGAAAAAACTTAAAATATGTTATGTGTTAAGTATGATATATGTCTATGTGTTATATGTTGCTGTTAAGTATGTTTTGTGTTTTTGTATTATGCTTGGGTTAAAATTTTAGAAGCATGATCAGTTGAAACTCTTTATAAAACCCGTGCCTTTTTGAACTGAATTATAGAAGCAACCTAGTTGTAACAATGATCAAAATTATTGCTGCTTAAACACTCAAAAACTGAGCTTAGAAAGGAACTTAGCTAACTAGAAAATAATCTGATGCTAGAGGTAGTATTAGTGAAACAAGATCAATGCTAAATTTTTACTAAAAATCTAGAATAGCATAAAGAATTAAGTTTGGGGGTGCATCGGTGATATTAAGGCTAAGTATGATAATTATAGGAAAGTCAGTGCAATGGGATTACAAATTACTACAAATGTAATATCATGTAAAAGCTATATTTGCCTGGAACAAATGCTGTACCCGTTCCAAAAATGCATGATAAAAAGAACAAAAAGAAAAAGAAAAAGAAAAATGCAAAAAGGGGGTCAGCAATGAGGGCAATATAGCTAAAAATCTCTTCACAAAGTTCTCAAAGCTAGAGCACCCAATGCTGCAGCAACCAATGCTCCAGCATCCAGAAGCCACCAAAATAGAAGTTAGCGCACTGACATAGAATTTGAAATACTTAAACCAAGCCCTTTTTTGTGATTTGAAGCCCCCCAATACTTGAGGAAATTGTGAGCCTATTCTACCTTTTGAAAAAAATCTTTAGCTTAATCTAAAGCAAACTATTCTTTCTTAAGCTAAGTGAACTTTTTGAAATTAGTTAGGAACCAATCTAATCTCAGCAAACACACACTCACATGAGCAGTCATAATTCTGAATGTTGAAGAAACAGGGGTGTGAATGAAAAATCTGAAGTTCTTTAAGGTGCACCTTTTTAAAAATCTGTTTGAAAGAATTTAACTAATCTGTACTTGAGGACAATCAATGGTTTAAGTTTGGTGGTGTGATAACTTTATTTTATAAAGAGTTATTTACGCTTCTAAACCTAAATAAATTGCAAAATTCTCAGTAATAATGTTTAGTAATTATGGAAATATAGAAAAATCACAACATTAAAGGTTAAGAAAGGTTTTGCAAATAATTGGCAGTTTTGTATGTCTTTTGGTATTTTTACGCGTTTGTTCAAATGCTACAGCATTAGCTTCCCCAGCATTCGCAACAGACTGCAATGCCCCAGCAATTGTTGCCCCAGCATTCCTGACAAACTGAATGTCACAGCATTCTATTGATGACGTCATGCTGCGTCAAAAGCAAGGCAAGTGGCCCATGAGGAAGATTTCGGCGCCTCCTTTGAAGACCTCATAGCTTACAAGTTGAACCTCTTTAGGGACACTTGTCCATTCACTATATGACCTCCTTTCTTTAATAGGTGAAATATCAAATCAACTTTTGGAAACAATTGGAAATAAAGTAACCCTAACTTTATCCTTAAGTAAACTTGGTAACCAAGACTACTTCACTCAAGGAGCCTATATAAACACCTTCACCTTCTCATTAAAAAATATACCAATTTAGAGAATTAGAATCACTTACACATCACTTGTGCGAATGGAAGAAAGAAATTGACAACTTCTCTCTCCACTACTACGCACTCTCATAGTGCTGATTGAATGCTGTGAAGTGAATGCTACAACATTGCTAGGCTGATTTATGCAAGGGAACTTCAACCGTGTAATTCTTACTTTATTTTCTCTCCTTTGTATTATCAGATATATGAACATGATTATCTCTATTTGTATGTTCTTAGTGATGCCTAGTATGAGCTAAACTTCTTTAGTTGGGATGCTTTAACTTTGTAATGATCTTTTGATTAGTTATTGTGTTATATATTGATGTTTGCATTTTAGTTCTTGTGTTATACTTCTTTCAAACTTATTTTGGGATTGATCAACTAGAATAAGTAGAGTCATAAATACAGACATGGTTTATGATTAGAACTCAAGAACTAATATGGGTAAGTGTCTAATAAAGGAAACTTTATTATTCCATTCTAAAACCTAGACATAGAATAGCATAGTCCATAGAGTGATACTGTGGGTACTTCATATACAAGGGTGAACTTATTTAGAGCTTAGACATAAGACTTGTAATGAAACCCTGACGATAGTGACTGAAAGGCACACATCAATTCCTACAACATCCATTGCTCCGGCATCGTATATAACAGAATGCTGTTAAAAGTGATTTACTTAGTAAAGAATATTCCAACTATCTTTCTCACTTGAATTCAAACTTATCTTACTTAACTTGTTTACTTTCTGTTTTCATCCACTATTATTGTTTGTAATTCGGTTACACTTCACTAATCCAACTATCACTTTAAGCTTTCAGAATTAATTACAATCCCTGTGAATACGATATCATCTTTCTACTATACTACTTGTTAAAGACTGTGTACACTTGCACAATACTCTTTTCCACACAACACTAACCTCGGTTGCAGCCTTCCTGATGACAAAGTGGTTGAAATTTTTTCTTCCCCTCCTGATTGTATCTTATCTTGTAGTCTCTGATAATCTTGGAGTCTTTACTCCTATGATAATCCTTGTGTAACTTTTCTCTTTTGGGCTACATGCCCCTTTTATATTAAAAAAAACAAACAAAAAAACCCTATAAAACACTACCCATTTCCACTTCATTAAAAAAACCACAATTGAGATTCTATTCTATTCATTCACGGTTAGAATCTTCTGACTCACATAAATTAGCACATCTACACGTATTGTCTTGGCCATATATATTATTATTATCAGAAAAAACAGAGCATTTTCTCAACAAAAAAAACAAAGCATATTCTTATATACATATATATTATATATATATATATATATATATATATATAAATCAAAAAATATATAATTAACATATCGATTTTTTAAACAAGACTTAGACATATTTAATGATGAAATAAGACTAAAATAATATTAAACCATTAAAAATTAGTTAAGTTTTTTTTTTGAGATAAAAGAGGGCGCAAGGCCCAAAAACAAACTAGATAGCAACTAGGCGAGGAGTAGAAACTCCATTAACATCAAATGAAGCAAGCGGTAAAACCTGATCAGGCGCCACATCATACTCCACATAGATCTCCTCCTGAGAGCAAGCTAAAGCATCAGCACATTTGTTAGCCTCACGATAAATGTATTCAACTTTCACCTCCCAATTTAGGTTAAGCAACCTTCGAATCTTGTTGATAAGACTCCAAGCAGCAGCATTAGGAGCACTATCTGAGTTGAGGCAATTTGTTATTGCCATGGAATCCACTCCCAACAACACCTTACCAAAACCACACCGAGAAGCAAGAGACAGCCCTTCATAAATCCCGCACAACTCTGCCAAAAAGACATCACACCTACCAATCCTCTTGGTGAAATCTAGCTTTGGGGCCACGAATCAGCCCCCACAACCAGCTGTATTGCTTGTCCCCGGGACAGCACCATCAATGTTAACAGCTATCCATCCCACATCTGGCAGGATCCATCTAATAAGCTTCAACATCTTGCAAGGGGCATTTTTATTATGAGTCACATCTGTAGTCACCTTATACTCCTTAGCAATCTTAACAATCCATCTCCAACCCTGCATAGGCCTTTTAAACTCCTCATCATGAGCTTCCTTATTCCTCCACAACCACAAATAGTAGCATGCATTCGCCCAAATAGCACTCCACTGCACATCAGACACCCTCCCCACATTATAAGTGAAATTATGATCAACCCAAGCCGCAAGGTCAAGCTCGAAAAAGGAAGGAATGGCATCACTAGGAAAGATATTGATCCAAAGAGCCCAAGCATTTGGGCAATCTCTCATAACATGGAGAGTTGTTTCTACACCACCACAAAGGCCACAAAAAGAACTGCCAAGTTGCATGCAAGACTTCCTATAATTTGTCAAGAGTCTGTCCTGTCTCAAGAGCCAAACAAAGTGTCGAACTCTCTCAATGTTTTCCAACTTCCAAATATTCTTCCAAACACCGTCAGCTCTCATGCCCTCAAAGCCACACAGAAGATTATATGTGGTTGCCACTGAAAAGGCGCCATGCAGCTTACCCGGCCAAATAGTGAGATCATCAGTTGCCAAGTTATCAGGAGGCGTCGTTGCTAAAAACCTATCCAAGATAGACTGAGGCAACCAGTCATCCAAGAGACTAAAATTCCAATGACCATCACCATCAACAAGTTGGGCTACTGTGAATTCCTTCAAGTCATCAGGAATAGCCACACCCAACTCATCAATTCGAACCCCCACCTCAAGCCATTGGCCACTCCATGCATGAGTGCCCCTTCCATTGCCAATAACAGTAAAAGAAAACAGATCAATCTTTGGCCACAATCGAGCAATGGCCTTCCACAAGCTAGAATCAGTTCCTTTAGCTTCAATCTCGCCATGGTCCTGGCGCCCAATAACATACTTCCCTCTCAAAACCTCACACCAAAGAGAGCCTGAGTTATTTTTCACCTGCCACCCCAACTTCAACAAACACGCATCATTCATATAAGATAGCCTCCGAATACCAAGCCCACCAAGATGCTTTGGTCTAGTAACCACTTCCCAGTTCATAGCATGAACCTTTCTTCCATTGTTGTCATCCCCCCAAATAAAGGAACGTTGAAGCTTTTGAATCTCACTAGTAACAGATTTCGGGATACTCATAGTCATCGTAGAATAGATAGGCATAGCCTCTATTACTGACTTAGCTAGAGTCACTCTTCCCACAAATGAAAGATGCTTAGCCTTACAAGCAACCAACTTTGTTTTGACTTGATCAATCAAAAACTGATAATCCATTCTCTTAGGAGCACGGCCTAAGAGCGGGACACCAAGGTATTTCCCCAAAGTAGATGTTTCTTTAAAACCAGACAAGTTGCTAAAGCATATAACGAGCCACGATTCAGATAATTTTTTTTTGAAGCAATTTAGATTATAAATAAATAATGAGACACACTTTATTTTATCACTGTAGATAAAACAAAAGGCACACACAATTGAAGAGCTTTCTCGCCACATATGTGAGAAGAAAGGTTTTTGGTGGGCCCCACACCAAGATTCTTCCTTCCTTTCTCACTTTTTATTTGCAACCAAACTGATGATCACTTTTTGAAATCTGTGTTTCCGTCCATGCTGCTTTCTTTCCATCCAGAATCAGCGGTTACAAATATACCATTCAATATATATATATATATATATATATATATATATTATATCAACAGTAGGCAGGGAAACAAAACCCGTATCCGTGGGTACCAACCCGCCCCGATTTGACGGGTTTTTCCTGTTTCGACTGGATTTGGATTTCCCCGATATCAAACTACGGGGACGGGGCGGGTAATTGGAATATAGGTCTCTGTTGGAAGTTTTGAGTCACTGCACTCACTCACACACACACACACGAGAGACAGAGAGAGAAAGTATAACTGGATTCTGTTATGGAAAAACTGAATACGCATTGTGTATATATTATTTTTATTGCATCACTGTGAATGTTACTTATATACTCAGTCAATGACATCATGCTGAGTCAGCAACTAATAGAAAACATACAATCAAATCAAAGTGAAACTTCGACACAAACAAACTATCTTTCGACAGCTCAGTTCTGAAAGTCGAACTAGTTTACTTGTCGAATCTAGTTTAGTCGAACTAGCCTAATTTAACATAGTCGAACTAGACAGTCGAACTAGCTTACTTATTTAACACACCCCCTTAAGCTAGTTTCTACACAAACAAACAACAAAATACAGCAAAATCTATCTAAGTAAACTTATTACAATCAACCACATTCAGCATGCTCATTAGCCTTTTGACTGTCTCTGCCTTCACTGCCTTGGTGAATAAATCTGCTGCCTGCATATCTGATCTACAGTAGCTCAGCTTCAGCCTTCCTTTTGTGACTTGATCTCTTAAGAAATGATAACGTGTCTCTATATGCTTCGACCTTCCATGTGCCACTGGATGTTTGGCCAAGCTAATTGCAGATTTGTTATCCACATATAGCTCCACAGCACCTTCCTTCTTGATCATCAGTTCTTGCATCAAATTGTCTAGCCAGATTGCTTGACAGGCTCCCATTGAAGCTGCAATATAGATCAGCTTCGCATGAGGACAATGCCACAACTGATTCCTTCTTTGAACTCCATGAGATGGGACCTGTGCCAAGCAGAAACACAGAACCAGCAGTACTCTTTCGATCAGATTTGTCACCTCCCCAGTCTGCATCAGCGAAGCCATAGAGACACTTCTCATTGTCTCCGCATTTACTGGGCAACAGTATTCCATATGACATAGTGCCTTTGACATATCTTAAGATTCGTTTCGCAGCAGCTAGGTGAGATGTTCTAGGACTGCCCATAACTCTGCTAATCAGACCTACACTTAAGCTAAGGTCAGGTATGGTGTTGCAGAGATATCTCAGTGCCCCAACCACCTGTCTGAACTCTGTAGCATCCACCTTTGGTTCATCAGCATCTTTGTCGAGCCATAGCCCTGCCTCTGCTGGTGTTTCGACACTGTTGCAGTGTAGCATATTGAACCTGTGCAGTATATCAGAGCATACTTCTTCTGTGACAACAACATACCATCATTAGTACTTTGAAATTCAATTCCTAGGAAATAAGAGATCTCTCCTAGGTCTGTCATTTCAAAAGTATTCATCATTCTCTTCTTGAACTCAGCCACCTTGGCTTCATTGTTTCCCGTAACCAATAAATCATCAACATAGAGGCATAGAATTATCACATCTCCACCATCTGACTTCACATACACCCCATGCTCAGAAATACATCTCACATACCCCATGTTGATCAAGCTCTTATCTATCTTCTTGTTCCAAGCTCGTGGAGCTTGTTTTAGGCCATACAATGCCTTTCTCAATTTCCAGATTTTGTTCTCACTTCCTTGTTTCACAAAACCTGCTGGTTGTTTGACATAAACCTCCTCTTCCAATTCTCCATTTAAGAAGGCAGATTTTACATCAAGTATCTTCCACCCTTGCATACTTGCATGAGCTACCACAACTCTCACAGTTTCAAGTCTTGCAACGGGTGCAAAGACTTCTTCATAGTCGACACCATATCTTTGTAGGAAACCTCTAGCCACCAATCTTGCTTTGTGCTTCACTACTTCACCTTTAGGATTTACTTTCACTTTGTATATCCATTTCACACCTATTGCTTTCTTTCCTTTGGGAAATTCGACCAATTCCCAAGTCATGTTCTTCTCCATAGATCTGATCTCCTCTTGCATAGCTTCCAGCCACTTAGAATTCTGCATTGCTTCCTGCCAAGTTACTGGTTCTGTCTCAGCAAGAAGTGCAAAGTGCACTATATCACCTTCGTCATTGACTGCACTATCAGTCATCACCTCACAGTCACTTAGCCTTGCAGGAAGTTGTCTTTGTCTCAGTGATCTTCTTGGTATCTCTCGACTACCTTCTTCACCATCATTCTCTTCGACAGGCTCAGTTTCACCCTCAAGTTCTAACTCTGTTTCACCAGCAGGCACATCAAATAAATTCTGTTCGACAGAAGTGGAACTTTCTCCCTTGTCACTCCACTTCCATGTCTTCCCCTCATCAAACACCATCTCTACTTATCACAATTTTATTATTCACAGGATTCACCAATTTGTAACCTCCAGTCGAATGATAGCCTACCATAACCATCACTTCTCCTTTATCATCTAAATTTGCTCTCTGCTGGTCAGGCACGTGTCTGAAGCAAACAGATCCAAATATTCTGAAGTGTGACACATTTGGCTTGGCACCTGTCCAAGCCTCCTCAGGGGTGATGTCTTCCAATCTCTTTGTTGGACTTCTATTAATGATATATGCCGCAGTATTAACTGGCTCTCCCCACCATCTCTTAGGCATATTCTTACTCTTTAACATGCTTCTCACCATATTAAGCAATGTCCTATTTTTCCTCTCAGCCACTCCATTATGCTGAGGAGTGTATGGAGGTGTGATCTCATGTGTTATTCCTTCAGCTTCACAGAACTCATTAAACTCAGTATTTACACTCTCCACCACCATCAGTTCTTAGCACTTCAATGTTCTGTCCACATTGTTTTTCGACTAGGACTTTGAATTTTTTGAATACTCCCAACGCATCACTCTTCCTCCTAATCAAATAAATCCAAAGCTTCCTAGTGAATTCATCAATAAATGTAACAAAATACTTGTTACCTGCAGGAGTTTCATGCACTATGGGGCCACACACATCTGAAAAAATCACCTGCAGCTTCCTCTTTGCTCTACTGGGCACACTTGGATTGAAAGAACCCCTAGGCATCTTGCTCTCCACACACTCTGCACATACATTCTTTGGAACATGGATATGAGGCAGACCTTTCACTACTGTCTTGCTCTGCATCCTGTTCAAATCACCAAAATTCAAGTGTCCATATCTGAAATTCCATAGCCACTCTTCCTTGTCGACTGCTGTGGCTGAGCACTGCTGCATCAGCACACCCAATTCGATCTTAAATGTCCTGTTCTTGGAGAGAGTTGCCTTTATCAACAACCTCTGTTCAGTGTTATACACCTTCATAGCATTATCTTCCAGCACCATCCTGTATCCCTTCTCCAATAGCTGTCCAATACTCAGCAAATTGCTCTTCATCCCTGGCACATACAGTACACCAGAAATGAAGCACAGTGAGCCATCCTTCTTTCTTATCATCACTCTCCCCACACCTTCCACCTTCATGGTTCTATCATCAGCAAACCTCACTCTACTCTTGATTGAGAAGTCAAGTTTGACAAACCAATCTCTCCTCCCTGTCATGTGTGTCGAACAGCCCGTGTCTAGGAACCAATGCTCACCACTCTCACCTTCCTCCTTAATTGTCACCATTTGCACTATTTCATCACTGCTCTCTATCTCCTCAATCACTTCATCACTGCTATCTGTCTCCTCAATCACCATCAACAAAGATTCCTCCTTCTCTTCCTCTTCTTCAGCCATTTTAGCATCATTGCCATCAACATTGCTGTAGCACTCATCAGCAAAATGTCCATATTTCTCACAGTTATAACACTGTATATGGCTCTTGTCGAATCTTCTCCCTCTTCCTCTAAATCCTCTGCCACCTCTACTCCATTTTCCTCTATAACTATCACCACTACTACTTCCCTGCTCATTACTGTTACTATTATCACTAGTGTTCGATTTTGCAGAGTTTGAGTTATAAGAATTACCTCTTCCTCTTCCTCCTCTGTAATTGTTTCTGCCTCTACCATGTTCTCTTTGATTTCCCCCTGTTTTGTTGCCTGTTTGCACTGCTAAAGCTTGCTCAGTGCCAGGCTTCACCACTTTCTTCTCATTCATCCTTTGCTCATGCGCTTCAAGTGATCCTTGAAGTTCTTCTATCGTCATTGTTGATAGATCTTTCGCCTGTTCGATCGCCACAGTGATGTGATCGAAACGTGAAGACACGGATCGCAAAATCTTCTCCACTACTGATTCATCAGACATCGTTTCACCGCAATACGTCATCTGATTCGTCATCGTTTGCACTCTCGTGAAATACGCAGCAATCGATTCACTCTCCTCCATTCCTAGCAAGTCATACTGACTTCTCAGAGTTTGAAGTCGCACCTTCTTCAATATCTGATCTCCGGCGTAGGAACTCGCAAGAATGTCCCACGTTGCTTTGCTTGTCTCCGATCTAGCAATTTTCTCAAAAATTGCAGGACTCACACACTGATGGAGTATACACAGTCCTTTCCAGTCCTTCTTCTTCGCTTCTCTGTAAGTTGCTTGTTGCGCAACGGCTGCGTTCGCCGGTAACGGAGCTAGTCTGTTCTGCACCAAATCCCACACATCCTGATAACCAAGGATCGCCTTCATCTTCATACTCCACTGGTCGTAGTTTCTTCCGTCGAGGATCGGAAAGTTCGCCGGAAAATGGCCGTTCGTCGTCATCGTGGTTCACTTTCACCGTTGAGACGTCACTCGTCTTCTCACACTGGATTCACTCTCAAAAACTTCAACAATCACGCTCTGAATACCATTTGTTGGAAGTTTTGAGTCACTGCACTCACTCACACACACACACATAAGAGAGAGAGAGAGAGAGAGAGAGAGAGAGAGAGAGAGAGAGAGAGAGAGAAAGTATACCCGAATTCTGTTATGGAAAAATTGAATACGCACTGTGTATATATTTTTTATTGCATCACTGTGAATGTTACTTATATACTCAGTCCATGACATCATGCTGAGTCAGCAACTGATAGAAAACATACAATCAAATCAAAGTGAAACTTCGACACAAACACACTATCTTTCGACAGCTCAGTTCTGAAAGACGAACTAGTTTACTTGTCGAATCTAGCTTAGTCGAACTAGCCTAATTTAACATAGTCGAACTAGCTTACTTATTTAACAGTCCCGAACCCGACCCCGACCCGAACCCTCCCCGATTTTACAAAGTTACAATATTACCCCTCTTGTATTAGAAACCCTCCACATCTCAACTAAACCCTAATTTCTTTTTTAGCGCTAACGCCTCCCTCATATATTAGATGCTTTGATGTGTGATAGAAGTTGGTTATGGAGTAATGAAAACAACTGTATGAATTTAATATTGACTAGTGGTGTTACTTCCCACATTGAAGAGTGAAGACGACAATATCATTTAAAGAAAGAAAGAAGACAACATTGATGTGGCTACGGGGATGAGGTTGAGGCGGGGATCCCCGAATCTGTTGGGTACGGGGATGAAGATCAATAATTCATTCTCGTTGAGTTTGGATAGGGGTATGTGGAACTATATAAGATTCGGGAAAGGGGATGGGGAATGCAAAATTCGTCCCCGCCCCGCCTCATTGCCATGCCTAATCAACGGTTTTTGATTACTTTGTGTACGGAACACAAATTGTCAGAAATGTGGACAGGAACATCCACCTTGCACAGACCCCTTCTGCTTGAAAATATACTCCTCAAACATGGCAGCATCCAACAGTAAATGCAATGCAACGACGGTCTCAATCCCACTTTCCTTAATTAGTTCAGCAGCATCCTCTTAAGCAGTTCTATTTCTCCTAGCTAGATATCCATTTGCTTGACATCTGTACTATCTCTGTCTTTTATAATTCAAATTTTATTTTATCTCTAAATTAATTCTTTTGTCTACTATGCTCCTTCCTTTCCTTTTATCAATCTTTTACTAAATTTCACATTGTTTGTGCCGTTGAAATTTTCATTTTATTTTATATATTTTGCTTTTCTTCATTTTATTTTCTAAACTCCATACTCATTACAACAAAAATTCCAAAGTACCACATAAATAGACATAGTAGTCTTCAACACAAGATGAATCAATACGAATTAATAAGTTTTTACCAAAAAAATATGAATTAATAAGTCTAGTAAGTGTCCCTACCAATTACAAATGACGGAAGGAGTGTTCGTAGTGCGGTTTGGTTCGATTTTTCGATCGAAAAAGTTATCCGAACTGCAAGGTAAAAACACATGCAGTTTGGTTAGGGAATTGGAGAAAGACTTGAGAAATGCAAATGTCATATGTAATGTCATCTCTAACACATATCACGATTGCCTTTTTGCTCTATATTGCTCTTACTGCATTTTTTTCAATTGTTATAACATGTCGAAAGTTGTTGGGAAAGGATCAAATAAACCATGTTCACAAACCATAATCAAATTCAAGACCACACCATCTTGGATTTTTTTCATGTTAGTTTTCATAAGTCCCACATCCACTAAAATACAACAGAAACAAGTGTTTATAATTATCTAACATGGTTGTTAGTGCGTCGAGTTGGGTAGCACCAACTTGTAACCCAAGTGAGGACAATATGGTGATGGAACATGGCTTTGGCTTGCTAGTTGGGCTTGTGGTTGCACCATGATGGCTTGCCCACTCCAAGTTGAGAGTTGAGTTGTGGGTTCTTAGCGAAGGCTGAGATTTCACATCTCCTAGACTGAAGGGCACTGCGTGAGGCTGGCTTCACAGAGTAGCGAAAACCTTTGGCTCCTAACAGTGGAGGGACCACAGGCTGTTCACTTCAAGTCCATAACACTAGGTGAGCCTAGCCTATTGAACCATCACTTTTTTATCTTCCAAATTCATTTTTTCTTTGTCGTTGCACTTCAAGTCCATAACACTAGGTGAGCCTAGCCTCTTGAACTATTAATTTTTTATCTTCCAAATTCATTTTTTCTTTCTCCTTCACTTTTGCGTGTTCCACCTGTTTGACATGATGTTTCTGTGAATTTTTCGTTTTTTCACATCTTAACTTGATGTGAGAAGAAATGGTTTAAAAACGCCGAATAGAATTGGCAATAGCGACTTATGTCATAGCCCAATATATTTAATCCGCTTGTTCGAGTTTTGAAGTATTGGTCTACGGTTTTGACTAGGACTTTTTGTGTCCTTAAAGATTATTTTTCTTTTTTCCCCTTTCGGTTGAAGAGTTTAAGAGGCATTTACGAAAGAAACTATACCGGCTATACAATTTATAAACTGAACAGTGGGGTGCCTGAGGGTGGGCTGGAGGTGCGACCGGACAAGACCTCAAAATTTCGGGGACACCAATTTTTTAATATGGTACTCCCTCCGTTTTCATTTATAAGCAAAAATTCCCACTTTTTGTTGTTACTAAATATAAGCAAGTCAACCAATATGATGTGACACAAGTGGTAGATACTTGAGTCCCTTAACCATTTGGTCCTGAGTTCGATCCCTGGCCGGTGCGTATGGGAAAACATTTGTTGGGAGATGTCAACCCCTTAAATAGATCTCAGATACCTCGAAGGATTAGTCTCCACAGTTTTTTCCTCCTGCACTTTTTTGGTGCACTCCTTCAGTATTTCTTAGCTCGCCAACTGAAGTACCTACTTGGGATATATATAATAAAGTTGACGGAAAAGGATCTAGTATCAAATGTTTTTTTTTGACTCATAGTATCATTGTTTTTTGTCAACACTTAACAGGATCTAATATCATTGGATATTCTAATTCTAGACTTAGAGCCAAAAGTAATGTGAACATGCGGTTCTGCTAATCTATCTTTTCCTTAATCGTTCCGTTACTCTCTCTTTCGGTGGTTGGCATGATAACTTGCATTTTATCACGTAAGCTTTAAGTCTGAAGGAAAGCATATCGCTGAGTTTTTTTTTATACTAAAATTTAGGTGAGTTGGGTCTCAAAAGTTCACCGGGTGAAAGATTTACTAAATAGTTAAATAGTCTCTAAGATTTTTTTGCTTATTAATTCAGTCTCTAAGCAATAAATTTTAAGGACTAAAACTCTATGATCTTTCCATTAAAAGACCTATTGTTGGACATCTATCAATTCAATTTATTTGCTTAATTTATGCTAACAATCAGGCGGGCCTACATTATGATACATGCTCTCTTTGGTAAAAAATAGGGTACAGCCAATGTTTTAAAACTCGGACCAGTGGCCGACTCGGTGAACGTACCGGGTCATTGGGTCAATGGTCAGACCGATGGGTCGACAGTTGAACCGCATGACTCGGATCCGGTCTCTATTTCGCGAATTTTCAAGACCTATATAATAAAACTTTAAAATATTTATTATGAAAAAAAATAATGTCTTTAATGGTTGACTTGTTTGTAAGAGAGAGTATAATAATAATAATAATAATAATAATAATAATAATAATAATAATAATAATGATAATAATAATAATTACAAAAAAAACATATAGAAAACCATGCATCTGTATCTTGGCCGTTTTTTTACCGAATGTATAGCATGTAACATATACTAAATATTAGAAAGGAATTAACAAGCATCACATTGGCGCGGTGGTAGCGGTTCCTGGAAACCAGGGAAGAGGTTTGTGGTTTGATCCCCCATCCTTATACTTTTAGACGCAATTTAATTAAAAAATGGCAGATTCACAGTTGACCCGCTGCCGAGTTCGACCGAGCTGCTGACGTCATCACCGAGTCAGTGCATATCCGATCGAATTAGGCGACCGAACCGTAGACCCATCCGAGTCTCGGTCGGGCCGGTCCGAGCCGGGTTTTAAAACACTGGGTATAGCGGATAGCGTGAAACGCTATAAGCTATGAACTCAAACGCTACTTCAAGTAAGATTTCAAAAAACGCTATAAGCTAGTTCTGCTAAACATTCACAAGTTACTTATCCACTATAAGATACCAGATTTGGTTTGCAAAACACAACCACAGTATAATATTGGCTGATGGGTGAGAGAATATGGACATAAGGTCTTCTTCCAACTGCTTTCCTATTAATTAATATGATTGTGAAAACTCTAACATTAGTGTTGGACTATTGGTGGATAGTGTGGATACCCAGCCTTTGGGATTGGGAACCTTACCATGTCTTGTTAGATATTTTGTTAATAATTCATCTTTGATTCCAACTTGGACTGTTTTAGAATTGTTGACTAAATGCATTCACATGAAATTATGTTTAAATGCAATTTTCTAGAAGTCAAGAACACTCTCTTATCGTAATTTAACCGGCTTATCTACTTGCATTAAATATTAAGTATTTGTGACACTGTTTGGGAGAGATTATAGAAACAATTTATTTATTAAAACAACTAATTTTATATTATTTTTAATACAAAAATAATTTACACATAATTACAAATTATATATAAGAGTTAAACTTTTTTTACTTTAACACTACCCGTGAAGTGTGAGCTCACAAAGTGGAGATCTCGGATTCGAACCCGAATAATCACGAAACATATTCAGCCTATCAACAATTCGGCTTTAGTAATTGTGCTAGGCCTTACGAAGTATAAGAATAAAGCTAAATAACAATGAACTTGAGCACTACAATATGTATCCATAAGGCCAGAAGATCTATTTACAAATTCAAACCAGAATCTTACAATTATACTATCAAATTTACATTTCTTTGTTACAAATCTAGTTCCAAACACAAAAAAACAAAATGCCATTTTCTATATAACTACACAAGAATCTAGAATTTACATATCATACAATTGGAGAGATTCTTGTGTTTGAATAATCCTAAAAAACAGAGAAATGAAGTAAATTACCAAAAGCCCTCCTCCCAATACTCCATCAAGCTTCATATTTCTCTTCAACAAAACCACAAGTGCCCAAATTAATCCAATTACCAAAAACACCAAAGTCTCCAAAAGATAAGAATCTTTAGGAATGACAATAGATTTTGGATATTCTGACCAAGTTGATGTAACAAGAGACAAACCTAATCCAATAAGTGTATTAAAGATAGGACCAGCATATGAACCTGAAATAGCTATTTGAACACCTTCTTGTCCACCATTTAAAGCCAAGGTTAAATTGGTAATTAAATCACCTAATGAATTACCCCAAGCTAAAACTGTTAATCCTAATATTGAAGGACTAATTCTACATATGTAACCAATTGTAACTAATAATCCAACTAACTCTTGTGCTATAATGTAACTCCATGTTACACTCATTATAAACCCTCCTACAAGCCATGGAAATAAGCACTTTTTTGGTGGATTTGACTTCTCAGTTGTGAAAATTGCTACCACACCAAATAAAATTCCAATCAATATTCCAATTCCATAAACAATAAGGTCTTTGGTTTTTCCTTCTTGGGTATTCCATAAGATAGACAAGAGAATTGGTGCTAATATTGCTGAAGAAATTGCATATGATTTTGACCATCTCTCTTCAGAAACCATTGGAATTGTTAATCTCCTTGGTAAGTAAAGTGGCATTTCCAATATATAAAGTGAAATCCTACATATTGAAAATTTCATGCAACAATAATAATTCTCCTTTTCCAAGTCATATTGTTGAATACCATTTTCAATCTCAACACAATCAATGGCTGAGATTCCTTTCTTCATATCACTGAAAAGTGGCACACTCAATTTCAATTCATCACCATCTTTCCATGTTGTAGAAGAGACATAAACAAAAATTACATAAACTAAATAAATAAAACAAAAACTAATTGCTCCAAAAACATTGATTTCACCAATGATCAAAACAAAAAGCAAGACTAGAAGAACCAAAAGGAGGAAACAAACATCTCTTACAAAAGCATATTTCATAACATGAATTTCTTTTTTTCTTATTGAAATGCTTACTAATCCTACTACAACACAAGTCACAAAAAAAACACCACCTAGAATAGTGTTCAATCCTATGTTTCTTGTCCCACTTACTTGAAAAGAGACAAGACTAGAGAAAACATCACAAGCACCATTTCCTAAAGAGAGAAGGGTGACACCAGAAATTGTTGGAGACAATTTAAGTAGGTGGGAAAGTTTTTCAAGGGAAGGACAAAAATATTGAGAAGTTGTGTTGGCTAATAAGTAAAAAAGAATTAAGAGCCAAAGAAACAAAAGGGTGTTACCAAATAGAGGGAATTTCCCAAATTTGCAATAGAAAATGTAAAAGTAATTGATGTAACCTTGTGAGTCACATGGGTCGTTGGTTTGAAAGAAAAAACATTTGGCTTTATAGTCTCCTAGGTTGTCTAGATTCTTGCAATTTTGTTCACTACTTTCATCATCAAAGGAAGATAGGTTGTTGTGAACAACATTAACAACTTCTTCTTGTGGTGTGTAGAAGTGGATAATCATGAAAGAACAAATTATCAAGAGGAATGATGTGTTCAAGAACAAAGTGTAACTCTTGTGTTTGGAGATAGAAACTGTGATAGCCATATTGAGAGAGAGAGAGAGAGAGAGAGAGAGAGAGAGAGCCTCAAATTCAAGTTTAAAGTAGTGCTAAAAGATGGTAACTTGATGAATAAGGAAAGTTATGGAGTTGTGGGCATGAAGCAAAAGAAGAAAGCTAAAAAACCCATAATTGGAAAGGAAAAAAAAAACAATGAAAAAAAAAACAACTAGAAAATGAAGAAATTAAGGATTAGACATCAAAGGATTGTTGCTGGATAATGGTTTTGTTTTCTTTATGATTTGGATGAATTTTACAGTGTTGAGAGAAGAGAAAGAGAAGGGTATATACTATATAGCAAATAATTGGATTTGTATAATAATATCAATATCATTAAGGTGGCACATCATCATGAAATGACTGGTTTGAATCCAAAATGACAAGAGTTTCTACCACACACGCCTTTGGGAGAATAATTTGGAGAAGAGACATATTATTTTAACATCAAAAATTCACATCAAAAATTGACATAAATAGGTGACTACTGTATAGATCAAACATGTGATTATTAAAGTGCTCTATACTAAAGTTTCTCAACTCGTTAATCATCAATTGAATTTCATTATCTATGAATTTAAATACTATTAACTATCATGTTTAGTTTTTTATAGGCAAAGTGGTTAGAAATTAGTATATTTGTTGTTAGAGGGGAGGGAGGAGCGGGGTTCATATGCGGCTTACGTTTTCACCAAAGATGTTCCTTTTACTCAACCAAATGAGCTATTATCATGTATTGTTCATAAAATATAATCTACTCCATATATACTAAATCACTTCAAAAACATTGTTAATGATGTTCAAAATTGGGATTAAAGAATTATAATTTATAGTTAATGACTCAATTAGGTATATTTATTAGGGCTTAATTTGTATATATTATCGCTATAAAAAATTCTACACCATCAACCATCGAAAACTATGGTATTAGTAATTTTAAAGGCTAAAGTGCTCTCGGGGTCCCTTATCTTTATTTAAAGTAACGATTGGTCCTTTATCTTTTTTTTGTCCCAAATCAGTCCTTTATGTTTTAAATTTTTGACACATAAATCATTTTCTAGCCCAAATCAGTCCTCTTTATGTTTCAAATTTTTAACACATAAATCTTTTTTTTGACACATAAATCAGCACTATTAACGGAAAATGATTTATGTGTCAAAAATTTGAAAGATAAAGGACTTATTTGGGACAAAAAAAAACATAAAAGACTAGTTTGTTACTTTAAATAAAGATAAGGACCCCGAGAGCACTTTAGCCAATTTTAAAAGTAGTTAAGATAAAGTCAAATATTTTTTTACGACTATCATTTTGTAATTGTCTAAACACCAACTATTTAAATTAAATTCTATTTATTAACTATGTATTTGATAAAAGTTAAACCAAGTATTTGATGTCGGTTTCTAGATTTAGTAGTGGCATCTAATCAAACCAATGGCGTTGAAGATTCTAAGAATCATTGATTTTTTTTTTGAAAGAATAAGAATAATTACTTGCAAAAAAAAATCATTGATTTGCTCCTAAGTTTTGATTTACTCTAACTTAAGGGTGTAGTGTATTGTATGTCACGTAATAAACTGTAACCAGAATCATTGATTGAAAAATTAATTTATAAATGCAGACGTACCTACGTATGCATTAGAAATTTTGATGATTTATTTTTTAATTAATTGTTGTAACTCTGTTTTTTGGTTAAATTTTAAAAAGGAGACAAATCTGATAGAACAAAATCCAACAAAATTATAGTGGTTTTGATGGAGTTGTGGGAATTTTTTTTTATCAGTTAGAAATTAAAGACAACTACTCTCTACTATATTGCATTCCCATAGCGTCAGCTAAAAGGGTCAAAGACAAATCAGCCGGACAATAACGCCATAAGAACAGGTCAGGACTCGAGGAAGCTCTATGCTTGGCCAACCAGTCAGCAACATGATTTTCTTCCCGCAGAGTGTGTACGAAGGAAAGAGACCAATTATAGTTCTTGAACTCGCGGATGAATGAGACAAGATGAGCATACAGATGAGTATGGGGTACACCCTCATTGATTAAAGACAAAGTTGTCTGGCAATCAGATTCACAAATAACATTCCTGTAGCCATTCTCCCAAGTTAAAATGAGACCTTTCATAATAGCTAAAAGCTCGGCATTAATATTGGAGGTAATGCCACAGTTTCCAAAGAAACCCAAAAGCCATTCACCATTAGAATTCCTAAGAACACCACCAAAACCTGATCTCCCTGGGTTACCGAAGCTACTACCATCAATGTTAAGCTTCACAAAGCTATCTGGAGGAGGAAGCCAAGAGACTAGACGCTTTTGAAGGACTTTGTTATTGGCAACCATTGCTGCTTGCAAGGCTTGTAAATCAGAAGTAATAGTATTCCGCAATTTCCAAATAGGATATTTGATATCGTTAAAAATCTCATTATTAAGGGACTTCCAAATATGCCAACAAGAAGTGAGAAATAGTTGACCTGAACTATCGTTAGCAAAAGATGTGAACCAAGGGAGAAGCTCATGCTGAAGGAAGTTTGTTTTGGAGCTAAAGGAGAAAAACTGCCAGATATTACAAATTGAAGGGCAATCTCTAATAGCATGAAGAATAGACTCATCATGAGCCCCACATCTATGACAAGAAGGATCGTCAGTGATATGTCTTTGGTGGCGGAAAATATTTGTAGGCAAGCTGTTATGGAGCACCATCCACGCAAAGAACTTAACATTTTCAGGAACATGAAATCCAAGACCAGTGAGAGACATCATGAGAGTTACGCAGTACAAGACCATCCTGTTGTTCTGAGGGTTGAGTAAGCCAAAGATATCCACTCTTGGTGGAATAGGTACCTGTAGATGAGGATTCCCAAATCAAAGAATCCCTGTAATTAGGATTGATAAACATAGCATGCATCAAGTCTTTCAGATCCTGAGGAATCTGAGTATAGGGGATATCAAAATTCCAAGCACCATTTGAATAAATATCTGCAACCTTAAGATCAATATCATGAATGTCAATGTAAGGGAGATTATCACACAATCTTCCTTTGTGGAGCCATTTCTCATACCACAGAGACACGTCACCTCAGCCAATACGGTTGATATAACCATCCTTTAATAACTCAACAGCTTTAATGATGGAACGCCAAGTGTAAGAGGACCCTGGACAAGGAGCAGTATCGAATAAATCTGTTAGATAAATATTTTGAAGAAAGGAGTTTAACCCAAAGCTTGTCAGGATTATGAATGAGCTCCCATACGTATTTACCCAACATGGAAGTGTTCACATGTCTTGACTTTCTGAGGCCAATACCTCCCTTAGACCGAGGTTGGCAGACTGTGTCCCACTTCACCCAATGACAATGCTCCCCCCCCCAATAAATTGCCTATACATAGAATCCAATTTGTCACAAATACCTTGAGGGATCCACAGGTTGTTCATTGTATATATAAGCATAGAACAAAAAACCGTCTTAGCAAAGGTGACTCTTGCAGCTCTACTAAGAAGATTACTTTTCCACCCTGCAAGTTTTTTGTTAACTTTATCAATAATATATGTAAAATTCTCATTCTTCACCCTCCCAGAAAGAAGAGGGAAGCCAAGATACATACCAATATTTAGGGTGTGTCTAAAATCAATAATGCATTCAAACTTATTGATTTTAGCTCTTGTCACATTTTTGGATGGAAAAAATTGAGATTTCTCAATATTAACTTTCATACCAGATGCCAAACAAAAGGAGTTCAAGACATCTTTGACAATTCTGACCTCAGACGAGCTAGCTTTGGTGAATAGCAAACAATCATCTGCGAAGAAGAGGTGAGAAATGGAAGGCCCTTCATTATTGATCTTGATAGGAAGCCACTGATTAGCATTGACTTTTTCTTGAATTAACATGGCAAGCTTCTCCATACAAAGGAGGAAAAGGTAAGGTGAGAGAGGGCCACCTTGTCTCAACCCTCTGTTGGGAGCAAAGTTAGATAGTTTCTCACCATTCCACTTAAGAGCCAAAGTGGAGGAGGTAGTAATATTCATAATCAATTGGATAGTGAGAGGGGGAAATCCAAAGTCTTCAAGAGTGAGGCGTAGAAAATTCCAATGAACGCGGTCATGGGCCTTTTCGAAGTCAATTTTGAACATGAGAACCCCGGCCTTACCTTTTTTCTTATCCATGAAGTGAACAAGTTCTTGAGCTATAAGGGCATTATCTGTTGTGCCCCGATTAGGGAGGAAACTACTTTGGAGCGGACCAATAATGTCATCAAGATGATCTCATTCTATTAACAAGAATTTTAAAGACCAATTTCAACAGCACCCTGCATAAACTAATTGGTCTAAAATACCTCAAGGATTTAGGCTCATCAATCTTGGGAATAGAAACAATAAAGGTTTCAGCAAGGTAGCTGTCAATGGTACCATAAGTAAAGGCTCTAGCCACCAATTCCCCAACATCATTACCCACAACCTGGCAATACCTCTGGAAGAAGATTGGTTGAAACCCGTCTGGCCCGGGCGCTTTATATGGGGACATAGCAAAAATGGCATTCTTGACGTCTAACATAGAAACAGACTGAGTGAGGAGATTGTAAAGAGGCTCATCAATTTTAGGAATATGATGAATCATAAGGCTGTTTAGCACACAATGTGCATTGGCTTGAAACAAATTGTTGAAAAAACGAGTAGCTTCTCTCTTGAGAGTATCATCATCTGTGACCCAAGTACCCTCAATCATAAGACCAGTAACCTTATTGTATCTCCTACGGATAATAGTTTGAGTATGGTAGAACTTGGTGTTTTTATTACCAAATTTAATCCAATTCTCCCTTGATTTCTGAAACCACAAGACCTCTTCTTCTTCAAGAATCTTCGCATAATCAAACTGAAGTTGCTTCTCAAGACTAATAAGATCACTATAAGGATGAATGTCTAGCTGAGCATGATCCCCTTTAATACGACCTTGAAATTGTCTTTTTCTTTTAAAGATGTTCCCAAAAGTATCCTTATTGAATAAAATGGACTGAGCTCTAACATTATCCAATTTTGAAAGAGCATTACCTCCTGTTTGCTTCCAAGTGAGATCCACGAGTGGCCCATAGTCAGGGTGATGCATCCAGACAGCTTGAAAATGAAACAAATTAGAACGAGAAGGCTGGAACTTAGAGCAATATACTAGCAGGGGGTTGTGGTCCAATCCATGAAGGAAGCACCTCCACAATAGCTTGAGGAAAAGCAAGTTGCCAGTCAACATCAGCAACATCTCTGACAAGCCGCTTTCTCACGTATCTTGCAAGTTGAACATTCTTCCTCCAAGTGAAACAACCACCAACACAATGAAGATCTAATAGATTACAAGCAAACATCATGTCTGCCAAGAGAGCAGCTCAATTTGGATTGAAGGAACCTCCAGAAACCTCGAAAGAGTAAAGAACTTCATTAAAATCACCAGCAACAAGCCAAGGCCCTACAACATCACTTCTAAGCTGAGACAAGTAATCCCAAAACTTGCAGCGAACGGAGAAGGAAGGCGAAGCATATAGAGCAGTATAAAACCAAGACACTGAATTCTTCGAAATAGAGAAAGTAATGGCTTGCTGAGTGGAATCTATAAGAGAAAAATTAAAGCCGAGCACACTAGATAAAACCCATATACCACCAGAATGCCCCCTAGATTCCTGAATAAACAAGGGAGTATAACCCAGAGAACTCCAAAAACGCCCAACTTTAATGAATTGAACATGTGTCTCACACACACACAAAAGCGAAGGATGGTGAGAATTGATAATATCACATAACTGGCGCTTAACATTAGTGTTTAGAGCACCCCGAATATTCCAAGAAATAATAGTGAAATTATTAAAACCATCCATAGAGAAACTTTAGTCAAGAATCACTATCACACACTCAAAAGAAAATCTTTAACTTGTAAGAGCTTCCGAACACTGGAATCCAAAGGATTACAAGCACACAGCAGTACCAAAAATAGAGCTACATGTCACCAATGATCCCAAAAAGGAAAAAAATAATACTCCTTATTAAAAGGGATGAACAATACCCCTTATTAAAATGGAAAAACAAAACACCTTATTAAAAGGGAAAATCAAATAAAATTATTGCATTCACTAACCAGGAGATTGACCAAACAAACCGATGGAATGGAATACGATATCATAGCATGTCGATTCATCAGGAAGCACGACGATTAGGGAAAACAGAACCAAAGCCACCAAAATATCCAAATCACTTATCTATGAAATAAAGAACTTCACAATTCAACATCACCAAAAAACCAATCAGCGTCATCTGACATTGAATTGGAGGAAAATGAATTGATTGGGAATGGAATGATAAGGAAGTGCTGCGATGGCTACATCGGTGGCCCACTTTCTCACTCTCTTTGATTGTACTGCGACACCGCACCAGTGGATGATGTAGATCCACTATAACTACTTGAAGAAGAGAGCGTTCAAGGCACCATGTATTGGGATAACAGCGGCGGGATCAAGAAACCCTGACGGCGGCGAGATCAAGAAACCCTGATGAGGAGAAACCCTTAATAGTAATGCTCTATATAATACTGAGTTGTGGGAATGAAACTAGGGGTGTTCAGTGGTTCGGGCAAATCCAAACCAACCCACAATCCAATCCAAACCGATATGTTTGGTTCGGATATTTTTCGTGTTCGGGTCAAAATCGAACAAATCCAAACCAACCCGTAGTTGTTTGGATCGGGCAACGGATTTTAAAAATCAAATCCGCGAACCTGAACCAACCCATATTACGTCATAACAATTTTGTAATTTTAGATGTACACGATTTTATTTGCTTAGAATTTTTACCTTAAGAATTTATGATTAAGTTGTAAAATTTTAATACTATGAATGAGAAGCCTATTAGTGGATTTGAGTTTGATTTCGTGTGATTTTCAATTTTTTTAGCTATTTAAAGTGTTGGAATATCATAAAAAAGTGTTGTTTTTTATATTTTAGAAAATTAATATTATAGTGAATGACCCATGAGCCCAATCCAAACCAACCCGTCCAATATCGGTTCGGTTTGGTTCGGATTTTGGAGGAAACAATGTAAAATCCGAACCAACCCAAACCGAATAATTATCATTGGTTCGGGCAACGGATTTGGTCAAATCCGATCCAAACCGACCCACGAACACCCCTAAATGAAACAAAAGAAGAAAGCTTAAAAACCAATAATTGGAAACGAAAAAAAAAAACAATTAAAGGGAACAACTAGTAAATGAAAGAAATTAAGGATTAAGGAATGTTGCTGGATAAGTGTATTGTTTTCTTTATGATTTGAATGGATTATACTGCGTGAAGAGAAGTGAAAGAGAAGGGTATATAGCAAATAGAAAATAACTGGATTTGTATAAATTGTAATAATAATGTATAATAATGTATCGGGTGTCCGAAAATACCGACCTAGGCCCCTCCAATGAGGACCCCCGATTCACCGAGAAAGACCTTGGCAGATTAAGGAGAACGGTTGAGGAGCGCAATCGACACCCGATGAGGTAAAAATAGTATCATAGGAGGCCTCGTACCGTATGTGTCGTCGTACAACCATGCACAGACCAGGATGACTCCACATAGAAGACAAACGAAGAGGACAAGGCCGCCAACCATTGGCTCGTACAGAAGTAGTGGCCCCATCACTACCTTGGTGACAGGCGCATGATAGCGATCCCCTGCAGCATAGAACATCCTAGGACTCTTTGTATTATAAATCGTGCATGCTACTGTTGTATGAAGGATCTTTGGTTCATGTAATTTGGTAGGTCTCCCTTAGTAAGGCTATATCCTTAAGAGTTAGAGCACCCTCATTTTATATACCCGAACATTGGTTCTCACCATAGAGCCACCAGTAAAAACTCATTTCTCGGCGGTCTTACAAGCAAAGAGTTGAGTGCTTCCACCTAAGCCATGGTGGAATTGCGATGTTCGAACCAGACTCCCATCAGCGGCGTTGAAGAACCAGGCAAGGAAATGCAGTGAATGCAATGCTTTTTCAGGACGTTAGAGCAGCAAAACAAGGAGCAACAACGCAAAAACCTACAACAACTCCACCGCACACAAGCCTTGGAGGCCTGGAAAAAGCATGCTTCAAGAACAAATAATCGCTCTTCTAAGCGACTCCCAAACCCCTGTAGGAGTAAAGACTCCCCCCAATAATTTTTCAACCGTTCTCAGAAGAAGTTCAGGCTATGGCCCCAACGTTTTAGGGAACCCATCATAATGGCCAATGACAGCTTCAGTGACCCCTCCTCTCCCATGATTTTGTGGCTGCCTTCCAAACCCAAATCAGTGACAACACCGTCAGCTACAAGATGTTCACCAGGACGTTGAAAGATGTAGCACTTTGATGGTTCATCGGCTTACCCCCCAAGATCCATCGCCAAATTTGAGGACTTAGCTAGCCGGTTTGCCGCTCAGTTCTTTGTCAACGGTGGGAAGCAAACCATTTTGTTTGACCTTCATCAAGGACGGAATGAGCCACTCAAATGCTTTTTAGCCCATTTTAACAAATGGTGAGGCAAGTCGGTGTGCCCGACGAGAAGTTCTTTGTTGTTTCCTTCCACAAAGGTTTGCGTATAGGAACTTTCAGCGAAGCCCTATTCATCCACAAACTCGCAACTATTTACAACATTCGACTCCGCATCGACAAGCACATCGATGTCAAGGAAGCATCAGAGCCTAAAACACAAAATACAACAAAGGTAACCAGAGAGACAACGGTAAGACGGAGCGCAGCAACTCGCACCCAAGTGAACTCTCCGATAACAAGCGCAAACAACCGTATCACCCGACAAACATGCCTCTCACTCCGCTTAATGTTAGCCTGTCCAAGATCTACAAAAAATCTAAGAGGCTCAATCTCATGGTTCGACCCCACTATTGTGCTTGATATATATACACAAATGTATGTGCAAGTGTATACAATCGTAACAAGTAATATATTAGTAAGTTGAGATCGTACCCATAGGGATTGGATTAATTTCAAAGTTTAAATTGATAGTTTTGGTGAGGAGTAACAACTATCACACAAATTGGGAATGCAAGAATGTAAAAGACAGAAAGTAAACAATCAAGTGAAGTTGTGTTGTAAAATATGATGAGAAAGTAGTTGGAATGCTTTCCACTAGTAAGTCACTTTTAACAGCATTGTGTTACATATGATGCTGTAGCATTGGATGCTGTAGCATTTGATGTGTGCCTTTCGGTCACTATCGTCAGAGTTTCATTACAAGGGACAACATGTCTGCTCCCTTAAATAGGTTCACTCCTGTATATGAAGCACCCACAGTATCACCCTCTGGACTATGCTGCCTATGCTAGGTTGAGCATGGAATTACAAAGTTTCATTTTTTAAAACCCTTACCCATATTAGTTCTTGAATTCCAATTATAAACCATGTCTGAATTTATAATTTGTATTCACTTTTAGCTGATCAATATTAAAGGATGAATTGGAAAGAATTATGCATACAAGAACTAAAATGCAAACATCAATATATAAGACAAAGTTAATTAAAAGATCATTACAAATTGTATAGCATCCCAACTACAAATGGATTTAGCTCATGCTTAACATTACTAAAATAATAGTCATGTTCATATAACTGAAAAATACAAAAGACAATAAATAGAATAGAGAGTACACAATTAATTGCTCCTGCATAAGTCAGCCAAGTAATCCTGCAGCATCGCCTTCAGCATTCCTTACAGTTGCTTGAAGGTGAAGGAAGAAGTTGTCAAGTTCTTCCCTCTCCTTTCAGACCAGCTCCAATGATGATTTAAGTGATATTTTTTGGCCTGCCTTTGAATGAGGAAGTGAGTGGTATTTATACCCTTCAAGGGCGAGGCCTTTTCAAGCTTAAAAAGAAGGTTAATTGAACTTGTATCCACTTGCTTCAAAGTGATTCATTTGATTACCAAACTACCACCAAATGGGTCCTATAGCATAAGGACAAGTGTCCCTAAAAAGTGCAATTTGCAAGTTAAGTTGTCAATAGAGTGGCGCTGAGGAAAGCAACTTGGGCCACTTGCGTAACTTTTTGACTTGTGAGCTCATAGTGACGTCATCATGGTAATGTTGTGGCATCCATTGCTTTTGCACTTAATGCTGTGGCATTCCAGTCCTCTAATGCTCTGGCATTACTCTTTTCTGATGTTGTGGTGTAACACCCCCTTCTACTAAGCTACTATTTAATTCCTTTAAAATCAGAGTTTCCAAAAACCGTTTTAATGCATCCACAAGAGGGTGCCACATTTCAAAACAACAACTCATAATAGTCTCCAAAATTTAATTCATAAAGTCATAAGGTACGATACATAGCACCGCAAATAATCTGTTAGCCTACACCAAAGTAAATCATAATAGTCATCGCAGCGGAATAATCACCAAATCTTAAAATGCCAAATTACATCACCAATAAAGTTCAAAACATCAAATAAAATAATACGTAAACTAAACGCCCCCCCGATGCTACGTATCAGAGCAGACTCAACTGACTAAGAAAAGGTACTAGATCACCTTCACTCGCTATCACCTGCACGTTGCCGACATAAGAAGCAACACAAAAGCAGTAGGGTGAGTCTCATTTCATAAGTAATAACAAATAAGATAAGCATCATTTAGAGAAGGCAACTAAACACACCAATTCACCACAATAACAACATACCCCATTAATTTTCATTCACCAAGAAACATCGCCGAATATTTTCAATCACCGAGAACAACACCAAATATAACTAAATACACCAAATTACAATTATCTCCACGTACACCATCAATTTATAATCACCAGGAAAAAGTACCGAATGCATGTTCAATGTATGAGATGCAACCCAAAACTCCACGGGCACATGCATGTGGATCCATCACCAAAAATTAGCCTTGAGGGCATACACCAAAATAAGGCCGAAGCCTTCTGCTCACCAATAAATGCACATGATTATGCGACGCCATGAACAATGCACCATACACACCAAAATCACCACAACAATGCAATAACATGCGCACCAATAATTTGATTAACTCACCAACACCAAAAGAAAGGTCATAGACCATTGCCTTGAGGGCACTCACCAATAAGCTCACCAATAATTTATCTCACCATTTTATATACATCACCATTATACATCTCCAAAATTTCAGCTCTAAGGATAGCACACCAATCACACCAAGCACAATCAATTACGCGACTACATTGTCACCAAAAGACTAAACAACACCCATAGGGACCAAAACAGCACATAGAGTAGCAGCAGCAATATAAACAGCAGCATAAAACAGCAACAGCAATACAAAACAGTTCATTTTGCCTTAAAAATAGAAGGGTAAAATATGTTTTTAGTCCCTACAAAATCGGCTCCTTCTAAGTTTAGTCCCTACATTAACGAAATAGGCGTTTTGGTCCTCATCTTATTTTTTCGTTTTCAATTTTAGTCCCTCATGACTTTTAATAGCGCTTCAAAACTTTTAATAGCGCTTATAAAAGGTCAAAAAAGCGCTATTAAAAGTTTTTAAGCGCTATTAAAAGTCATGGGGGACTAAAATTGAAAACTTCAAAATAAGATGAGGACCAAAACGCCTATTTCGTTAATGTAGGGACTAAACTTAGAAGGAGCCAATTTTGTAGGGACTAAAAATATATTTAACCCAAAATAGAATAATCGGTTAGGCCTCTGAATGAGCTCTTCAACGCATCTTAGAATGCCTCAATCGGGTTCCCGGATCAAAAGATATCGCGAAAACAAACAAGGTGCAGAAATTCCGTAACCATGCGCTTACTTTGGCGAATTGATTAAAATAGTAACCCACACCGGATTTCGACAAATAAATACTTGTTGGAAAGCCCTATGGGTCTACTCCTTATTCCTAAGTTCAGTTTTTGAAAAAGAGAGTCTAACAGGTACAGTTTTCAAAAACACACATACTAGTTTCAAAAGAGGGCAGTTTCTGTCCTTCAAATTCAAGCAGTTCTAAAATGACCAAAACTCAATCAAATTGCATGAAACTTGTGCATAAACTGAGGAGAATTCTGTCTAGTTTTCAAAGAAATTGGATTCGTTCGAAAATGAGTTCTTTTGAAAACGCAGTGACCAAAACACTGACCCTATGTCCAGATTGTTTCCAAAATCCTATCCTAACTTGTGAAATTCATATCTCGAGCTACACAACTCTAAATGCAACCAAACCAGTGCCAAATTAACAAGCATTAAGTCTATTTTCCAGAACTGTAAACCACATAATTTTTCAGTCAACACAACGTTCCCAGTTACCGAAATACTGAACCTCTACCCAAATCGTTTCCAGAATTTTAACCTAACTTGTTTCACCTATAACTTAAGTTTTACAACTCCAAATACAACCAAATCAACGTCAAATTAACAAGCATTAAGTCTATTTTCCAGAACAGTAAACCACATAATTTTTCAGTCAACACAACGTTCCCAGTTACCGAAATACTGAACCTCTACCCAAATCGTTTCCATTCTCGATTTTATTTAGTCATTACAACATACACCTAACTTGCATGACTAATACCATGTACATATCAATACTAATCAATTATGGATTCTACCAAAAATAACATAAGTTCATCATCAACAACATGGATTTAACAATTTACATTCATCGTAACAAAAACATCCAAAAACAACAATTCAATTCAATCAATCAAACCCCCCTAAAACCTAACTCATGTGATTCTAATCCTATAAGTTATTAAGGATGAAAAGAGAGCCTCCTAACCTTTTGTTAATGGAAGAAGATGAAATCCTTTAGCCTTAGAACCTTGGAGCCCTAGCTTTTTCCTTCCCTCTCTTGTTCTTGGTTGGAACTCACACTTTCCTCTTCTTTCTTTTCCTCTCCTAGCCGCTGCCCCTTCCTCTCTTCTCACTTCTCACGCTTCTTTTCTTTTCTTTCTCTCCAAGTGTCTAAGACACTAACCCTAGAGCATAAATATTATGGGTCCTAGTGTCTTGGGCTCTTTTTGCCACTTAGTTAATTACTAACACTTCTCCTCTTTTAATTAAATTTCCACTCCCTCATTTACTACACACCACCCCTTATTTAAATTAAAACACCATTCATTCCTTTTATTATAACCGACCAACATAACACCTAGATAAATTAATTAAATAAATACTTGATTATTTTGGGGCGTTACATGTGGCACTATAATCTACCATTGTTGTGGCATTAATTGTTGTGGCATTGAACAAACGCATCAAAATACCAACAAACATCTATAAGTGCCAAGTTATTTTCTCAAAACATTTTTTAACCCTTGTTTTGTGTTTTCTTGCCTATTTAATTATTTACAAGACAATATTATTGAGATTCAAGTAATAATTTAAGTCTTAAAAGCATAAATGACTCTATATAAAATAGAGTTATCACACCCCCAAACTTAAACCATTATTTGTCCTCAAGTAAGGACACTTGGAACAAGACAAACTTAAAATAGAATTTTTGAAATTTAGAAGATTAGATCAACTATAACCTTTGCTCAAACAAGTTTTCAAAGCCGGACTTGAAGGTTCAATTTTCAGATTTTATTCACAACACACGCATGATATTGCAGCATTGGATGCTGTGGCATCACATGCACGCCATTATTTACAACATTCAAAATTATTACTGCTCATTTGTGTGAGTGTGTGTCTGCTGAACTTAGATCAATTCTTAACTAGTTTCAAAAGTCCTCCTAGCCTTAAAAAGAGTAGTTCATTTTCAATTAAGTCAAAGATTTTTCAAAAAATGGAATAGGCTAACAACTTCATCGTAAGTATTGGTGGGCTTCAAAGCACAACAAAGGGCTTAGTTCAAGTATTTCAGATTCATTGGTCAGTGCACCACTTATTTTCTTCCTAGGTTGACCATCTTTTTACTGAAACCATAATGGTGTCTCCACAATATGGCCTCCCTACTCAATGATCAACCTTGCTGTATTGCTCTTGTTTTTCTGTTTTTGTTTTTCTTTCTTTTCTTCTTTTGTTTTTCTAAGCAACTACAGGATTATTCTATTTTCTTTTCTTTTCCCTACTGTTTAATGCACTGACCTTTTACATTCTTAGTACTTTGGCCTTAGTATAACCGATGCACCCCCCAAACTTAGTTTCATATGCTATTCTAGATATTTAGTAGAAATTTGACCTTGATTTTGGTTTACTAACACTAGTCTTAGCATTGGATTATTTCTAGCTAGATAAGTTTCTTTCTAAGTTCAGAGTTTGTGTGGAAGCAGTAATAAGACTAATCATTGTTAACAATGCTACTCTAAACACACACATTTTAATCTTCATCAAATCTAACCTATAAGCCACAGTTCTTATTTCTGAAAGATAAAAGCCTTATAGCTGATCATGCTTCTAATCCCTTAGCCTATATATTTTTTAGATAAAACACACATATTTACTTAATTTTGGCATGCATCACATATTGCTAATAGTTCACAAAATATAGCATTCAAATATCCATATCCTCCCCCCAACTTAAAATCCAGTAGTGTCCTCACTGCACCTGCATAATCAAGGGGAGAATAGTGTGCAAAAGGTACTTAAACACAACCATAGTTTAAAAGTACTAGACAACTGCTGGATGCAATTACGGATGCTACAACATCCAACAGGTTTCTTCAAAACAACAGATAATTAAACATAAAAAAGGGTAGTTTACTGCTTTGAGGCACCACTCCTCAGCCTGCTACTTGCTCTGACTGGTGCATGCTTGGTTTTCTGTTTCTTCTTTTTTAGCTTCTGAGTTGTTTCAGTAGTGGATGTTGTAGCTTTGGATGCTCCGACATCGAATGTTCCAGCATCAGGTTCCTTCTCTGTAGTGACAACTTCCTTAAGAGCTTCCTTCTTCTCTAGTTCTGGCTGTGCGAGCATGATTTCTTGCCTTACTACAGCCAGGGTATCCATTACCATTTTCTTGGAAGCTTTTGCCATTGCTGGGTCTACCTGTTACTGAGTCTGCTTCTCTGTGGATGCCGCAACATCAGACCAGTGTTTGGATGCTGGGGCATCAAGCTTGTCTTTGGATGTTGGGGCAATGGGGTTGCTCTTTATTTCTACAACATCACCTTTCTGCTGCATCTCTGCCTCTTCAGTGGTTTTAGCATCATCTTCTTCTTCCTCCTGATCTTGGCCATCCCCTTCCTCTCCTTGATCTTTTCCTCAGGTTCCTCTTCAGCTACCTTTTGGATATCCTGCAATTTTCTTTTTAAAGGCGTGTCAGCTACACCAGATTTTTCAGAAAATGCTACAGCAGTGGATGCTGCAGCATCAGTGATCACAACACTTTGTTGTTGTTGATATGTTTCCTTGATGGATTCAGTGGGTGGATCTTGTGGTGGTGTGGGTTCCTTGGTGAGTGTGGCAGGTGTCTTTTCCTTGGTGGTGGTTGCTTACGTTTCAGTTGGTATGTTGAAGGTGGATTTAGGGGTGGTTGTTTGGCTTGTGTGTGGGGTTGGCATTTTCTGGGTGGGTGGAATTTTGTGAGTGGGTGAGGTGGTTTCTGTGGTGGTTGTTTTGATTGGGATTTTTGTAGTGGTTGTGTACTTTTTCTTTGGGGCATCCTCCATGATAATTTCTTCCATGCTCTCACTTTTCTCACTGTCTTCCTTACTCTCCTCCTCAGTTTTAGAGTCCTCCTCTTCTTCATTTCTTTCCATCTCTTTCATTGCCTTGCTAGCCTCATCTTCCTCACCTTTTTCCTCCAAATCCTCATAGTTCAGAAGTGGTTCTTCTTCAGTGACCACAACCTTCCTCTTAACAGCCTTCCCTTTCTTTGTAGCTTTCTCTACAAACTTAGCTTTCCTCTCCATCTCACCTTCAACTTCCCTTTCAGGCTCTTCCTCTTCTTCATCTAGGACCCAAGCTGGAAATGTTATAGTGCTTCAATTTGACTTTTTCCCCTTGTCAGCTCATTGAATATTGTCTGCTTCCACTCAAAGTGTTTCTTATGAAATCTCCACATTGCATGTTGCTGCAACATGAATTGCTGCGGCATCAAGGTAAATGGTGATGGTCCAGAATTCTTTGGCTTCTCCTTAAACTCTGCTGAAAGAGCACTTTGTGGGCTCTTCCTATCTTCAAGTTTGTCAATTGTCACTCCAGCATAAACACACATATTTGTAATTAAGCAAGGGAAGAACAGATACCCAGCAAATTTGTCCCTGCACTCCAAGATTTATTTGGTGATTATTCTTCCAACATCTATGTCAGCTTCTGTGAAGATGGCATCCAGTAGGATGAGCCTTTCCTTTTCTAGGGATGATTGGTGTGATGTGGGCAGTAGGGAATGAGCTATGAAACTTAACCAGGTGCTTGTTTCACTAGTTAAAAATCCTTTCTTTCATTTTGAACTCATAATTGGTGAACTTCTCCCAAACAACATTTTTCTCAACAATCCTATTCTTAATCTTTTCCATTTCTTTCTTTCCACATGTTTCAGTCATTGTTTCAAAATTAGGGCCATTGTAACCTAGATGGTATTCATCGTTTATAGTTCTAAGATCAAAATGTACACTAATATTCCTAACCATAGAGTAGGCTAGTGGCGTACCTCCTTTGTGATCAAAGATTCCTGCATAAAACTCTCTTACAATGGGCAGATAGTAGGAGTTCTTGTGTCTGATGAAGGTTTCCCAGCCTAGATTGGTGACAGTAGACATAAATGAAGGAGAGGCATTGTTGAGCTTAAAGCCTCTTTTGGCCAGAAAATCCATAGCCCAGAACTTTCTTGCTTCGCCTGTGACTGGTGCTAGGGCTTTGGATGGTTGTCTCACAGCTCTCTGAGTTGATGCTTCGGCATCGATGGTTTTGCCCTTGCCAGATGATTTATTTGCTGCTTGCTTCTTCGCCATGGGAGCTTGAATAGTGAGAGGGAGGATTTGATTGAAATGAGGTTGAAGATGATGGTGATTTGCGGGTGTGGTATCTGAGATTACGAAATGGGGTTATGTGTGAGAGAGAAAATGATGGTGTTTGGTATGAAGAGTTAATGTGTGATGTGGGTGGAGTTATTGGGAGTTGGGGGATTAGTGGGAATTGATGTGACCGTTATAGGTTAATGTGAAAGGCATGCGCATTGACACGTGGTGGGTTAGGGTGACAGATCAACACACTCAACAGTAACTGCTTTTTGAAAATTAAAAACGCGCGCCGGAACTTAAGTAAATGTTGATGTCAATGCTTCAACACCATGTTGCGTGTATTGTAACACCCCCTTCTAATAACCTTACTATTTAATAAAATCAGAGTTTTTTTTTTTTTTGAAAACAATATAAGAGAGTGCTACACTTACTCCATTAAATCAACAACTTCAAATTGCATAGTTCGGCTAAAAGCCACAAGATACATAGCACCATAAAATACCTGTTTAGTTCGCATCAACTAAATACAGTCACTACCACAGCGGAATAATAATAAGTTCGAAAACAAGTCCAATACATCACCAATAACAGTCTAACAGTATAAATGAAATAACACATAAACGTAAGACGCCCCCCGGTGCTACGTATCAGAGCATGACACTCCCTACCAGACGAAGGCATAAGGGTAACCTTCACTCGCTAATACCTGCACGTTGCCGACATGAGAAGCAACATAAAAGCAGTAGGGTGAGTCTCTTTTCATAATTAATAACATATGGAATAAGCACTGCATAGGAAAAGTAACTAGGCACACCGATTCACAACAATGGCAGCAACCACATCAAAATTACAATATCCAAACAACATTACAAAATGTATGGTTATGCATGAAATGCAACCCAAACTCCACGGGCACATGCATGTCGGATCCGTCACCAAATACAATTAGGCCGAAGCCTCTGCTCACCAATTAAAATTAGGCCGAAGCCTCTGCTCACCGATAATGCACATGGTTCATGAGACGCCATGACAATACACCACAACACACCACACAATTCACCAATTCACCATTTAATCAACTCACCATAAACTAACCAAATAACTCACCAATAAACTCACCAAATAAACTCACCAATAAACTCACCAAATAACTCACCAAATAAACTCACCAATAAAACTCACCAATAAATCAGTACCATTTTAATTAAACCGTTTTAGGACATTGACACGGAATAGGAGAAAGTGAATAAAAATTGCAATTAGACACCTTGAACAACTTCAGTACAGGACCATCAGGAAAATAATCCATTTTTGCATAAAACCAGAATATTTGGATAGACACCGAAATTAGCTTCGAAACGCATTTTGAACCGTCCAATTTGGATAACCGAGTCAAAAGATATGTCAAAAACAAATTTGGGACAAAACTGAGACACGTGCTGAAAACGACTCGGAACAGCAGAAAAATTCCGAGGCTTCGCGCGTGGAGCGCGACTTAGGCGCAAGTGGGGCGCAAATTGGCAGAAATGCCCAGTAACATTCGCGCGTGGCGCGCGACTTAGGCGCGAGTGAGGCGCAAATTGGCAGAAATGCCCAGACAGCAGCAGAACACAGCATACTTTGGCACAAACACTTGGCACCTATCATTAATGCACTTAGGGACCATTTTCCAGCAACATCATGTGACACAATGGGACAATTTCTTCAGCAACACACAAGACACAATGGGACAATTTCTTCAGCAACACACAAGACACAATGGGGCAATTTCTTCAGCAACACACAAGACACAATGGGACAATTTCTTCAGCAACACACAAGACACAATGGGACAAAATTTCCAGCAACACACACACACACACCTAGGGCGCCTAAGGCTCCAACACTTTTTGAGTTCCTCTCAACAAAAAAATACCAAATTAAATCACCAATGCCAAATACTTATATGAATAGTAGCCATCACATTTTCCACCAAAAATCATTCAGTCATAACCACAAACACCTAGCATGCATCATTCATATTGCACTCCACTCAACACCAATCAAACATGTCTTTGCACAAATAAAATTTCAGCATAGCAACAACATCAAAACATACCAATCATTCATGGAAATCACCCTAGAACCTAACCCTAGACAATACTCATCACATAAGCTATTAAGAATGGAAAGAAGAACCCCCTAACCTTATAGAGTTCGAATATGCTAAGCAAGGCTCCAAGAAGTTGCAAGACGCCAACAAGCTTTCCCTTCCTCCTTGAGTGCTCCACGAATTTCCTCCCCTTTCCTCTTGCAAACCGTCGCCTCCTCTTCTCACTCTCACTCTATTCGCTTCTTTTTCTTTCTTTTGGATGGAATGAGTAAAATGAAGACTAGCCCTAAAGACCCCTAAGTGATTTTCGAATCATATGACCATCCAATGGGTCATGGGCCCTCATGCACCACCTAATTCATGACAACACCTCCTAAATAAATAAAATAAAATAAATTAAATTCTGAATTAGTTAATTAAATTAAATAAATATTGTAAGCCTTAAATAACTTAATTAAATAAATAATTAAATTATTTTGGGGCGTTACATGTATTGTTGGGGCATTGTATTGCTCCAGCATTACATCCTGTGCTTCCACCTGAACTTTTGACCCTGCAAAACATAGATCATAAAACAAAAACAAGTAATTAGTGGTTAGTTAATAATCAAAAAATGGTTATGGGTTGCTGATAACTTTTATTTGTAAGAGTTATTTGTGATTTCTTAGCCTAAATTGTTGTGAGTTCTAAAGTAATATTGTGTTTAGTTGGTTAAAATATGATGTTTTTGAGAGTTGAAGAATTAATTATGGTTTTAAGTCATTTGGCAATTTGGTGCCCCATTTGTGCTTTTATGTGTGTGTTTCATTGTTGCAGCAATAGGTGCCGCAACATCATTTCCTACGACCGATGAGAGAGAAACGCTGAGGCACTAATTTCAGCATCTGCTAGCTGTCAGAAAAGGACAGACACGTCCTGCTGCTGGTACCAGGCTGTCATGCGCAGAATATTCCCTTTTTGTTGGCACATTGTACTCCTTGGCACATGTAATGACAAATAGCACCTCCAAAGGATATTTCTTGGATCACTAAACCCTAGTACTATTTAAGGTAGCTCATCTTCCTCATTTTGGAGGCTGGTTCAGAGGAGGAAAAGTATAGAAATAGCTTTTCCTCCATTTTTGTACTAAGCAACCTTTAAAATACCAAAGTGGTAATTCTGATGCTGGGAGTGATGCTGCAGCAATACAGGAGCTTAATTACTTGAAAATTTTCGTGGATTTGGGAGCTGATCTGAACCTCCATGCTAATGTTCTTGGAGTCAATCTTCAGTATACCACATCTTCCTATATTTCTTCTTTGTATTTTCGCATTTATGACTTTAAACATTATGTTTAAGTTGTATTTTTCGTGTTGTTTGCTCATCATGAGCTAAATACTCTTAGTTGGGATGATTTGATCTATGTAATGAACTCTTAGTATGTTTAATGCATGTATTTGATGTTTAGCATTTTTATCCGTTGCGTGATACTATTTTCAAACTTATTTTAGAACTGATCACCTAAATATAAGTACCATTTATAGATTCAGACGTGGTTTATAATTTGATCTCAAAGGATAATATGGATAGTGGTTATTAAAGGACACTTTAATAATCCTTGCTTAAAACCTAGACATAGGAGGGAAAATTCCATAGGGTGAATACTGTGGGTGCGTAATAGCCAAGGGTGGACCTATTTAGAGCTTAGACATAAGCCCTTGTAACGAAACCCAGTAGAAAGTATCTGCAAAGTACACACTAAATGCTACAACACCCAATGTTGCAGCATCAGATACAACATTAATACATTTTGATGACATTGCATAGTGAAGGGCATTCCAGCTTACTCTCTTCCTGAATTTCTACTAATCCTTTATTACTTGCTGTTTGTTGATAAAATTGGGTTCTACAACTTGTTATTTTATTTTGCTTTTTACTTATTAGCTTACTTATTAATTTAAATATAGAAAAGAACTCAAAAATCCTTGTGGGAACAATCTCTACTTACTATGTAGGCCCACAGTGCATCATCCAAGTGCAATGACCAATCCTTTCTTGAAGGCCCTACCATCTTCTCAAGGGTTCTTTTGATTTCCCTGTTGGAAAATTCTGCCTGACCACTAGTTTGAGGGTGGTAAGCAGTGGCAATTTTGTGTTTTACCCTATACTTGGCAAGAAGAGTCTCTATTACTTTGTTGCAAAAATGAGAACCTTCATCACTGATAATTGCCCTAGGAGTTCCAAACCTTGTGAAGATGTTCTTCTAGAGGAATTCACTTACAGATCTAGCATCATTGTTGGGTAATGCTACATCTTCAACCCACTTTGACACATAATCTACAGCCACTAGAATGTATAGATTGCAAAAGTAAGGTGGAAAAGGTCCCATGAACTCCATTCCCCAAACATCAAAGTTTAATCTCTAAAATGTTTGTTAAAGGCATCTCATGTTTATTGGAGATATTTCCAACCCTCTGACATCTATCACAGCTTTTCACCATATTGTAAGCATCCTTAAATAGTGTTGACCAATAGTATTCTACTTGCAGAACTTTAGCTGCTGTTCTGGTACCACCAAAATGTTCACCATATGGTTCAGCATGACAATGTTGCAGCACTGCTTACTATTCTTCTTCTGGGACACATTTCCTCATTATCTGATCTGGACATTGCTTGTATAGGAAGGGATCATCCCAAAAGTATTGTTTGACTGAATGGAAGAATTTTCTCCTCTACTGATAAGTCATGTTGATTGGTGTTATTTTGCTAGCCAAGAAGTTTATTATGTCAGCAAACCAGGGTGCAACATCATGTGATGCTACAGCATCGAATACTGTGGCATTGGATGTTGCGGCATTGTTTGCTTCCACAGTCACTGCTAGCAATTTTTCATCAGGAAAACTCTCTTTAATGTCTCTATCCTTTGTACCTGAAATCTTTGCTTCAAGTCTAAACAAATAGTCAGCCACTTGGTTCTCCACTCCTTTTTTATCATGAATTTCAAGATCAAATTCTTGGAGTAGGAGAACCCATCTTATTAACCTTGGTTTTGCATCTTTTTTTGAGATCAAATACTTGATGGTAGAATGGTCAGCGAAAACAATTACTTTTATGCCTATCAAGTATGATTTGAATTTATCAAATGCAAATACCACTGCTAATAATTCTTTTTCAGTCACAATATAGTTCAATTGAGTTCCAGTTAATGTTTTGCTAGCATAATAAGTGGAATGAAATACTTTATCACACCTTTGCCCCAGGACAGCTCCTACAGCAAAGTCACTAGCACCACACATCAACTCAAAAGGCTTGGTCCAATCTGGTGTGACTATCACTGGTGCTGTCACCAATGCTGTTTTGAGTTTCTGAAATGCTTCCAAGCAGGTTTCATCAAAATTGAAAGCTGTGTCTTGTTGCAGCAATTGATTGAGTGGCTTTAAAATTTTTGAAAAGTCTTTGACGAATCTTCTATAGAAGCCTGCATGCCCAATGAAACTTCTGACACCTTTAACACTAGTAGGAGGTTGTAGTTTTTCAATTACCTCAATTTTGGCCCTGTCTACTTCCAAACCTTCTTTGAAATTTTATGACCTAGCACAATGCCTTCTCGAACCATAAAATGGCACTTTTCCCAATTGAGAACCAAGTTGGTTTCCTCACATCTTTGGAGAATTTATTCCAAGTTAGCTAGGCATGTTTAAAATGTTTCCTCAAACACTGAGAAATCATCCATGAAGACATCCACGGATTTCTCAATGAAATTAGAGAATATAGCCATCATGCACCTTAGGAATGTTGCTGGAGCATTGCATAGTCCAAATGGCATCCTTCTAAAGGAAAAGGTACCATAAGGACAAGTGACGGTTGTCTTTTGTTGGTCGTCTGGCACAATTTCAATTTGATTATAGCATGAATAACCATCTAAGAAACAGTAGAATTCCTTGCCAACTAATCTGTCCAGCATTTGATCTATGAAAGACAATGGGAAACGGTCTTTCTTGGTAGCCTTGTTGAGTTTTCTGTAATCCATGCAAATCCTCCAACCAGTAACAGTTCTTGTAGGTATCAATTCATTCCTTTCATTAGCTATTACTGTCACACCTCCCTTCTCTGGTACACATTGTACAGGGCTCACCCATGCACTATCTAAAATAGGGAAGATAATTCCAGCATCTAGCCCGTTGTAGGGTCACAGTTGTAGGTCTGGCAGTTCCAATACCAAGTTGGGTGAATATGGATTTAGGCATCAAGTTGGTACTTTCTCCTAAATCACATAATGCACGCCCATTATAAGATTTTCCAACTGAAAAAGGTATTGTAAAACTGCCAGGATCCTTTAACTTCCTGGGAATTTCGCTTTGCATGATCATGCTGCTTTCTTTTGTCTTGGCCACTGTTTCAAACTCCCCCAACCTTCTTCTTCTTGTAAGCACATCTTTCATGAATTTTGCATAGTTTGGCATCTGTTGAAATGCTTCAACTAGGGGAACATTGATGTGGAGCAGTTTCATTACCTCTAGGAACTTACTAATCTATTTGTCTTCATGTGCCTTCCTCAACCTTTGTGGAAAAGGAGGAGGAGGGTATTGTGGAACAAACTTGGGTGCTGGTGCATAAGCAGCATCTGATGCTGCAGCATTCGGTTTTGCAGCTTTTATTGCATTTCTTTCCTTTTCATTTCTTTCATTTTTTTTCTTTTTCTCTCTCATTCTCATTCACTACTACTGGTGGATCTGCCAAATCTTTTCCACTTCTCCATGAGATGGCCTGGACCTACTCCTTCACTGGTTTCTATGAAGTTGAAGCTTCTGTGGTGGATGCTAATGACCCATTGGGTCTTTGGTAAGCAACTGAGGTTAATTGTCCAACCTGTGTTTCTAGGTTTTTGATAGCAGCACCTTGAGATTGAAATTGAGTTCTGGCTTCACTTATGAATCATTTCACTAATGAATCAAAAGGAGTATCTGGTGCTGGTTTATTTTGTCTCTGGTTGTTCTGGGAGGTGAATCCTGATGGATTAGATGATGCTCCAGCATTGGGTGTTGTGGCATTATTTCCTCCCCACTTGAAATTGGGGTGATTTCTCCAGTCAGGATTGTAGATGTTTGAGTAAGGGTTATTGTTTTTATTGTAACCTACATAGTTGACAGAAATAGGGTTGTTGGGGCATTCTTCATACAAATGTCTTCTTCCACAGTATACACAGCTAGTTGTTTCTAGCCTATTCAATGGCAGCTACTGTTGTTTCTGATAATGCTGCAGCTTTGGATGCTACAACATTGGTGTTGATGAGATTCTTTATCATGTTGGTGAGGGAAGCTACTTGAGCTGATAATGCTGCTACTTCACTGACTTCATGGACCCCTGTTATCTTCTTTTGAGCATTGAGTCTTTCTGTAGGCCATTGGTAGCTGTTGGTTGCAATGTTTTCTATCAACTCACAAGCTTCATTGTAAGAGGAGTTCAGTAGCACTTCTCCTGATGATGCATCTAACATGAGTGAGGTTTGTGGCTCCAATCCATTGTAGAAAGTCTTCATTTGATTGATGACAGGTATCGATCCCATGGTGTGGACATTTTCTCAACAACTTCTTCCATCTTTCCCATGCTTCAAACAGTGACTCAAATTCTTTTTGTTTGAAGGAAGTGATTTCATTTCTCATCCTGGCATTTTTGATAGGTGAAAAATATTTTGCTACAAATTTTTCTGCCATCTCATTCCAAGAAGTGATAGAGTTAGGCTCTAAAGAATTTAGCCAGGCCTTAGCTCTATCCTTCAAGAAATATGGAAATAATTTCAATCTAAAAGCATCTTCACTAATGTTGCGCCCGAAAAAAGCCCCCGAGGGAGAACCTTCCTCGTTTACAACTTTTCTAAAAAACAATGAAGCCGCCACCAATATTTATTAAGGAAAATATTAGGAAAACCTTTTTTGGAAAGCGACTGGCCTTTGAAAACTGAGAGTTTTGGGTTCGGGGGTCGGTTATGCGCGGGGAAGGTGTTAGCACCCCACGCATCCTCTCTACTGAGAGGGAACCTTTAATTAAATGTGTGGTTTTTGTATGTTGACCTGAAAATATTTAATTTTGCCTCTCTACTTCTTATTGAAAAATTCTTAGTAAAAATCTTTATTTATTATGAAAAGGGGGAAAAATGGTTTTTTTTAGAAGAGGGCGCTTGACGAGAATTAGCCTCTCGCTCCTACGTATCTCCCGGTGCGATGGAGAATTCAAAGCTACGTAGTTCTGGTTTGTCCTGAAAAAGGTTTTTTGTTTTTTATCTTGTTTAATTGTGAAAATCAAGCTTTCATGATGATCAATTGAGCAAGGGCTCCAAGTGGTCACCACTAGCCCTCCATTGTTAATAATCATGCAAGCAAAGGCTTCACAAGACTATTAACAAAGTTTTTTTTGATTTAGTGAAACTCTTTAGGAAAATTCAGGCATTCATGATGATCAATTGAGCAAAGGCTCCAAGTGATCACCACTAGTACCTCATTGTTAATAATCATGCAAGCAAAGGCTTCACAAGACTATTAACAAAGTTTGATTTTGAAGAGTTTTCGCAATTGGATTAATTTTGTTCGTGGAAATATTTATCCATTATTTGGAAAAAAAAGTTTGTGAAAAAAAAGTTCGCTTAGGGGAAAGAAACAAAATTAAAAAAAAGAAACAGGGGGTGTAGTAGTAAAATGGTATGCAAGTGGCAGGAGGGCTGTATTATAAAATCTGGGGTGTAAACAGTGAGCCCAGCTTGTTTTTGTAAGCTGGGCTGCGCTTTTTTTTAAAACAGAAAAAAAAAGGAATGGGCCGTTTCAAAAAGCAAAACCATGGGCTTCAGAAGGGGAGCACGCGGAGTAAAACGCAGGGGTGTGAGTTGCAATCTGAAAAATAAAAAAAATGTGAAAAGACAAAACTGTCCTTGGGTCCATACTATAAAAACAAAAACCTAAATCTGGAAACCCTAATTCGAATCCTGTCCTCTCTCAGCGCCGCACTCCCCCTTCTAACCCTAATTTCATTTCTTCTCTCTCCCTACGCCGCGTCCTACTCTCCCCTAACCTTCAGCTTCACCTTCTTCTTCTACAACGAATAGTGGCCTCTCTCTTCTCCTCCGTTTTCTCCTCGCCGGTCCTCGCCCTCCTCTCTGCGCCGTTCATCACCATCTCTTCTCCTCTACCCTGTTTCGTTTCCCTTTCCTCCGTTCCAACTCTCTCTCTCTCAAACATAATTCCGTTTCCCCTTTCTCTCCACCAACGAAAACACCAAATCGATTTCGTTTTCTTCTTTCACTCACACCGTTCTCTCACCCTCTCCTCTCCAAAACCAGTTCTGTTCCTTTCTTAACGTGTTGGTTCGGCGATGGATGATAGCGACAGTGAGAGGGTTGTTCGCGAAGAAGGTGGGACCGTGGTTCGGTTTGTGGTGCGACGTCGAAAGGGGGATTCGGTAGTGGAGTGGCGTTCGGTTTCTGTGGTGGTTGCGAAGGGACGGAGGGGTTAGCCACGGTGGCGGAGCGGTTCTGTTTGGGTAAAACTCGCCGGAGAGTGGTCGGGGAAGACGACCGGAGGGTCGCCGGCGTCGTCTTTAAGGTCTGATCTTTTCTTTCCTTCTCGTTTTGCTCTTATTCTGTCAATCTAGACTACTCTTCTTCTTCTCTTATTTTTAATTTCTATGGACTGGTCTGATTGTGGTGTTTTTAACTTGATTTCCATGACTTAGCACAATAACAAACAGAAACAAAGTTTCTTAAAAACCAATCTGTTTCCATTTTTAACTTACCAACCTTTAGTTTGTTTCAAGATAAAGGTCAATGCGCAGTTCATGATAATACTAAATCAATAACTTAGTTAGTTCTAAAAATCTTTAACCGTAAAATAATTACAGAGCTCCTGATTTCCTTTTAAAAGGACCTAATCTACTTTATAATTTTTATTCTAATCTATTTATATTACAGACTCAAAATTTATTCTTTAGTTTTGGTATTACATTCATATATGTATATTTCAGATTTAATAACCCAGAAACAGACCTGAACTCCAGCTTCTTATATGTATCTTTTTTGCTTTGTTGTCACTGCGGATCTGAGTTACTGGTACTGTTGCTTGTGACTGCTCTACCTGCGTACCTGCTTCTTTGGATCCTTGACTGCTACTGCTTCTACCTCAACCTCTTCTCAGATCTCAGATTTTAAAAAAATCGCGTTTTTGTGATTAGGGTTTCGATGCCAGACCCTAATCGTTTTTTTTGGTGCTGTTTACCTCGAAAATCGTGTCTGTCCCCCCTCTGCTACTGCTGTTGACTGCTGATTTATACTACATTTCTAGGTTTAGGCATTAATTGTATTTTGACTGGGCTTTGAATAATTTTTCAGGTTTTGGAGCGGATCGACCTAGGCCCAGTAGCTTGGGGAGCAGCTGCTGGAAACCCTAAATCTGCTGCTGCTGCCTATTATTATTTGCATTTTCGGATTTGTATTTTTTGGTATTTTTAGTATTATCATTTTTTGTATTTTTGGACTTTTGGACATCTTAGACACTTCTATACTGTAATAACAATTAAATAGATTTTTTGACATTTTTTTGATACTATATTGCTTAAATAAATCAAATAAACAAAATAAGATTAATAATAAGAAAAAGGAGTCGGGCCAAATACAAAGACGAGAACGGGCCAGACTAAATAAATACGCTAAAACGAGGCCCAAAATAGAAAAATGGGCCCGTTAACTAAAAACGCTAAAAGTTAACTTGGAATTGCATTCTTAGGCCCGAGTTGAAATGACAAGCTCAATCGTGAGAAAAATGACTTTTGATGGGCTTGATTAGGTTCGACTAAATCCAACACGAAGATTAAATTGAAGAACGCACGAAAAGATCGATCATTCGCGTGCATGCCTAATTGAAAACAACGGTATTTCGATTTAGTTGAACAGGGTAATTGAAATTGGCCAGGGTTAGTAACTGAGACGCCATACTGATAATTCTCGTAATCACGCGACTTCAAAACTCGATTTAAGTAAAATAAACGACTAAAACTAGAAAAGGGAGACGGACAAAATTGGGGCATAACAGCTGCCCCTCTTTATTTGGATTTTGACAAGGAATATGAATTGGCCGAAACATATTCCGAGGCAAAATAGAAATAAAGAATTCAGAAATTATACCAATTTTGTCTACCTAGAGAAACCTGAGTTTTCTTTTCCTTTTCCTTCTCTTTTTTTTTTCATCTGTATTTTAACAAAGAATATGAATTGGCCGAAACATATTCCGAGGCAAAATGAAGATAAAGAGTAGGCACTTTCGTGTCGATGCGAAAACAGTAAATGAACACTGACGTGCGAGCAAAAAACGGGCACTTGGCGTGCAGAAAGCGGTAAATGGGCACTTGGTGTGCAGAAAGCGGTAAATGGGCACTTGGTGTGCAGAAAGCGGTAAATTGCCCAGGCTGCCTAAAACCTGTAATCCTTAAACGAACTCTTGATGAATCCGAGTTTGCACGTGGCTTTGAGGAGCACGCTTCCTGTTGGCCTTTTCGAGCGACCGGGGGGATCGTCATCAGCTCCGGAACTGATATACTGATCAGTGCACGGCGTCCACTGTATCTTAGGCTGATACAACTATTCCGTTGAACCTCACATGGGGCTGCGGTCCATCGCGTTGCTCGTACGCGACGTGAGACCTGGACAGAAGGGAGCGTTGAACTCTGACGAGAGCGATTTTGAACTCCAAACTGCAATGCACGCTTGAGCGCTGAACTGAAAAGCATTTGAACTCCGAACTAAGGGAGCATTTTCTGGGAACTGAGGGCGAGGATTAACACCGAAGTATTTATCCGTCCTTGTATCTGCAAGTGATATGAACAAATGCATGCAATGCGAATGCCATGATTGCTTTTTGATGGGATGAATGTGATGTGATGCAGGAGCTTCTTCTTGGTTGCATGAATTTTTTTGTCTATGTTTGATGAATGCAATGCATGAGTTTTATTCGTTTTATTGCTCTTTTGCTCTCCTCTTTTTTTAATCCCTTTTTCATTGTTTTCTTTTTCTTTTCTTCTTATTTTTGTTGCTTTTTTGGCTTTTCTTTCGCCGGTTCAACCAAATCGTAGGACTTGCGCTACGAGGCACGAGGATCACCCATAATGGTGTGAGGGTCATACTTCAGCCTTTTGTGAATTATTTTGACGCAATCAGTGCTTTTGTTTGACTTTTGTAAATTTACCTGATTGAGAGATCATTTCTTTTCTCATGATTTTCAAAAGTTTCGCAATGAGTTTAATGCTCTGATTTATGCACATTTTCATAATTCATTTATCATCTACCATAAAACATCATTTTAAAGCACAAATGAAAAGGAAGCAATGACAAAACAATAAGCAGACGGAGTGAAGAGTTTGGACTTTTATTCATATGGAAATCGAACGCGCAAAAGGTCGCGCCGACTGAAAAGAGTACATTGAGAACTTTGAAACTAAGAAAAAGCAAGAAAAATGGACGCAACAGATCTTATGAGCGTTCTTCGTCTTTGGAGTGTTGATGCCAATCACCCATACTTATATCCTTGATCACCCTTTTATCCAAGCTTTTGGAGGCGCTGCTTGCCTTTTTTATTTTTATTTTTTTTTTAAGTCCAACCTTTCTGACCCTAATTTTTGCCTGGACCGCTCTTTGCGAGTTTTCAGTCCACCGGGTCGCTCTTTTTTGCCTAGGCCGCCCTTTCGGGTTTTCAACCTAGCGAGCTAATTCTTGCTTGGCTCATTTTTCTCTTTTTCCTTTTTATTTTTCTCAGGCGTAATATTTCTTGACTGAATCTGAATTGACTGGGTTTCTGAGTTCTTCACCATCCATGTTAGGGAGTATCAATGCTCCTCCAGAAAAGGCTTTCTTTACCACATATGGTCCATCATAGCTAGGAGTCCATTTCCCACGGGGGTCACTCTGGATAGGCAGAATCTTCTTGAGCACAAGGTCTCCCTCGCTGAATTCTCGGGGACGAACTTTCTTGTCGAAAGCTGTCTTCATCCTTTGTTTATACAACTGGCCATGACACAGGGCAGCAATTCTTTTCTCCTCAATGAGATTCAGCTGATCCAGACGAACTTGGACCCATTCTGCTTCTTCCAACTTGGTTTCCATCAGTACCCGCAGAGAGGGTATCTCAACTTCATTGGGGAGGACTGCTTCCGAACCATACACCAAAGAGAAAGGGGTTGCCCCGGTTGAAGTACGCACTGAGGTACGATACCCATGCAAGGCAAAAGGAAGCATCTCGTGCCAATCTTTATAAGTCACTACCATCTTTTGCACAATCCTCTTGATATTCTTGTTGGCCGCTTCAACTGCCCCATTCATCTTGGGACGGTATGGAGAAGAATTATGATGTTGGATTTTGAAGTCCTCGCATAACTCTTTCATCATCTTACTGTTCAAGTTGCTGCCATTATCTGTGATAATCTTATCCGAAAGCCCATAGCAGCAAATCAAATCTTTCTTTACAAACTTAGCAACCACAGAGCTGGTAATGCTGGAATATGAAGCAGCTTCAACCCACTTGGTGAAGTAATCAATAGCGACCAGGATGAAGCGATGCCCATTTGATGCCTTAGGCTCGATAGGACCTATGACGTCCATGCCCCACATTGAGAATGGCCAAGAGGCGGTCAAGACATTTAGGGAAGCAGGTGGTACATGAATATGATCAGCGTAGATTTGACACTTATGACATCTTCTTACGAAACCATAGCAATCTGATTCCATTTGCAACCAATAATAGCCTGCTCTTAAGATTTTTCTTGCCATGGTGTGCCCACTGGAATGAACCCCAAATGAGCCTTCATGGACTTCTCTCATGATTTTTGTTGCCTCTTCTTCTGTCACACACCTTAAAAGGACCATGTCGTAATTTCTCTTGTATAGAACTTCACCGCTCAAAAAGAAATTCCTTGACAATCTTCTGAGGGTTCTCTTGTCATTCTCTGACGCTCCAGGAGGGTATTCTCTGTTCAAGATGTACTGCTTGATGTCATAATACCAGGGCTTGTTATCAGACTCTTCCTCGATGACCATGCAATAATGATGTGCTGGCAAATCTCGATGCTGAATCCCGATGTGGGTCAAACTTTTGTCGCAGCTGATATTAAACATTGAAGACAAAGTGGCTAGTGCATCAGCCAACTGATTCTCATTGCGAGAAAGGTGCTGGAATGTGATTTCCTCAAAAAGCTCAACCAGCTTTAGAATGTGATCTCGGTAAGGGATCAACTTGGAGTCTCTGGTCTCCCAATCACCGTTCACTTGGTGAATTACCAGAGCTGAATCTCCGTACACATCAAGTCTCTTAACTTTCCAATCAATGGCTTCCTGGATACCAAGAATACATGCCTCATACTCTGCAATATTATTAGTGACGTAGAAGCTTAGTCTGGCAGTGAATGGGATGAAGCGATTATCAGGGGAAATCAGCACTGCCCCGGCTCCGTGCTCGTACATATTGGAGGCACCATCGAACACCATTCTCCATCTTTCATCTTCTGGGGATTTCCCTTCTTCAAACAAAGCCATGATATCTTCATCAGGAAAGTCATACTGCATAGGCTGATAATCTTCGACTGGCTAGTGTGCCAGGTACTCGGCCAGCGCACTACCTTTAATTGCTTTCTGAGTGACATATAGGAGATCATATTCTGATAACTGCATTTGCCAACGGGCAAGTCTCCCTGTAAGTGCCGGCTTCTCGAAGATATACTTGATAGGATCCATTTTAGATACCAACCAAGTAGTGTGACTTAGCATGTACTGCCTCAAACGATGAGCAGCCCAAGCTAAAGCACAACAAGTCTTTTCTAGCAGCGAGTACCTTGTCTCACAGTCAGTGAATTTCTTGCTCAAGTAGTAAATGGCATGCTCTTTCTTCCCAGATTCATCATGTTGCCCTAACATGCAACCCATTGAACTGTCTAGCACGGTTAGGTACAGGATCAGAGGTCTGCCGGGTACAGGAGGCGTCAAGATAGGTGGATTCTGAAGATATTTTTTGATCTTTTCAAATGCTTCTTGACAATCATCATTCCATTTGGTCTCTTGATTCTTGCACAAAAGTTTGAAGATTGGTTCACAAGTGGCAGTCAACTGGAATATGAACCTAGAGATGTAGTTCAGTCTTCCGAGAAAACCCCGAATCTCTTTTTCTGTTTTAGGGACTGGCATCTCAAGAATCGCACGCACCTTGTCTGGATCGACCTCTATCCCCTTTTGGCTGACGATGAACCCCAACAACTTTCCTGATCGCACGCCAAAGGTACACTTGGCAGGATATAATCTGAGCTTGAATTTTCTCAACCGCTCGAAGAGCTTTTGCAAATTGACAATGTGCTCCTCGTCCGTTTTAGACTTTGCGATCATATCGTCCACGTAGACCTCTATTTCTTTGTGCATCATGTCATGAAACAATGTGACCATAGCCCTTTGATAGGTAGCAGCGGCGTTCTTCAACCCGAATGGCATGACCCTGTAACAGAATGTTCCCCAAAGAGTTGTGAAAGTTGTCTTCTCCATATCCTCAGGAGCCATCTTGATCTGGTTATACCCTGAATACCCATCCATGAAGGAGAACAGTGAATGTTGCGCCGTACTATCCACTAAGACATCAATATGGGGTAGGGGAAAATCATCTTTGGGACTAGCACGGTTCAGATCTCTGTAATCAACGCACATTCTAACTTTCCCATCCTTTTTCGGAACTGGCACGATGTTGGCAACCCAATGCGGATACTTGGCTACCGCTAGGAACCCAGCGTCAAACTGCTTTTTCACTTCATCTCTGATCTTTAAAGACATTTCTGGCTTCATTCTTCTCAGTTTCTGCTTTACCGGAGGACATCCTGGCTTGACTGGCAACTTATGCACCACTATGTCGGTATCTAAACCTGGCATATCTTGATAAGTCCATGCGAAGACATCAACATACTCATGTAGGAGTTCAATTAGTTTCTTGCGCTCACCTTCCTTCATTGAAGTACCCACCTTTACTTCCTTCTTGCTGTCCTCTGTGCCTAGGTTAATTATCTCAACGGACTCCCCATGTGCCTGAATAACCTTTTCCTCTTGTTCAACCATTCTCATCAACTCTGGAGGAGTTTCCCAGTCATCCTCAACATCCTCCTCAGCCTGGTTAACGGGGGTGATCAAAATTAACATATGAATCGTTGGCATCGTTATTCTCAAAGATATTCATTTTAGATCTGCATTTGCGGGAATAGAAAGAAATGAACAGGCAAAAATAGAAACACAAGATGGAGACGTATGATAATGAAAAGCAAATTTATTCATTTGAGAATTCAAAACAACATTTTATTGATAGATGATATTTGAAGGAAAAACGTGCATGCCCTTATGAAATATCCTAAGGCCTTGGGCAGAGCCAAAGAATTTGCATTACAAAATCATTACTTTGGAATGAAAATAACAGGGAAATCAATGATCTTCCAATTATCAAGCTCTTCATCTACTGCACGGCGACGCACCATGTCCACGCCCTTGTCTTCCTTAACTGATTCTTCCTCAATGACGGCCACCTGATTGGGATCCAGCATACCCGCATTCCTAAAGCTCCGAGAGAGATCATGGATAGGAATCTTCTTCCAGCTTGGTTCCCATCCCTGAAGCTTAGCTAGCCTCCTTTCTCGCTTTTCCTCAGCCATTCTCTTCTTGTCGGCCTGAGTGGGCCAATATCCTAACCCACGCCTATCCTTGTACTCTTGCAGCTGAACCGGCGTCAGAACTCCTTGCTCGGACTTTCCCAACCCTTTTTCGATCTGGTAACCATTTTGCAGCATGACCTTGACTACCATGATAGCAGCGTTAGATATCTTTGGTACGGGCAACGGGGCTTCTTCCCCCACAAAAGCGGCATTTGCAATTTCTAGTGATTGAAAGGCAGATTCAAGTGACTCTTCTGCAGCCTCAATGTATTGAGAAGGATGGGGCTTGCTAACGATAAACTCTTCTTCTCCAAAAACGACTATCAGCTTGTCATTGACTACAAACTTAAGCCTTTGGTGGAGGGATGAAGGAACAGCACCGGCAGCATGAATCCAGGGTCTCCCTAGGAGACAACTGTAGGATGATGCAATGTCCATGATCTGAAAATTCACATAAAATACTTCTGGCCCTATCTGCATCTGGAACTCCATTTCTCCTATAACCTCCTTCTTGGATCCGTCAAATGCCCTAACTAGTGTTGAGCTAGGCTTTATATACGAACAGTCTACATTTAATCTGCTCATAGTAGATTTGGGCATGACATTCAAAGAGGATCCATTGTCGATGAGGACCCTGGATAGTGTATATTCACCACATCTAACTGAAATGTGAAGTGCCTGATTATGCCCCTTTCCCTCAGGGGTGAGCTCATCATCGGTAAAAGTAATATAATTGGATGCAACAATATTCCCTACAATGCCATTGAGCTGGTCAATAGTGATGTTCTGAGCTACATGGGCTTCATTCAATACTTTCATTAGGGCTGCACGGTGAACCTCAGAATTGAGCAGTAGGGACATGATAGAGATCTTTGCAGGGAGTGTGGTGCAGCTGGTCCACCACTTTGTAATCACTCTGACGCATGATCTTCAGAAATTCAGTGTGTAACACCCCGGTATTTTTATCAAGTAAAAATACCCAAGTGCACCATTCCTAATACATCAGAGATATATAATTCCTGCATAGATACTGAACAATACAATATAGTTCTCGCTGAATAACAACAGAACAGTCTTAAATACAAATAAGACCGGACAGGTTCCCTGACCATAACCTTCAGCAAACTATAGTGCTCAATATCATACAAGAAAGCGGAATAAAATTATAATACCAATACAATGAGTTGTAATACAAAGACAACAAAAGGAAATATAAACTTAAGCATAATAGCTAAGTCATCAGCAGTCGCCTGAGCTCAACCTACTCGTGCTCCTTGGATTTTTGCCGTCCCTGTTTCTCTGTAAAACAACAACATATAAACAATGAGATACAATCTCAGTGAGTTCTACTGAGACCCCTACTAACACTCTCGGTCCATTTAAAACATTTTTAAGATTTGACACAACACCGACCGCAATCCGCTTGCTAATCCCGGTGGACCATTCAATAAGGCCTCGACCTAGTAAGACACCGGCTGCAATCCACTTGCGTCTCCCGATGAACTAGCGTCTTAGACCTTTCTACGCACCACCAGCCGCAGTCCGCCTGCATCTTCTGGTGAACATAGTACAATAACTTTTAACATAACACCGGCTGCAATCCACTTGCGTCTCCCGGCGAACCCCAATACCAATAGTGTTTCCTAAGGGCACAGAGCCTAGGGTAAGGGTTCATGACTTCCCCGCCTAGTATGTCAACATGGGTCGTCACCCAAACTCGATATAATATATATATCTACAATCATATGCAACCACCCACATTGGGCCGACTCCTTTAATCGATATAATTTATATATCGTGAATTATTCACCGGTTTAGACGAATGAATAATAATCATTCCGCGTCAGTTATACCATACCACGTAGGACTCATAATCCGCTTTATTATTAATAAAACATATTCGCACACGTGTACTATTAGTCGGTTTTTCGAAACAATCTCAACTTCAAAAGTATTTTATAAACCCTTTTGAAACATACCCAAAATCATGGCATTATAAGCCTAATATCATTATAGAAGGGTTGGGGAAGGATTAAAAGAGGATTGGAATCGATCGGGATTGTTTCGGGCAAGTTTTGAAATTTGGACAGAACACGGCGCACGGTTCGTGCGCCCATACGCACGGGTCGTGCCCCCTGTAATGCATTTTTTTTTAAAACACAAACCGAAAGGGGCGCACGGTCCGTGCGCCTGGGACACACGGGTCGTGCGCTTTTGACAGCACTAAATTTTATCCCGTTTTCGCATTTTTCGTCGTTCCGACCAATTCCGATACCTGTTCCAGTCCAGTCCTAACACCAAAATAGTACAAAAACATATCCAACGTCCTCACTCGATCAACCAATCCAATCAAAGACTCAACACATTCGATTTTCATCAAAATTCGACATATTTAAAAATAATGGTTTTTGACTCAAAATCTTCCGAAATTAAATCACTAAAAATTCCATTTTAACACGACACGACCCGAGACTCGCTCCAATAAATTCCTAACTCGAATCAGACAGTATCAAGAAATATTCCAGTCCAGCGAAAGCGATAAAATATTAAATCAATTAATTCGAAACGTAAAATCCTAAACGTGAGGAGAACTCACCCTTGAAGCGTGAACCACGATCGAGCCGAATTCACCGAGTAGCCACACGAACATTCCCCGCTCCGGCGACCTCCAATCCGCTTCCAAAGCTTTCCACTCGATCGCGAAACCTCTTGTTGACCAAAATACCGAATTCCCCGAAATTCTCCATGGATACTATTCATCATCTTCCTCCTCTAACCTCCATGACACTATTCACACATAACCCCAATAATTTTGATTTTTCAACCTAACTCCCCCAACTAGCTCCCAATCATCCAATCGAACTCTAATACTCGAGCAATCCACCTTGGGTTCGTTCCTAACCGAACTTAAACCTTCAAAACCAACCCAAAATCGGATTTCCCACAAAACCTCCAAAACACAAAAATGGCCAAGTGAGAGAGAGTGAGTTGATCGTCATGAAATTGGTACCAAAACGAAGAGGAAGGAACGCCGAACATTTTTCGTGTTGGAAGGAAGTCGTTTCGGTGAAGTCTTCTCCCTCCCTCTTCTCTTCTCCCTCACGCCATTCTCTTCTTCTTCTCTTCTTTCTCTTCACTGTCTCTCGCTTTCTTCTTTCTTCTTTTCTTTCAATTCTTTTCTTTTTCTTTTACACACACACACACGGTTACATATATATATATATATATATATATATATATATATATATTTAGTAAATAATTGGTAACGTGGTCCAATTACCATATTGATCTAAATCTCCTATTTCGATTCCGAAACTTCCTTGATCCGTATTATCCGGTTAACGATCCGATGACAATCAATAAATAATTTTAGCACTCAGTAAATTTACCAGTCAAGTGCTAAATTAGCTTAATTGGGTTAACACCCAAATAATTCTACTATGTATTTTGAGGGTGTTACATTCTCCCCAACTTGAAAGAATTTTGTCCTCAAAATTTCGTCAAGTCTTTCATCTACCTAACCGAGAATCGACATTCTCAGAAGATCTTAAGTTGCTGGAACACAATCTTGAATTAACGAAATAAGTGTAGAAAATCTTCCCAAAGTTGGC